>JAKTYV010000009.1:0-551484 GCA_030674545.1 Ogataea saltuana
CATAGGGCCATATTCGCAAACAATTATGGCCCTATGTCGAAAAAGTAGGGCCATAACTTCGCGTCCCCATAGTAATTCGCGCATACTAATTTATAATTTCCGAAGAAATGTTCTAGTGCCCGTCTGACGTACCGCATCAGCTTCCCCTTATCTTCGTGGATGAACACATCAGATAACTCAACATGATTAAAGATCTCTCGACCATGTTCAAGTATGATGACATCACCTGTACCATTGTAAAATTGATCCCAACTCAAAAGCCGCTCGGCATACTTAGCTAATGAGCTACTCCCGATCTTCGAATTCTTTCCCGCTAACTCGTTATGTCTTGGGTGCAACGGCTTCTTTCCAGCAAGAATAAACCCATCCACAAACTTGAGTCGCTTCCCTTCGCCTATATACTCGCTCATTCTTGACCGACCCTGTTCATTAACAGTGAGACGCGTCTGGCAGTGACGCGTCTCTCTTGACTTGAAAAATATTTAGCCAAAAACAATGCACCGCCTTGATTTAAAATTTGGGGTCATTAAATCATCTCCTCAGCCTCATACACCAGCCCTAATTACCTAATGGGACTACTACGCCACTAAAAAAAACCTAGGTCCAAGATTTCAAACCATCTTGGACCTAAGTCGAAAAACTAGGTCCAAAACTTCGCGTCCCCATAGTAATTCGCGCATACTAATTCAAAATTTCCGAAGAAATGTTCTAGTGCGCAAACAAGGGCGCAATTCACGTAGATCAACTAATCATAGAACTAACATTTCAACTGGATGAGAAACCTTCGCAAGGAACCAAATATTGCATGAAGCACCAATTCTCTTTCCCTTGCTCTACAGCCAACGGATGCACTACTTTCTCTAAAATGGATTACTATTTCTAAAAAGGACTACTTTCTCTAAAGAGGCGCGTTGTAACCGAAAATATCCCGTTCCACTGTTCCTGCCCGCGAAGCCACTGAAGTTATGGTCAACGGCGCCACAATGGACGGTATTGAAGCCATCGTAGCAGAATAGTTTGACCCAGCCTGAAGCCGGCAGCATTTACTGATCTTTTCATTGATACGAGGCACCCTACCACGTTTGAAGTTCCTCATAATAGTCCAGCCTGTCCTTGTAAGTTCCCACATGGTGAGAAACCACATGCCTGACAAGATCCACCATCCCAGGAGCACCACACGCAACCACTGCCATCGATCCGCTGGCTTGTGACACTTCGTCAGCAATCAAGGTTTCCATGTTGGGCCTGGCGTACACCAGCGTGACAAAGTCAAGCTCGTTCGAGCTCGTTGAGAGTTTCTCTTTCTTTTCAGAGCTCACGTCAGAGTGCGGGTTGGAATCCTCTTGCTCCTTAGTCAGGTAAACTTCAACCTGGACTCTTGAATCTCTGAGTTGCAGCAGCATTGGAACAATATAGTTGATGTCCTCCCATTTCTGGGTAATCCAGACAAACTTGACGGGCTTGCTAGAGTCGAGCTGCGCATTCTGCAAAGCGTAGCCGATAATTCCAGAAACTCCAGCACCGCCAGCCAGTAATAGCAGGTTATCGTACTTCGCAGCAGGAGCACTTTGACCGTACGGCCCTTCTATAGTGATTCTCTTTTTCATGGATCCTCCATTTCTAACCAACTCGCGGTACACCTTGCTGGTGATCCCCCTTTTTTGCTTGATGAGAAAAACAATTTCCCCGTTATCACACACAATGGAGAACGGGTGGCTTTGGAAAAACAGAAGCGAGTCGGAGAAATAAACAAAGGCGTGCTGTCCTGGTGAGCATAAGAAATGTTTGGGCTTCTTAACGGTCACCTTGAAAGAGGTCGAACTGATAATCTGTAAATCTGCTTCGATGAAACCAAAGCTAGCCACTCTAATCACTCGGACCAGTCTGTCGAAAAACCAGACCGCAAACGCAGCAACAAGGTACTGACAGTATCCAACATGACTGATATGGTTCCACACCAACACGAAAAAGCCCGCCACCATGAGAATATGAGAGTACAAGAACAGTTCATATGAGTATTGCCTAAAAGGTCTCAGTGAGAAGAACACAATACCCCCACACACCGCGAGCGCAGAAACCCCGCACGCAACAAACAACTCTCTGACGTCCTCAGAATAAGCCACGCCCATCCTGGCTGTGAAGCTGCACCCATGAATGAAAGCATTTAAAATCATGAATCTCGACACCAGCTTGTGGAACAGTATGAACGAGGAGTATTGGAACCCCGTGACAAAGGTTAGAAAGTTGTTGCGCCCGGCAAAGAGGACAAGCAGTGGCATCAGCGAGAGAGCATAGTGACCGCAGCGGTCGGCAAGCATTCTTTGCAATTCAGCGTACGAGCTGGTGAACGACAGGTGTTTATCGCTGGTGTTGTAATCATAAGACCATAGACCCAACTGAAGAATCAAGAAACCAAAGCATATCAAAAACTCAAGCCTGTCAGGCAGAACAATTTCGTTTTTTGAACCTCTAGGAAGTAAAGCTGGGATGGTGACATAGCTTCTAAACTTGTTAATAAACGGACTTTTCAGCTGTTGTCGAATTCCCATCTTAGTTAAAAGGTTCCCAATGCTTGCTATGAGCATCACCACTCCGAAATAGGCAAGGAGCGCTCCTCCCAGCTTGACGCTCTTCTGGATGTTCGAAAACATGGCGTGGTTCCCGTCGTACAAACCTTGAACGAGGGTCATGTTTGGCACAAAGGGAGAAAAGGCTGGTAGGCTTATGTTTTGCACCTCGGTATTCAAGAATCTGGTAGCGTTGGTGTACTGTTCTTCAAAGTATTCCGGTGTTGAGAAGCAAATCTTGGAGAATGTGTGGTAAATCCCATTGGCATGACCATCAAGCAGCCGCATTGCGCAGACGAGCGCGGTCCCTGTTTTGGGAGGGTAGCTGCACAAGGCTGGCGGGGATTCCGGCGACTCTTCATAATCAAACACGTAGTATGACAGAGCACCACTGCAGGAGTAAAATGCCATTAAAGGCGGGTCTGGAGTGCGAGTGTCCTTCCAGTGGTCATTTGCTAAACAAAGAGGCACAACAAGGCCAAGAGTGGCGAGAATTCGGTTATGCATGGCTTGGGCTTGGCAGCGAAACCATTTTACGATTAACTCCACCTGGAATTATCCAACATGTTATATGGAACTGTTCTTTGTACCAACGTGGTTCCCTTGGACCGTTAGATAAGATTGCAGAGATAACCCCTTGCAGAATTGACTAAGCTTACTAAGCTTACCAAGCTTACCACGCTAATTTTCTGACACATGCATGAAACCGTTTAGCCCAAAAGATCAGATGTTAGCGAGCGCCGCTCGGCCCGAATGATTTTTAAATTTGGAGTTTTGGGGCCGCGAAGATCTCTGATCAGCGAGACAATAGACAAGAGAAGAGTAGCTGACTAATTGCTCGTCAGGGAGAAGCCAGTGACGAAAGATCTGCATTACGAGTTCCTAATTCGTCCTATTTAATTAAGAAGATCCATCCCATCCGTACCGGTAAATCTCTCGTATAGGCTGAGCCGACAGCCGTAATCTGGATCTGTATAGACTTCGTATTCTGATTAGGGATAATAGCCATATCTTCGCAGACCGACCTAACATCTTCGACACCACCGCTCAATATGTCAATTGCACTTGTTCTGATGTCTGATGACACCGCTCCTGGATGAACTGCGCTCACGATAATTTTTTTGGATGCAAGCTCGCTGCTCAGAGCCTTGACCGAGAAGTTCAGCGCGGCCTTTGAGGCGCCAGAGACACTGATAGGGTCGGGCCGATCGATTCGGTGGTGAAAGCTGATTTTCAGTCTGCACGCGGAGTGTCAAGCAAAAATTTGAAGTTGTCAGTGACTCCGACATTGGCAACGGAAACACCAAAAGTGTCAGCAAAATCAGATAATTGCTCTGAAAATACTTGAAAGGACCCTCCAGGTTTACGTCCAGGTCGACTATGGACACATGTTCCTCCTTTGGCCAGCTCCCCCAGCTTGGATGGCTTGGCTTCATCACGAACTGAGACAATCACGTAGTTTTTTTGGCGACCAGACTCAAGACCTCGGCAATACCATATCAGATTTTCCTGGATGCACCTACAGTAAAAGAAGTAGAGTCATGATTATTGCCTACCCTACATCAATAGAGACGGCCAATCTGCCAGATAGCTTTCTACCTATAGATGGCTGATTTTTGCGGCCCGTGCTTTCCCCTTACAAACGTTCCTAGCTTTAGCACCAGCGATGTTTTTTGAAGTCTATTCTGTTTCTGAGTCTTTGTTTCTCCCCGCAATCTTTAAAGCTAGTCGCCAAAGATAAATCCGAGACTCAAACAGCGGCAGCACGATGCAAACAAAAAAGGTAAAAAAAAGCCAGATTATCATCACCGCCACAACAAACGTGAAGAATTTTCGTGAGTACACGTAAGGAGCAGCAGCCATTGGAACGGGAATAGCAATTGAGATGACGAACGCTAAAGTCAGCGACAAAACCAGGTACTTCTTAAATTGAGCGTGTAGTTTTGCTAGTGGAATCTCTTCGACTGAAGCGTCATCAGAAAGGTCAGTTTCGAATTGGCTGACACGAGTTGTCTTCTCTTGCTTTGAAGCCGAATCATCTTCAATATCAGTAATACCCCTGCTTTTCAGAATCGTTACATTCCGTGTGTTGTTCCAATCAAAATTGTCAGGTTTGATTAAGGAGCACCCCACGGATAGCACTCCGCCCAAGACCAGCGCTGCCGCATTACCGCAAAACGAAACCCACTGGTTTGACAAATTATCCAGGTTGATAGAGCCCATGTACGCTTTGCAACAAACTAGCCAGGCCACAATAGCAAGAATCATACCGAGCACAGATCCCGACACTGCTCCAGCTCTGTTTAATTTTTTCCAACAGAAGGTCAACGTGACAGGGAAAACTCCACTTGCTGTTGCACAACCGAGGAAGTTGAAGAGCCAGCCCATGGAGATACCACCAGCATGGAAACCAGAAGCCAGTGCACCTGAGTAAATCGCCCAAACAAAAACACCTCCTTGCGAAACCCAAAGAACTTGACGATCGGTAGCGTTTTTTTTCAGGTACTTTTTGAAGACGTCGTAGGAGAGTAGAGTGGAAGCAGCAATTAATTCTCCAGAGAATGACGAAGTAACCGACAGAAACACCATGAGCAGAATCATCACCGACCCTCCCTTTCCTAGCAAATATGATGCGGAAGCGACAGATGATAAACCGGCAGAGACCTCAGACTTGCTCAACGATGGGAAGTCAGGAAAAATTGAGCAAGCTCTCGCGGTGAGGCCTAAGGTAATTCCCATAGACCAAGGAATGACAAACCATGCAGTAGCACCAATGAAGTAAGCCTTTGATGTTTTCAGAGGGACAGAGGCAATTGCTCTTGACCAATAGGCTTGGTCCAATGCCACCAGGCCGAAACCAGTGATGATCGATATAAAGGAGAAAATCCCTCCACCTTCTGATCGGAAAGTCAGATATGATCCGTGGTAGTTGTTTGCAATTGGATCTGTTTTCCCGACTTCGACCAGGAGATCCCACAACTTGCCAGGAGAGCCAATCACATCGCTTTCTGCAAACACGTAGAAAACGAATACCAGTAAGAAGACTAGTAGAACAAACGTGTGAGTAGCATCAGAAATGAAGGTTGCTCTCAAACCTCCAAAGTAGACGTATATCGCACAGACAAGTGGAATCAAGAAAAACGAAGCGTAGACGTTCATACCAGTGACTGCAGCAAAAACAGTGCCTCCTCCAATAAGAATACAGGAGCTGACAATGGAGTTACAAACTAGACCACACCACAGAAACGCCAAATGCCCTGCTTTTCCGAATCTCAAAAATCCCATCTCAGGAAATGTGGTGACAAGATTGGCGTTGGATTTCACTTTGGAAGCAATCACCGAAAATATGGAGACCTGGATGATACCTCCCACTGCGTACCAATACGAACCACTGACACCGATGTTGTATGTTTCAGTAGCTGACTGTAACAGAGTTAGCGACCAAGTCCAACTTGAGACAATAGACACCACCATCAATCCCAGAGGTATACTTCTACTGGCTGCAGCAAACTCATCCGTTTGATTAGACTTGAACTTGAAGTATTTGTTTGGGATGAAAGTGACAACGTTCATCAGGACAGCAAAGAATGCCCCAAGTCCAATTACGATCACGTACCCGCTCCATTCTGGTAACGTTGGATTCATTTTGAGATGTTAGCAACTTAAACTTGATCCGAATTTTTCACGAACCGAAATCGTTTTACCTAGTTCAGCAGCTATCTACATCTGATCATCAGCTTATATAGGTTGAAAATTCTTCTCGAATCAATCAGATCTATCGGTCTTGACACATGGTCTTGTGGCGCTCTAATGGTTGTGGCTTCTTATTTTCTGATCCCTGCAGACTTGGTGGGTCGCGATTTGAAGGATTATCCACATTGCCCGGATTGCATCTCAAGTCACGTGACATGCTCTCTTTTTTGCGGTTGGACAGCTAAGACAAGACCATCCTTTTTTCCTAAGCAAAGGCGATCTAGATTGATTTAGAACTCCGAATCCTACCGGCAGTCCGGTAATTTGGTTCGATCTTCAAGCCCCCAAGAACAAAGTTTTGAGCGATTCGCCGACCTTTCACCCTCAGAGTTTTTTGAGAGTGGCTTCCGTTCAATCCACGTCAACTTCTTTGGCGTACGCGAATCGTGTTCACTAGCTTTCTTATAATTGTTCTTCAGCCTGGCTCCTCGAACTTGCATATCCCGATGAGCAAATCCTCACCCCATGTAATTTTATTTCCAAGTCGTTATTACTTGGCCAGAGAGACAAACGAATGCAGGTAGACAAGTTTCTTTCTCCGTCAGCGAGGTTCTCCTGAGGTTAACACTGAAACGTTCTTTACTCTCGAAATGCAGCAGGTGAATTTTTAAGCAATTGGCTAGCTAACTTTCTACCTTATTTTTTCCGAAGATCTCCTCATTGGCCAGTAATCTAATATTTCTCTGCCCGGGAGAGATCCCCGGTTCGTCGGGGTCGAACTTCAGCAATCCTAGGGCTCGTTTTCCCTCCTCTGTAAGGACATTTTGAACACTACCTCTGTCCTCATACGGTCCTTCACTTGGTGGATATTTCGATTCTAATTCGAAGTCACGAGGTTTCCTGCCAGTCAAAAACCCTTCCTTCGAGTCCTTCAAAGTCTCGATGTTGTAAGGACACAAAGGGGTGTGCGCGATGTATATAGCTGATGAGTCGCTGTTGCCAGTATGATTCTTATCAACTTCATGGAGGAGATCCGAGTGCCATAAAACGAAGTCTCCTGGTTTTACGTAAGGTATTCCTACCACCGATAGCTCATGGTTTAGATGCGGAAAGTAGTCCCGATTGTCCACCAACAGTTGAGCGCCACCAGGGTTTGCACCAGGGAACTTAGTTGTCTCTAAATCAATTTCTCCATCGTCTCGCCAGAAAAAAGGTCTGAGTAACACGTATGCAAGAGCCATTTTCAGGTTAGGAAGAAACCTGACGGTTCCTTCTCCACATCTGGATTCCGATAGTGACAGCCAGCCTTGGAAAGCTCTGAAAGTACTACAGCCTCTGCCATTGTTTCCCTCCTCAGAATAGAGGTTGAGATTACCGTTCGGTCTTCTGCTGATTTCATTCGGATTCCAATCCTCCCATCGTCCTTCAAAGATTTCACGGTAAACGTCTCTATACCCTTCATCTTCCCATCTTTCTATCGAACTGGCGTCTACGTGCAAGTTCAAAGTTGCCTGGACACCCGGTAGGCGGATTCTAAGTCTATCCGCATAAACAACTTGTGAGTCCATGTCTATCAGAGCTTCAGGGTCAGACTGGCTATACAACGAGCTCACGGCTTTCATCAACTGAACAATCCGGGGATGACTTCTGGCTTCAGTCTGCGATCTTGCCCAATGAATGTGCCATATATTGGGAGAATCAGCTGGCCATCCGGTAATTTCTGGGTGATTTTGACGATACTTTAGTGTGTCCGCCTTCCATGAGAGCGCTTGATCTTCTGAAACTACGCCTCTAATAATCAAGCATCCTCGATCTTTGACCAGCGCTGCGGTCTCTTCCGGTATAGTGAACCCATCAGCCTCAATTGCAGAGAATTCCACTTCTGGAATGAACGCAGACCCGGCAGCATTTATTTCGGCGACTTTCTGTTTCAAAGAAACAAGCAAACGGTCCCATGATGCTTTGACCGCGTCATAGTTCTCTGCTTTGATAATTTTTTTTTTCAGGTTCTTGTACCGTTCTCCGATTAAGTCAGGAGGAATGACAACCGTTCTGGCGTGGATAGTATTGATCGTCTCAGTCTCCGTAACTGACATAGCTCAAAGATACACAGAAAGAAACACACAAATAAGCAGCCCCAGAATGGGAGATATCGAATACTTTCTGCAGAGGAAGTTGTTAATTTTATAGTGGGGCTTTCCCATTACGGATCTCTTATTTACTCGAGCTTATCTCACCAATTTTTGCGCGATTTCTTGTAGAGATAACACCTGCCAGAACTAACGTTAACCGGAAAATAGTTGTCACGTGACATTTATAATAAATATCGCGATTCCTAAGTTAAGGTCAATTCAGTAAAACATGACGTTCATTCTCAAACTTAGGCGTTAATGAAAAGTTGTATTTAAAACGAGTTTTTGCAAAATAATATAACTCGTTGCCACTTTGACAAGTTTGTGTTTTTCTTTTCTTCTTCAAGAAGCCTCATGACTTCCTCCAAGTCTTTTCGACGTCCATGCTCATAATCGACATCTTCAAGATTGACCCATTTGGTCTTATTCAAGTACTTGAAACCAAAGAAGAAGACTGGTATCATGATAACGCAAATATACGAGTCGACAAACATTTTGTAGTTGAAGGGCTTCAGATAAACCCATCCTTGAATCAGAAGTAAGAAAACATTCAAGACAATGGAAAATATAGGAGTAAATGGATACCATAAGCAGGTATATGGCAACTCTTCCACCGATCTTCCCGATGCAACCCAACCCTTTCTGAACCTGATTTGAGTGTAGCTCATCGCGGCCCAAACAATGAAAACCGGCACTCCTGAGATGTTTATCAAGTAGCTGAACGCAGTTCTGGCACCGGTTTTGATGTTCATTAAACAGAGGAAACCAAACAAATTGAAAATAATTGCAGATACCCAAGGGACACCTCTTTTATTTGTCTTTTTGATGAACTTCGAGAATGGGAGCATTCCCTCTGCAGCGAGATTGACCATTGTTCTCGAGCCGATGTAAATACAGGAGTTGATCGCACTGATGGCGACAAAAATAATGAAGGCGTTTATCAAGTGCTTTGAACCACTCCAACCTGCATTCGTGATAGCAATGGTCATTGGAGACCTCAATGCACCGCTGGATAATGTAAGCTCACGGGAGTCATACGAAACGGTGATTCCGTAGGAAAGCATCAACAACATGTAAACGTAGAGGATTCTGATCAGTGTTTGACGGATAGCGATCGGGATTGCTTTGGGGGGGTTTTTGGTTTCTGCAGCAGCAACAGTCACCATCTCAACCCCGACATATTCGGTGCTGGCATATGCTAGAACCGTAGCAAGAGCTTTGATAGTGGAATGAGATCCAAACGGTGTGTCAAAGTTTTGAAATCCAAAAGCGGGAGTCCCTTTGATACCTCCTGACATGTAAACAATAGTGAAAATGTAGTATGCAGAAATACCGGCGATTTTACCCAGAGCAAGCCAGTACTCGATTTCACCGTATCCCGAAGATCCCAAAAACTGTAGTCCCATGAAAAAACACCAGAGCATTAAAAAATAGCCGTATTCAGGAACTTGTGGGCCCCAGAACATCAACGTCGATGAAAGGGTATTGTATTCACTGGCAATGACGGCTATCCAAATGATGAGGTAGTTGTAACCAATCAATGCAGCAAAGGCTTTATCAACAAATCGGCTGGCTTGTTGCATGATTGTTTGCGGGTAAATAGAAGATAATTCTCCGACAGACTGCATGACGGCAAAAGCAAGCATTCCCAATATTCCGAAATCGACAAGAAGGGTTGCCGGGCCTCCTTCATTCAAAATCGTACCAACTGAAGCAATTGCACCTGGACCAATTATACCACCCAATGCAATTAGCGTAATATGTCTGGTCTTGAGACCTCTTCTGACTCCACTTGAATTCTCATATGTAGCATCAATGGTTTCTTCGATAACATTAGAAACACTTTTTTCGGAAGCCTCAGCCACATCAATTACTTGTACATCAGAGTATTCTTTTTTTTCCATCATGAATACATGAATCAGAAGATGCTTTAGTGGTTCGCTGTGAATTTATCTAGTTGGGAAATCATCGCAGTTTTATCTTCCTCATCATCGGCGCCTGAAAGACAACATCACAATGATGAAGCTCCTCTATCTTTCCTGCCGCATTGAGGACTCATTCCGCGTTTGATCTCTGTGTCCAATTGAACGATTTCCGATTGTTGTTATCTTATCTATGGTTGTCACTTCTCAATCAACAAAAAAGGCAGGTTATCAGCTTATAAATTTTTTTATATTTCGTGGAACAATTAGTGATCTTCACAATAGGTTTATTTTGCGCTAACTTTGTCGAACTCGAACAATAAAAAAAATCAAACAAAGGAACATTTGAAAAATC
Source organism: Ogataea saltuana (assembly GCA_030674545.1). Classification (NCBI taxonomy): domain Eukaryota; kingdom Fungi; phylum Ascomycota; class Pichiomycetes; order Pichiales; family Pichiaceae; genus Ogataea; species Ogataea saltuana. Next base: position 10,670 of record JAKTYV010000009.1, read on the forward strand.
CCCTGATAACTGATAAAAAAATCCCCGTTACTGACTGCGGATAACTGTGATAAGCAAGGAATGGAATCTTAGTTATAACATCAAGCGTAAAATGACCTACCATGTGACGAAGAATGCATTATCGGCATCACCCGATTACAACGCGTGCATCATTGACTTCATTATTGATCTTCAACGACACTGCTAAATCGTTGGTATGTTTTTGCTACAACACCGCACCTCAATTGAACTCAAATGGACACAAAGACTTATTTCAATTCGTTAACTTAGAATTGGATGAAACAGTGAGGCTTACTAATTTGAGTAACTACGGAATGTATAGGTTACAACCAAGCTCTCGGCGTTCAACGTTCAAACAATACTTGTGCTCAAAGTGAAATACCTTATCAGAGTAGGTTCTTTCATTCTTCGAATATCAAGAAAAAAAAAAAAAAAAAAAGATGCGCAAGATGAGAGGTTTACTCTCCCACCTTAAACCCGGTGAGATCCTCAGAGAGTCTCCACAGTTTATCGGCGTTATCAGGATCAACAGCGTACTCTTTCACTTGGGGGAAGTCTCTGGCTGTTGACAGCTCGTCAGGCTTGATCAGTTCTGAAATTTCACAATCAGAGCAATAAACACCCCCGTAACCGTCTAGTTTTGAATTAGTTGCACGCCAAACTGACGTGGCCGCACCCTGGCTTGGGGACCTCCAGTCAAAGAACTCGCTGTTTTGAACGAAACTTCCATCCTTCTCGATAAGTCCAGACTGTAGAAGATGGTCATTGGACATATTTCGACCCAAGTTTGTCTTGATCGTCCCAGGATGAACAGCGAAAGCCCTGATATTGTGTTCCTTTCCTAGAGAGTCCAACTTGATCGCAAAAAGAGAGTTTGCTGTTTTGGATTGCCCGTAGGCAACCCAAGGAACGTAGGTCTTATTCTTGAAGTTTGGATCTTCGTAGTTCACATCACTAATAGCGTGAGCCGCCGATGAAACAGAAATCACTCTGGCCCCGTTCGCTTTCTTGAGCGCGCTCCACAAACCCAAGGTCAGCTGGTAATGTCCCAGGTGGTTAGTAGAAAATTGAAGCTCGTAGCCTTTTTTGTCACGCTTCAGCTCGGAGAGCGCCATAATGCCCGCATTGAGCACTAATATATGCAACGGTCTGCCGGAACTGGTGTAACTATCTGTCAAGCTTTTGATCGACTCTGCATCAGATAATTCAAGATCCGCAAACTCAACTTGGTTCGCAATATTCCCCAGGGCTTTCTTGGCTTTGCTTTGATCTCTTGCGGGTACGATTACGTGAGCGCCATGTTCCACAAAAACTTTGACAGCTTCGAGGCCTATACCAAATTATCCACCGGTAACCAGTACGTTCTTTCCCTCAAGATTCACTCCTTCGATGACATCTTCAGCTGTTGAATCAAGGCTGAAACCAGAATTGATTGCACGTTGAAGAGACATCGCCACAAACTTTGTTATAGCTGTTGATGAGCCTAATGTCGACATTGAAGAATAAGAATAAGGGGTTTTGATTTGACTTATAAAGCAACGATTTTTTGTAAAGCATTTTTGGAATCTCATGCTCCGCGGATTTCACGGAGTTAAGTTCAGGGATTGAAAATGTAATCGAAGCCCGCGGTACTACGAAAACGATTTCGGTCCGCGAATCTAGGTATTACGAATCAACTCCGAATTTCTTTAAGAGAAGGGGCAATCTAACCATAGGGAAAAAGATCATTTCACTGATTTAGATACCTATTGGTGCCTACTTCAATTCATTCTTCGTTAAATGTGATTACTGTCTGATCCCTGAACTCACTCCTCAAACTTGTTAGTTTTCAATGACAAAAATCAAGCTGCATCCCGCATTTCGGCCCCCAAGAGAGTGCCCAATCGAAGTAAGCATTCATTTTTCAGGCCTAGCACTTTTTCTTCACTGCTTTTTCGGTTCTCACTTTCTCTTCTGAAAAAAAGGAAGTCCATCGTACCTTTGATGCTTGCCAATTGCTTCTCCCAATAATGTTTTTTACTGGAGTTTCTGTCAACTCATAAAATTGTTGCTATTACCGATCGAGTTTCAAACTTTTTCGGTCTACCAAACTCTTCAGAGCCAGAAAAGATAATCTTTATAACACTTTATTGGCGATTTTTTGAACCTATCACTTCCTAGCGATATATTCAAGCAGAGGCGCAGTGACCACCGTCCACACGTAAATCTGAGCCAGTCATGAATCTACTTCCATCAGAGAGCAAAAATACAATCGCGGACTTGAAGTCGTCTGGGGTTGCCAATCTGTTGAGCAAAGCCCCTCGCATCCAAGTGTCTTCTAAATTTGGCTTAGCGATCAATAATCCGTCTGTCATTGCAGTCCTAATGTAACCAGGAGAAATGGTGTTGATTCTTATACCGTATTGACCCCACTCTTGGGCTAGCGAACGACACAGCTGTTGAACTCCCGCCTTGGAAGTGTTATAAGCACTACATGTGAGTCCTCTGTTTGCAATATTACCCGACATTGACGCAATCAGAACAATACTTCCAGCCCGCCTTGCCTTTACTAAAATTTTCGCAGTGTGTTTTGCCATCAGGAAAGAGCCCAAAATGTTGACATGAATGATTTTGGCAAAATTTGCTGCAGGGTATTCTAAAGCGTCAATCATCTCTTGTATACCTGCACAGTGAACCAACCCGTTGACTGGGTGTCCATCTTTTTCTGCCTCTTTGGCCAACGCGGTCAATGTAGTTTCGACCGTAACTTCATCTGTGACGTCCAAATTGTGGTAAGTCACCGATCCCCCATTTTTAGCGGCAATTGATTTAGCCAAAATCCATTCCTCTGTCTCTGGTTCTGGGAGAAGATCCAGACAGAAGATATGAGCACCCGACTCAACAAGCCCGGTAACAATGGCTAGTCCCAGACCTCTGACACCTCCCGTGACAAAGTATGATCTGTTCGCAATGCATAGTCCTTCCTTGACGGAGGCAGGAGAAAAAGGAGCGGGGTCCGAGATTGTTGCGATAGGATTGTAAGTCATAATTTATTACTTTCGATTGAAAAATTAAATGCTTTCTCTGGGACCTTTTAAACGAGCTCGACTTCCAGAGAGAAAAGCATCCTGCCTTTTTCACCTTTTATAGGGACACAAGGGATCCGATGATGCTTCCGCACTCGAATTCTGTAGTTTACATCGATTGCTTAAGATGGACTTGATATCCGCATGCAACTTGTTCAGTTACGAGCGTAACGACGAGTTGCGCCTAATTTTTCCTAGATTAAATTTATGCGTGGTCGTGCCGACTCCAGACGCTGCACCCCACATTAACGAAGTCGTGTTAAAAGTTTTTTGTGGGGAACAATACGCGCATCAAAAACGATTGTATCATAAAAGTCCTAAAATCATATAAATATATGACATGCTTACCTCGTATCTCTCGTGAAATTTCATACAATATCTTTTCTCTCACTGAGTGTTCTTGAATCACGATGGTTTACTTAGGATTAGCTGGGAGAAACTTGCAATGGGCTGTGACCCTTGCGTCTGGTGCCGGATTCCTCCTTTTTGGTTTCGACCAAGGAGTTATGTCCGGTTTACTTTCTGGAAAATCTTTTACTGAACAGTTTCCTTCAATCGATACAACTGCCACAGGACACGGTAGCTCCTCGCTACAAGGAACGGTGGTTGCTCTTTACGAGATTGGATGCTTCTTTGGTGCGCTTTTCAGTTTTGCTTTCGGTGAAAAGATTGGTCGTCGTTGGAGTATCTTGATCGGGTGTGCAGTCTTAATTGTCGGTGCAGTGATCCAGGCTTCCTCATACAGCATTGCTCAGCTTATTGTGGGTAGAATTGTTACAGGATTGGGAAACGGTATGAATACAGCTACTATTCCAGTGTGGCACTCAGAAATCTGTAAGGCGCACAACCGTGGTCGTGAGCTTTCTATTGAGCTGGCGATAAACATTTTTGGAGTTATGACAGCATATTGGGTTGATTACGGTATGAGTTTTGTTGAAAGCGAGGCTCAATTCCGTGTACCAATTGCTCTCCAAATCTTTTTTGCTCTCTTCACCTTGGTTCTCACTTTTTGCTTACCTGAATCTCCAAGATGGTTACTGGCCCATGACAGAACGCCTGAGGCTCGTGAAATTATTCACTTAGCAATGGTCAATGCTAGGGAAATCGATGAAAACGATGAAAGAGTGACAGAAGAAGTGATCATGATCACTTCCGCGTTGAACGAGGAAAAGAGCGCCATGGCTGGTGGCTTTCGTGCCGTTTTCCAAAACGGTCCTCAGAGATTTGCATACAGAACATTTTTGGGAATGTTCGGGCAATTCATGCAGCAACTTTCTGGTATAAACTTGATCACCTACTATGCCACTAGTATCTTTGAGGAATCAGTGGGGATGTCACGGAACCTGGCACTTCTCATGTCAGGTTTCAATGGTATCGCATACTTCGTTTCTTCATTGATTCCAATCTGGTGCTTAGACAGAATTGGGAGAAGAAAGTTGATGCTTTTTGCAGTGATAGGACAAGGATCGTGTATGGCAATTCTTGCGGGCACTGTTTCCAATGGCAACAATGCCAGTGGTATTGTTGCTACTGTGATGTTGTTCATGTTCAACTTTTTTTTTGCAGTTGGCTTACTCGCTATTCCCTGGCTGCTTCCTGCTGAATATGCTCCTTTGGCTATTAGAACCAAGGCAGCTGCTCTCGCATCAGCAAGTAACTGGATCTTCACTTTTCTGGTTGTTGAGATTACGCCGAGCAGTGTCAAGAACATCGGTTACAAGACATACATTTATTTTTCGGTGTTCAACTTCTGTTTTGCCCCTGCAATTTATTACCTCTACCCTGAGACCAGAAATCTCACTTTGGAGCAAATCGACAGATTGTTTCTCGGTCAAAAAGTCTCACTACACTGGACTGAAGAAATGGAGCTTGAACAGTTCGATAAGCACAAGGAGATTCTAGACAATTTCCCTAAAGCCGAAGTTTTTACCCTAGAAAACGCGAAGATGGGCTCAAACTAGATTCTTTTACATAATGTTTTTAGTTAATAATGGAAATATCAGGTGTCCTATCTAATTCAGCTGTAAAACGAATCAACTATCGAAAATCAACGAATTGCGCTTCTATTCCCCTCCGCGCAAAATTTCTGCAGTACCTGAGGCTCAAGGAGCTGCGTATTCATGACCTCAGCTCTTGCCAATGCCAGAAAGGCCATTCTGTCTAAGTTTTTCACCTGGCCAGCACTTCGGTGCGTTCTGGTGGTTGCTTTTTTGAAACCTCGGGTATCCCGACGAGTCTGAAAACGGATATTTCGCGCGACGCCTATAAAAATAAATTTGTCTGATGATGCACCCCAGTTTAAAAGGGTGAGCCAAATTCGGGGCGCGCTGTGGGGTTGACCCGTCGACTAAAAACGGCAGAAACTAGCGACCGACTTCTAATGTACAAAGTGCCTTTCCAAGATCTAGTCGGCTTTGGAGATCGAGGTTGTATAAAGGTTCGCTAATATCCGACTGAGGGGCAACAGGGTGACGTTCTCTGGCCCTCTGAGTATGTAGAACCAAGGATTTGCAAGCAAAAACAGAAATGAACACAGAAACAACCAAAACTCATGACCTAGTTCTAAAAACTTTCCGTTGCCTAATTGCTGACCTCGTGGAGCGCTATGGTGGAGGCCATCCCGGAGGTGCAATGGGAATGGCAGCAATTGGTGTCGCTTTGTGGAAATACACCATGAAATATTCTCCATCTAACCCTGACTACTTTAACAGAGACCGTTTTGTCCTCTCCAATGGACACACTTGCTTGTTTCAATACACTTTCTTGCATCTCACTGGATACAAACATATGACTATGGACCAGTTGAAGACCTACCACTCCAATGATCTTGATTCATTCTGTCCTGGACATCCTGAGATCGAACATCCTGGCATTGAAGTCACAACCGGGCCTCTGGGTCAAGGTATTAGTAATGCGGTTGGGCTTTCTATTGCGTCCAAAAATCTTGCTGCTACATACAACAAACCAGGTCACAATATTATCGATAACACCATTTTTTCGATGGTTGGTGACGCCTGTCTTCAGGAGGGTGTTGCTCTTGAAGCGGTTTCTCTTGCTGGACATTTGGGTCTCGACAACTTGGTTGTTTTATATGATAACAACCAAATCTCCTGTGATGGTTCAGTTGACCTGGTGAACACCGAAAACATCAACGAAAAATTCAAGGCTTGCAACTGGGAGATTATTGAGGTTCTTGACGGATGCTACAACATCGAAGAGATAGTCCATGCCATTAACAAAGCCAAAGAGATCAGAGGGAAACCGGTTCTCATCAACATCCACACCGTCATCGGTATCGGGACAAAAGTCCAAGGCTTGGCTGCGGCTCACGGAGCAGCTTTCGGATCTGAGGCTGTGCAAGAACTGAAAAAGTCTAATGGTTTCGACCCTGCCCAGTACTATGTTGTTCCTCAGGAAGTGTACGATTTCTTTGAGGATAGCACTGCTCGTGGTATTCAGTATCAAGATGAATGGACCCAAAAGGTTGAGAAGTATGCTGAGGAATATCCAGAACTAGCTACCGAGTTCAAACGAAGAGTTGAGGGCAAATTGCCAGAAAATTGGAAGTCATTCATTCCTTCCGAATTCCCAACCAGCCCAACTGCCTCCAGAAAATCAAGTGGGCTCGTTTTCAACCCACTTGCTAAAGAAGTCAATAATTTCTTGGTAGGCACTGCTGACTTGTCTCCTTCGGTTAACATGTCGTGGTCTGACAAGAAAGATTTCCAAAACCCTGCCATCAAAACCCAGTGTGGAATCAATGGTGATTATGCTGGTAGATACCTACATTACGGAATCAGAGAACACGCAATGGCAGCTATTGCCAACGGTATTGCAGCCTACAGTAAGGGAACATTTATTCCTGTGACTTCCACGTTTTTCATGTTCTATCTTTACGCTGCTCCAGCCGTCCGAATGGGGGCTCTTCAAAACTTGCAAGTAATTCATGTTGGAACGCACGATTCTATTGGAACTGGTGAAGATGGTCCGACTCATCAACCAATTGCTCTTGCGAGCTTCTTCCGTTCACTTCCAAATATTCTATACATGAGGCCATGTGACAGCGAGGAAACAGCAGGTTGTTGGGAAATCGCGATTGAAACCCACGATAAGTCCTCTCTCATTTCTTGTTCTAGACAAACAATCCCACAACTTCCTGGTTTGACGGACAGATCCAAAGTTTGTCTCGGTGCTTACATCGTTTCTGACGTCGATGAGCCGGAGTTGCAACTCTTCGGAACTGGTGCTGAATTTCATTTTGCTTTGGAAGCAGTCAAAATTTTGAAATCGAGGGGAATCCGCACCAGAGCTGTCAGTTTCCCCTGCACACAACTCTTTGAGGAGCAACCGGAGTCGTATAGGAAGTCTATTTTACTCAGAGGGAAGATTCCCACTGTTATCGTCGAGGCGTTTGCTGTTAATGGTTGGGAGAGATATGCCAGTGCCGGAGTCAGCATGAAGACCTTTGGTAAGTCGCTTCCGGGAAAGGATGCGTACGAATTTTTTGGTTTTAACTCCGATAAGATTGCCTTGAAAGCTGAGAAATATTACGAGAATTACAAGAAGGACCCTGAAATTTTGCATTACTTTCAAGATTTGAACTGAGATACGATTTTCAGCCAAATACAAAGATAAACTGTTTCTGCTGTTTTAACTCCGAGTTAAGTAGATCAGTACTTCTGACTCAGTTTTTCCAATGTTCTTCAAGATCGCTGACTCTTCCGCTCATGGACCAGCCTGTGTGTTTTTCAATCGTTCGAAGTAAATTAACGATAATTTTGTGTTCTTCTTTGCTGCTCATCAGCTTACCGGCAATAGAGATTGGCTGCAGAGAGTTGGTCCAGCAACCGTGATCGGTATTGGTAAGACTGATGCCGATCGAGCATTTCGCGTGCCAGATTCTGCTTTTCCTCATCACCGGATCAACATCAATGTCGGGCACCGGGCTTGTGAGTCTGGCTTTGTATTTCATCAAAACAATAAATGCTGTGTGAAACATTTGAGTAGCAGATATTGCCGGAGTCACGCAAAACAGGATTTGAGGGAACGGTTTTTCCTCTCTATGATCCACCATCACCGGACTCATTTCTGCTGGTCGAGAGATCCACCAGGAGTTAAGTTCAGAGTAAAGCTCTTTCCAGCCAGCATTGAATTCTTGTGGCTTAATTTCGCGAGAGTAGATTAGATCACAAACCCGAGCCAGAAGGAAAACTATGTAGTTCGAGTACATGTCACGTAAATCATTTGGGCAGTACTGCGGGTTGTCGAATAACTTTTTAGCATCTTGGACCCTATAGCCTGGAGGAAGCCATCTTTCGCAAGGAATGATGGTAGTCTGTTTGCCTGAAAGCGAGTGCATGACATCCATCCGAATGAAGCACCAAAAAAGTGCCTGGTTTAGCGAGCCTGAGAAACCGTGAATTTCAGACACTTTGAACAGGGCCGCACAACCTTCAAGATGTTTCCTCCACGTGACCGAAGGGTTGGAGGGCATCATTTCAAAGCAACACAGGATAACACAGGAGGCGATGACACTGATATCCGGGGTTTGTTTCACTTTGGGTATTAAGTAATTGAGAGATCGTTCGTAGAGGTGATACGTGAGCTCTGATACAGGTTTTTCGGGGTTTATTTTGTCCCTGTTTCTGCTCGAGATGGTGAGAATGGCGTAGAAAAGCGCATCCTCTTTGGCCATTAAAGGCAGCATTGAGGTGAGATGATTTTTGTGATCAAACATGTCCAACCACGGAGCAACTTCGTTGATGTATAGCGTCAAAAGAGCTAGTTTTTCGTCTGGGGAAACCAAGCTTTCCTCAAAATGCGGAGAAGCTAAAATGTCGCGATTGTCAAAGTTGTCGGAGGCTGCGTTTGTAGTTGTATTGTGCTGGAAGTTGGAGATCACTCTGCTAAGAGATGAGAGCTGGTCTGACATCGAAGTGTGACCACCCATAAAGTCGACAGAGTTATGTACAGGCGTGCAAGGACCGGTTGTGATCGCATTGAGAAACATATAGTCTCGAAGGGTGTTGTGGAGAGTTCCGTACTGCGGAGAATCGTACTCCGGCGCGCTTGTCATATCTTGAGATGAGTCCATTGTGGCCTTTTCAAATGACCAGCTTTTCCCGGCAGGATTGGGTTCTTCAGACGTATGCGACGATCTGGAAACAGTGACTTCTGGAGTTATGTTAATGGATGATGGAGTATTTCTAGGTTGTTGCGATTGGGCGTCGTTCAAAAGAGATTTTAGGTCGTAGACGGAGTAATGACTTGATGGTGTAGCTGGAGTTGAAGGCTTCGACACGGAGCCCTTGGACTTTGAAATCGAGAGACGTGCATGGCCTATGTTACGGAGTCCGTCACTCTCAGAAGAGACTTGTAGTAACGGAGATGGCGGGGAAAGCAGATTCAGTTTGTGGGGTACTTCGGTGATCTTTTGAGGTTTCGTTCTTCCAGGAACCTTGATATGGAAAGTATCGCCCTTTGCTGGCCATTGACAAGCCAGATTCCGCTTGAGGCAATACTTACATGAGGGCCTAGTCTCGTCACACTTCTTGTGTTTGTGCCGACAGGTTAGACATCCAGTTTTAACGCGCTTACGACCCGAATCTGAGTGTGAGTCACTTCCCGGGTCTTTTTCGTTAATCCACATTATTTAATTGCTCCTGATTACGCGACCCAACCAACCGTAACGACAATTCTACACGAAGGTATAAAAAAGTGTCAATGCCCGAGAGATAGAAGAAAACTGCGGCAATCATTTACCCCAACTTGTTTTTCATGCGCTCGATCTCAGCAGTCTGGGGAAGCTATTCAATTCGGCGGGTGCGCGCGGGGAAAACACCCGCCGTATCTTTGGAGCTGCAGGTTCCGTTCGCGCACTCCGACTCGGAGTTGGAGAGCCAAACGGATGGCCGTGAAACGTTACTTAGCAGTGGCGCGACTTCAAAGTGTCGCCAAAAACTACCTACTCGAGCGAGCAATGAGAAAGATGCAAGTACTTCGGGGTGTAGAATTGGGAAAGGTGGGGTTAAGTTGGCCTCTGGTCTACGGGATTATGTGTTGTTTTTTGAACTAGCAAACATCGCTCTCTTCCAAACCCGATTTCAACTCCTGTCCTTGAAGTTTGGAGGTTTGATTCAAATGACAGCTCTTCGAATTACACGATGCCGCTCAAACTTCCGTCATCGCTATTGTCTCGGTCCTGGGAAGCCCTTTGCTCGGGGGTTTTTCTTGCAGATAGAGCAGTACTGTGATTCCCGGTATCGACCGCCAACCCTATTCAGATCAGACCTAGATATCTACTTCTGTCTTTTTAGCACGGACCGCTCGGAGAACCTTGACTAAGATGAGGTTTTACCGAAAAAAAAAGCTCCCCTGTTGGTCCGCCCGTTCCGTTCCAAACAGATAAAACACTTGGACCGTTAGTTGAATGTGCCCTTCCTAGACTATGCTCCTACTTATTCCTCCCGAACCCCTTGATGATTGTCTCTATCTGAGAAGCTGAGCGCGAACAATACACAGCCGGTTTTTTTTGCTAAAAAAATAACTGAGTTTCGGGAACACAAGGCCTAGAGCGAGCATTAAACCAAAAAAGCCCCCACCCCTCCTGTTGTTCAAGGAAGCGAAGAAGGGGTCAAGGATTACTGCATTCCGCTATTCGCAGTACGATGATCCCGAGAGTCAGATCACTAAAGGAAAGCAATTGAATTATTATTTTTTCGAAAATATCTTAATATCGCACAAACTTTTATGTCACCGCCGAAGAACATTGAAGATCACAAATTTTTGTTGAAAGCTTCGTTATTCGCTGCAGCTCTTGCCGCATCTCTTTTTGTAAAGAACCAAGCAACAGACGTTGCAACTAGCCCCACGGCAGCCAAACATGCTGTGTAGGTGAATCCGATGTGATATTCAGGCGCATCCTGAGCGTTCCAAACTAAAATCGGAACCCACGCATTAGTAACATACGCCAGCGTGTTCGTACAGACGACTGTGAAGTTCCTCTTCATGTCGTCTTGGAACAATAGACGATTAACCCATGAAAATATTTGAGGCTGTCCCCAGGAGGTTGGAATACCGACGATAAAGTAAGCTGCCCAGTGAAGTCCTCGAGGGACATTCCAGATAGAAAGAACAGCACAACCAAAAATGCTGAAAATGAAGTAAGCCCCGATCAGAACAAAGTTGTACTTACCCCCAACGAAATCGTGTAGGTACGACAAAGTCAATGCCACACCAATGGAAGAGCCATACAAAATCGATGGGTAAATATTGTACTTGCTGGACGGAAGCTTTAGATCGTACTTCATCCAAGTTGTAAAGGTCGGTTGACTAATTGCAGCAGCGGTATTGTTGTAGCATAGGAAAACGATGGGAAACACATATATGTGCCAAGTGTTGAAGAAACTTTTGATTTTCTTCCAGGTGTACTTCTGTCTAGTGTTGAGTTGTGCTCCGATCCTTCTTCTGCGTTCCATCGCAACCAGCTTGTCCTGTTCAGTGAAATACCACGCGTCCGTGGTGGATGGGGTGTTTGGGTCAACGAACATCGTGTAAATTCCAATTGGCAATGAGATTATTGCATCAAACACGAATAGCCACTTGAACACGGCCATGTGGGAAGTAGAAAATCTGTTGATGATTCCTTCTTGTAGGGGACCGGAGATTAGACTGGCAGCCACTCCGGAAACGGCGAAGTAAGTGGATCTTTTGGAAAGCTCTTCGGGACTGTACCAAGAACCAACCAGATACTCTAGACCGGGGAAGTAACCAGATTCCAGAAGTCCCACGAGAAATCTGATACCGTAGATTCCGTGTATTTGATTTCTGCCACACGTTATCATTAGAGTCGTCAAAATAGCCCAAATCACTTCCAATCCACCTAGATAGAATCGGGCTGATATTCTGTGCAAGACCAGATTCGAAGGTATAGCTCCGACAATATATCCAACAGTCCACAAGGTAACCATGTAATTGTATTGATTCTTGTTCATGCTGTAGTATTCCTTCATACCATTCACATAAGCGGTGGAAACATTAGACTGATTCAAGTTTTTGATAAAGTAACCCAGCATCGAACTTGAGAGCAGAAACCAATCAAGCTTGAGAAGAAAAAGCTGTTCTTTGGGATGCTTGTCGATACCATCCCAGAAATACTTGCCAACTTTGTACCACCACTTTTCCCGTCTGGCAAGCAGTTCGGGAGTCAACTCCACTGTCAAATCAATATACGGTCCTTGAGTCTCCTCTGAGCTGTTGTCGTCATGTAAACTGGTTTCCAGGATCTCGATTTCTGCATTTTTCGCCAAAGCTGAGTCGATCGAGTCATGTGACTCGTGCAACTGCAAACTCTCAGAGTCCTTAGGATGAGACATAATGCTTCGTTCGTTATAAACTCTCTACATTTTAATCCAAATCGGCTTTTAGGATAGCAAAAGACCTTTTTTATATGCTCTCTATTGCACCCGGTGATGATACGGCCAGGTTTTTCAGTTTAGATCAAAAGCAATCAGCCGTTGAAAGCCATATTTCTCAAGGCTCCACCACATTTTGACAGCGCCTGCAAGCAAAAATATTTTCTCCGACATTGCACATGTGGTTGCAGATTTAGCTGTTGTCTTGCGTAATCTGCCATGACTCGCATCAACGCTTATCTCGAATTTTTCACTGCGGCGATTTTTTTTTTTTTGCTCTGCCGCAGTGGCACGTCGGAAATTGGTAGTACGCTCTCCACAGTGCGTATACCGTCAAAATCTTATTAATATGGGCATTGAGGCTTTCCGGCTTGGACAGCACATCAGTCACAAATTCGGATCTTCGGTTTTTCTGAGCGAAAATGCTGTCTGAACAGTGACATTTTAAGCAGGAAAGATTGACTTGACTTACGAGAGCCCCGGCCAGTAAAATTTCTACGCATACTTAAGTGGTGATAGGATGTTCGAAATCCAAACGCCCGTTAGGCCATTACTTTTGACGATTCAAGGGTTCACGTCCGATGATCGATCTAGTGGGGGCTTCGTCTTTCTACGCTGTCTATCTACCATAACACACATTTCCAGAAACGTTTGAGTGAAAATATAAATAAAATCTTGTAGATACTTTAAATACTAAAAAAAATCAGTCTCGTCTAGAGGAAGGCCAAGCGCTTCTCTCTGGGACTTTGACTCGGGATCGAAATAAGGAATATCCGCTAGAGATGAGACACGGTGACCGTGTCTCTCTTCTTGGTTTTCGTGGTCCCAGGTGGTTCTGTGTTGCGAAACTCTGTTGTCCCAAATAGCAGAAGTTCCCAAACCGGGCTTCGAAGTCTTCCAATTGAATCTGACTTGAATATCAGCATTCTTTTCGTAAACATCGAACAAATAGCCAAGAATCAAGTCTGATTCGACAGGCGAGACGCCAAGAATTCTCTTGGTCATAGAACGGTTGACGAACAGTGATTTCCAGCCCGTAGCAGGATGAGTCCTAACCAGCGGATGGATTCTTTCAATTTTTTTTGGACCTGCGAAGGGATCGTTTCTGTCCAAGTAACTGTGCGCAGAGTTGTAGATTGCCTTCTTGCCGTCCAAGAACTTTTTGAACTCTTCCGATAGTTTATCATAGGCGGCATATCCCGAAGACCAGTGAGTGTCACCACCGACATTCGGAATGGTGTCGAGATGTAAATGCGTGATCCCAGCAGGCTGTTTCTCATGAACAAGATCTGTATGCCAAGTGTCAATACCCCCTGGGATTCTGACGGCATCCCAGTTACTGATACCAACGTTTTTGAAGTTTGCCTTGTATAGGTGTGGGTGCGACTTCTGATAATACTGAGGCCAGATCACGGTGATACCTGATAATCCGGGAACCTGGGGCGTTTGTGGGTGTTTTTCAACACGGCCGAAGTACTCACCAATCTCCAATTGCTTTTGGGGTGATAATTTTTGATCTCTGAAAAATACAACCACTCTCTCGGCAACTAAGAGAGCCAGTTCGTCCTTCTGAGTGTCCGTCAAATCTTCTAACTGTAACCCAACGATCTCTGTTCCCAAATGCTTGGTCAGATGGATAACCTCCTTAGCTGCCCCCAAAAGAGCTTTTTTCTCTGGATCCGCATTTTTACCCCGTTCGATGTAAGGGAAATCATCATTTCTAATGGATAGAGCTTGATCTAAGTAAACTGGAATTTTAGCTTTATTCGGTCTTTCAGGGTATCCCTTGGAGATGTCGACGCCAGCATCGATGAGTCTCTCACGAGTGGGTGCCGGAAGAAACTTCAAGCCCTCAGGATCTGGCCCAAAGGCAACTGTCTGATTTGAAGGAACCCCGACAAGACCTTTTGCAGATCTTATGACATTCTCGATTTCCTGATCCAGCTGTTTCTGGCCTTCAAGGTGGAGAGTTGCAGTGGTAGACATTTTTTATCAATCAAATTAATTTTTGTGGTTATTGAGATACTATGACTTTATCATGATCAGTTGTCGTCTGGCGATGGAAGCCAGCAGTTCTTTATAAGTAACTTAAGTGCTCCAGTAAGTTAAAGTTATTTCTCGGTATTGAAACCACACTTTCAATGCGCCCGTGGAACTGATGACAAATAAAGTCAAAGCCACTCTTTCAGAGACCTTTTTGAGAACCTACAGGGACTACAGCCAAATAATACCGGTGAAGAAGCGGTCTCAGAATGCGAACATGCTCTTGAAGCGTCCAAAGTCGGGGTAAAATTTGTAAGTTGTTTGAGTCTTCCGCAAACAGAAACCACAGTTTTGTCACCATATTCGGAAATAACCAGATTATGTGGGGTCAGCTGAGTTTCCGAAAAGATTTCGAATAGACCTTTCAGGGAACTCAGACTTTTTTCACCGGATCAGCGAAGTTGTGGAGTCTGATCACTGCCATACCGAAACAGGCAAGAGAAAGCGGATGAGGAAAGCGGAACGGTAAATAAGAAAAGTCTTATCAAATAGAAGCTGAATCAAGGCGCTGCTGTTGTAGCAGCTAACTTTGTTGGGGCGAGAAGAAGCTTGGCAACGTTTCTCTAGCCCTCGATTGTAGTGACTGGCTCCATATCCGGGTCTGCACCTCATCAGCTTATCTCAGCTTACTTCTTTTTTACTGCTGCCTCTTTTCGGTGCACAGAGGCGCGTAAATGCAACTTCCTCCTCGAAGACTTCAGATCGAAGTTTACTTCGAAGATATTAAGACTCGGGTGGCACCAATTTGTCTAATACTAAACACTAACTTAACGGAAATACTGTTCTCCAAAGTTAATTGATTGCCTTAAATCCATAGATCAGTCGTTACTGTATTTTCTCACAAAATAAATCGTTACTCTTCGGTTATAGGATACTTCAAAAAAAAATGCCATGATTCATATCACTCAAGTTTCCTTGAAAGCTGGAACCCCGATTGGTTCCGAGCCAGTCAGCAGTCGACAGGATCCATTTTTGGAAAAATGCGAGCAGCCTGGAAAAAGATACGGGCCGCGGCGGCACTTCCCATAAGTGACTTGCAACACGGTTTGTCCGTGTTGCCGTCCTCGCGGTCATCGGAGTAAGGATCGTACTTCTTGTGACCTCCAAATTCTTCACGGTAACGAGTGTATATTTCTTCGTTGATGCGATAGATATCAAACGATGTATAGTAGAGATTGTCCTTTGGGTCGAAGCAGTATTTCCGGAAGTACGACACATGTCTAATGATCTCCTGTTCGCAAGCCTTTTTGGTCGATTCTGGGGCAACGTCGCCGAACGTCAGCAGATAATCTGCCAACCCTTCAACAAGCAGTTGAATCAAGTAGGAAGGTCCGTGCCAGTATCTCTTGCCCCAATCGTCGTAATCACGGTCGAAAAGAGTCTTTCCTCGGTGGGTAGCAGCCTCAGCCAGCATCTTGGCTCTGTCAGCCCATTGTTGGTCGTGGTCGTACTTGTACAGATGACACAGCAGCGTCAAGGTGTTGCCTGTGTTGTAGCTGTATTTTGTCTTGTCAATCACATCTGAGTCGTATCCAACACCATCCATAATAATGTTGTCGCTGGGGTCGAACATCAGAGTCCAAATGAAATTTAAGCACACTTTCGCGAACTCATACAGGCTTTTTTGCTCTTCCTTAGAAGAATATGGGATCAACATCATTGCACCAGATGCGGCGGCACAGTTGGAAATTGTCGCCATGTAGTGCCTGCTGATGTGCCACTTCAAACCTACCACGTGGAACTTCTCGTGCTCAACAAGGCCTCCCATCAAAAATCTCATCAGCTCCTTCGACAGGTCCAGGTACTCCTTCTGGCCCGTCGCCTCGTAGACGGAGATCATGCCCCTGACCAAATGAGCCCCGTCGTCATAATTGATATCGTCATCTCCAGAGTTAACTCCCTGACGGTACATCACCGAATAACCACCGTTTTTTGGGTTTCTGTAGAACAGACATGATTGGACTGTTGGTGCAATGACCGGCAATGTCATATCTTTGTAAACTTTGCAACTCTCGGCCATTGCGTGCAAAACAACTCCCATTGTCCAGCAACTGAATTTTCCGTCTCTTGATTCCTTACAGGCCTGCCGGGTGGAAAAATTGCTGATGCTGGGATTCCACCACTGGCGCCACATCGTTTGGATGACATTGTACCCTTCGAGGTTGTTATCAAAGCTCATTTTAGGGTTCGTGCTGAAATAACTCAAGGCCTACTAAATTTCAATTGAAAGAGCTTGAGAACGTTATATGTTCCAACGGTTGCAGCAATCAAAAAGATGACTTTTCGTTTGCTTGGTTACGTCATCTGTAATTTGAGGAATAGAGAGGAGGCTTAGTGGTGCGAGGGTGTGAAAAGATGATCTAGGGGATGATATGGATGAAAGAAACGGGATGTTTGGGGACAGGATCTAAGAAGGCATAACATTTGCGGGGGAACTAATGGTGGTGACTGTTCTCTCTTTCCGATTCTTTTGGGCCCAGTTTGCTTGGTTAGCAATGTCCCTTTCTGAAACAAAAAGTACAAGGATTTAAAACTAAGATCTTATCGATTGATCTTTATTTAGCGATCTGTGACTGACTCTTTGTACCTCCTAAAATTCTATCGAATTCTTGGTTTTCCAGCATGGGTAGCATCGTAACCAGCCTTGTAGTCCTCGATACGGCTTTCCCCAGCCATGGTCATGACAAGACAGAGTATCTAGTCTGCAAAGTCACGTGAAAATATAAACGTGACCAGCGGAAATATTTTTTTATCTTATCTAGTTTTCGAGAATTTTTTAGGCTGTGAAAATTCAGGGGACTTTATGAGTCAGAACCCACAATCAATCAAGTTACCTGATTTCTATAGCTTTATAGACGGTCCTGGAATCAATGAAACATATTGATGGATCTGGCGCTAATCAAAAACTCACAACCATGCTCGCTAGAATCTCGAAATTCGAGAATCCGCGAGCCAAGAAAGATGAAACGAATGTTGAATCACTACCACCTATAAACGCAGATATACCCGACGTGTTTAAAGGCCGCGCACTCACGAGTGTGATAGGATGCTTCTTGTTCAATTTCAACAGTTGGGGTGCCAATTCTGCATACTCGCTGTATCTGCAACACTATATCAATGACAACGTTTACGCCGGAGCCAAAAAACTGGATTATGGAATAATTGGAGGTCTTACATTTGGGGCCGGTCTCACTTTTGGCCCATTTATCAACTACTTATGTGGCACAATCGGGCTTAAAGCCACCATCATAACTGGAATAATTGTTCAGTTTGTCGCCGTTCTTTTGGCCTCGTTTACTAAAAGGCTGTGGCAGCTGTATCTGACCCAAGGAGTTCTCCAAGGTATAGGGTTAGCTCTCATAGCAATTCCCAACATTAATGTGATTCCTCAATGGTTTTCGAGCGGACCCAAAGGAAAACGGAATCTGGCTCTGGGTTTCACTTCTTGTGGGTCGGGAGTCGGGGGCATAGTTTACAACATTGGGCTCGAGCCTTTGCTGGCTAAGCATGGGTATCGATGGTCCTTGAGAACACAGGCAATTATGTGTGCAGTCTTAAACACGATAGCGCTGTTTCTAATTAAATCTCGGAACAAGCACATCAAGCCGATTTATAAGGTGTATGATCGGGTGATTTGGACAAACTTTGGTTGCTGGTGTCTGATGGCTTGGGAAATGTTCACGTTATTCGGTTACGTAACCTTGATGTACAACCTGGCCGATTTCACCAGATCGCTTGGTTATGGGTCGACCGAGGCTTCTGTCGTGGCAACGATGACTTCTGTCGGTATCGTTTATGGCCGCCCGAGCACGGGCAAAGTTTGCGACTTGTTCGGACCCATAAACGTCACCATTATCACTAGTTGGCTGGTTTCACTATTTTCGCTGGCTATGTGGATTCCGTGTCGAAATTATGCGACGGCGATTGTTTTCGCTCTGCTAGTTGGATCGCTGATGGGCACGATTTGGATCACAATGACGTCGATGACGGCGTCGATCATCGGACTCCGCAAGCTGGGAATTGCTATGGCGCTGTCATGGATTGCAACCGGAATTTTTGGATTCATCGGGCCAATTCTTGGTGTTGTTCTGAAAGCGGGGGGACCTTCTGACCCAACGCAGTACCAAAACTCGGCAGTTTTTGTTGGAGTTTGTTTCTTCATGGCCGGTGTCTCCCTTGTCGTCCTGAGAGGCTGGATAATCGTCCGAAATCGACTCTGCGTCGACCTGAAAGATGAAGAAAATTTATGGAGCACAGCCGTGCCCTTTTCTCAGGGTCTAAAAAGCATATTCAATTTGAAATATCAGAAAATATAGTTACGTTCTATAATTAATTCTCGACTACCCAGCGGTTGTCGCTTGTCCTTAGCTAGATGTCATAACCTTGTTCTTCTGCCTTCTTCTGGTGCGTCACGATATCGGTGCTTTCCCATGGATACGCTATCCAACAATCTGGAAATTCACCTCCCTTGATGTAATGCCCGTCGTTCATAATTTCCTGCGGCAACTCGGCCTTCTTCTTCTTGTCCTTGTTGTGCAACACGTAGATGAAAAACTCTGAACCGCTTTCTTTCAAACCTCTTTGTTGAGCTTGGAGATCAGCATCCTTCTTGAGCTCGTCAAGGGCATAATGCAGAGTGGTTCTTGTGTCGTCCACCTCGTCAACAATCAAGATCTTCTTATTGATGAGATCGATTCCGCTTTCCTCGTAGTTGATCCACTGGATTCTTTTCACCACAGAGCCGACAGTCTCTGCCTGGGTAGAGACCGTGTTTATGTCCTCATAGAGGGACAACACAATAGCGAAAATACGCTTGTTTGGCTCGCCTTCCTCTTTCAAGAAGGTCCGCAGAATCCTGGCTGGAATAAACCCTCCACCCCCGATAGCAATGATGAGGTCGATATCCAAAGGCTTGATGGTCTCGGCCGCTTCCTTACACAGCTGGTGCACGTTGTTGTACGAGATGTAAACCTTGTTCTCGTCTTCTGATGGAGCGGACATGATGGTAGCAGCTGTTATAGCGTACGGGACAAAACCAACCGATGCGAGGTAAATAGTCAAGATCCGGAGTTGGTTGTATTCTTTTGGCCTCTTCTGCAGCTGATTTTATTTTTCATTCTGCAGAATTTTTTGTCTTTTCAACTGCGCGAGGCCGGTCTCCCGGCCGGTGATAAGCCAACAGGGTGGGAACAAGATAAGGAGAAGAGAAGGAGAAGAACTTCGAGAGTGCAGCAACAACACAGGGAGTACCGTTTGTGTCGAGTTGGAATCAACGACAAATAAATAATAAATAGGATAATAAATAGTGGGGTGATAAATAGAGAGATGAAGAGGACATGTCGACAGCCAACAGAAGCTCAGGAAACAACAAAGCCTCAACAGAGTCTGTTATGCCAGCTGTTTGCACCGATCTAGTAGCCGCTGGTCATCTGCTGACGCTGAAAATACGCACCGGATAGTCATCGTTGTACATTCCGTGTTCGTTTTCCTCGAGGATGCGCATCTTGTACTGCTTGTTGAGCGAGGGAGCAATGACAGGCTCGCCCTTAGGTCCCAGCAGTTCGCCGCGGAGAACAGAGGGGTCGGCTGTGGCGAGAACCTCGGTAAGCTGTAGCTGTTGCGAGTCCACCACACTCAGCTGCTGGACGCCTTCTTCGCCCTTGAGCAGACGCGGCTTGGCAGCCGATCCCAGCTGCAGAAGACCTCCAATCTTAGCCTGGTTGAAGCCAGAAATACGTGGGTAAGTTCTGCGATTGTCTCTTTCGAAGTAATGGTTCTTCACTATGTCAGAGGCGGGGAGGGTCCGTGGGTCCTTGTAGGTGAGTGGAGAGGAAGATGGCGACGGAACGCGATAGTAAGGAACGTAAGGGTTTCCGCTCGATCTGTTGGGAACCAATGTCAATGTCTTTCTGATGAACTCCCAGACTCCCTTAGACCCTGTTGTGTACTTCTTCCAAACTGGGACGGGACCGGACATTTTGAGGAGGGAGGGCAAATATATCTATGTGAACTGGTCAAATGGTTATGGAACGCCAGTTTGGACCTTTTGAAGCCGACTGTAATGACGAATATTGGCGTTTTTTCACAACGATAAGCCAAAACGACATACTTTAGAGAAAACAAGATTCAATATAGACACACAAAACACATAAATTAAAAAATCTGTGATTGGTCCGCCGGGTAACTTTTTCCCCAACTTTTGAGCAAGAAATGATTCAAGATGCTTAGCACAGATACAACTTTGATTTAGTTTTACGTGGAGCAACCGCTGTAGTCAACCATGCAGAGGAATACCGAGGGCAGTATACAGACACGGGGGCTAGGTCCGCGGGTGTTGCGGAGCTCAAGACGGCTGCGCAGCCAGCGAGTGGAGATAACAGAGGAGGAGCCGTGGGACAGCTCGGAGGGGTCTGAGACCTCAGACGATGACACCGGCGAGTTGGAGATTCCGGAGGTGGACATTCAGGAGATGATGGAGCTGGCCAACGAGCTGCTCAGCGGGTCGCAGAGCGGCCGTCGACTACATTTGACCAGGGAGATGCTGATGGCGCGGCGTACGAGGGGTCTTACAGCAGCCGCGGGCGAGAGCTCTACGCGGGCCACTGAGTCCACGCGGGCCCAGGACGATCGGCCGTTCTGGATGAAGATGGTGGACTCGGTCACCATCACATTATTCCCAATCGTGTTGATACGCGTTGTTCGCAACATTTTGAGTCTTTCGTCGTTTTCGCTGGACATTCTGCAGGACACTTTTGACTTTATCGACTACGTCCAGGGCGAGCAGGGCGGCGGGAGTTCACTGATTATGAAATTTGGCGACGTGATTGGCAGCGAATTTCCCGGCTGGAGTAAAAATGTGAGGATAATAATCACGTTGGGTGTTTTCTACGTTTACACTGTGTTATTTTCCATGTTGATGGTTGCATCGTTCGCGTTTCTTGTTCTTTGCCTAGTTTGCTCGCTGGGCAAGCGATGGCAGTCGGTTGAGCGTTTTTTGTTGGGCGTTTTGCGCTATGGAGAGGGGTGTGTTTGAGAAAGGTGGGTTTAGAAAGGGGAGGGGAAGACTACTTGTTTTCGCTTCCATTATTACTGGTATCTTCCAGAGGATGGGAGTTTCACATGCGTTTTGTCCTCTGTCTTTTGTCTTTTGTCTGGTCTTTTTTTGTCTCCCCTTTCTATTGTCACGAAAAAATCCTATAAATATTTAATTTGTCGCATTTCCTCGTAGACGAAAAAAGACGTCTTGTTCTTTTGGGTGAACATTGGTACACAAGCAGCTGCTCCTTAGAACGCAAATTCTGTGCAGGTACCACGCCGGAATGTCAGAAGCTATCCAGGATTCACAATCAGATGTGTTGGACGTGGCGAGCTCTACCAAAAGACCGCTAGACCAGGTTGATTCAGAGCTAGGGTCAACGCCCGCGTCGGAGGCGGCGTCCAAAAGGCCCACCCCAGACCCGGTGGCCGGCGGCGGGACCACCGTCAACGGTGGAGCGTCCAAAGTGCCGGCCCACGTTTTGCAGCGACGCAGAGAGGGTCGGTTGCGGGCGATGGAAAAATTGCAGACCAAGCTGGACGAGCTTGGGATCAGAAGAACTGAGCAGGAGAATAATCTCAAATTCAGCTCGATCCCGTCGGTCCAGCTGATCAATCAAAAAAACTACTACACGGATTACCTGAAAAAAGATGACCAGATCCGAATGGTGAGAGAAATGAAGGAGAGGATCACGGAAAAGCGGTTGGCCAAGAAACAGGCGGAGATGGAGAAAAAACAACAATCACAGGACATTATGACGAAACTCAAGTCGAACGCCGCTTCAGCCAGCTCTGTAGCTACTTCCAATAACAACTCAGAGATCGAAGATGACAACGACAACGACAACGACAATGACAATGACAACGAAGACGACGACGACGAAGACATTGTCCAAGGGTCGCGTACCATTGTGTTCCACCCAGGCTCAAACAACATCAGAATTGGCTTCTCTACGGACATCGACCCCGTCGTGATCCCCAACGTGATTGCGTACAAGTCAGACACGCAAATGAACTATTGTTCGGTTCAAGATCCAGCCAGAGCAGTGGACGCCAACGGCGATACGAAGATTTCCGACCCGGCGTACACGAGCAACAAAAAGACAATTGTTTCTAACTTCAAAGAAAGAATGAAGTACTACAAGCGGAGGATTTTGCCCAACTCCAACGAAACCTGTTACAATTACAATAGAAGAGCCGAGCCAGAGTTGATCAAGGACCACGACGACATCCACAAAGAAGAGTACATTTCAAAGGGCTCGATCAAGAGAAACTACGTTATCGGCAATGACGTGTTCAGATTGGAAAAGTTTGAAGACTGGGTGGTGAGATCACCATTTTTGGACGGTCATTTCAACGACCAGGACGTTAATTACGACTCGCCGGAGCAGGTTTTGGGTGACATCGAGCGTATCTTGATGGACACTTTGGCGGAGAACTTTGGAATCACAACAAAAAGAGCCTTGGCCGGATACAGCTGTGTTTTGATTATTCCGAACCTCTTTGATAAGTACTATGTGGAGTCAATGGTCGATCTCCTAAGCAGAACACTGGGATTTGGCCAGATCGCATTCTTCCAGGAGGGACTGTGTGCCACGTTCGGATCGGGAGTGAGTACGGCTTGTGTGGTTGACATTGGAGCAACGTCCACAAAAGTTTGTTGTCTCGAAGAAGGGTACATTTTCCCAAGCTCACAGATCGAGCTTTCTTATGGGGCAAACGACGTCACTAGGTTTTTCATGAAGAACTTGATCTCGCAGCAGTTTCCATACCGAGAAGTGAACCTCAATAATCTGCGGGACTGGAGGTTAGCAAACGAATTAAAGGAGCAATACATGACCTTCAACGACGCCAATGTGGCTATCCAATTGTTCAAGTTTTTCAATAGACAGCCTGGCCAGCTGAGTGAAAAATACGACTTCAAGTGTTTCGACGATGTCATGGTTTCCCCAATGAGTCTGTTTTACCCTCAAATATTCAGAGATGAGACGAAGCTGGATGCGGACTCCGCCACGTCTGACAAGGCCTCCAATTCTATCATACTAGGCCGCGTCTCGCCCCAGAAGAAGCTGGCCAGACGGTTGTTTGGTCAGTACGGATCGTTAGATGGTTTGGAATTCGGAATAGCCGAGTCTCTGGCTCAGGACTCTGAGTGCGAGGGAAAATGGATCGCTGACATGGGGATTTCTGAGTTGACGGAACACCTGCTTTTGAACGACGTTGAGCCAAATCAGACGACTCAAAAGAAACAGCGCGAGGTGCCGAATGCGTCTGTATCGGATGACTACCGGGTGAACATGACTCCGTTGGACCGGGCCATCATCGAGTCGATTACCTACGCGTCGTACGGCGACCAACAGAGACTCGAGCGTATGTACGCCAACATTCTTGTTGTCGGAGGAGGCAGTAAAGTTGAAGGCCTAGATACGATTCTGACTGATAGATTACACATGCACCGGTCGGCGATATTGGCTTCGAACAAGCTGGGCGAGTGCACCAAGATGGTTGTGCAATGGAAAGCGGAATTTGAGGCGATCGAGGCCAACAAAGATGAGCCGTTCCGCCTTTCCAAGCAGCAAATCAATGACCTTCATGCGGTGATCCATGGTTCTTCCGTCACCCCGATCGAAATTTTGTCCAATTCCAAGGATATCGACCCGTCGATTTTGATCTGGAAGGGCGGGTCGGTTTTCGCGCGGTTGAAGATTATTGACGAGCTGTGGATCACCAGCACTTACTGGGACATGTTTGGCTGTCGCGCGCTGAACTACACCAGTTTATTCAACTATTAGGTGAGACCTTATGTAATTCTTCCAAGAGATTTTCCACAACTTGTGTTTGCTGCGTACGATTTGCACCCCCTCTTTCCCGAACCATCTTTTCCCCGAAACGCGCGAGCGCGCGAGCCTTCTGCGAGTTGGGCGCGCTCCGGATCCGCAAACCCCGGGGCGCACCGCCACTGGGGATTCTGATTCCCGCGGTTCCTTTGCCCGGCATGGGCGCCCGGAGCATAGCTGCGCGCCGCCGAAGCCGCAGCAGTCTGTCCGGCCCAGGGCGCCAGGCCGGCTCCAACGCAGCCGGACCCCGTCGCGGGGCGGGGAGGTAAAAAATCCCGGGTGGCTGTGCACAAGTGTCCGGGATCCCTCCCCCCGTGGCTCGCCGTGGCCCGGTCAGTGGCTAGTGAAGGATGGCAGTAATCCATCCACTGCGAAATGCTCTAAAAAGTGGAGGAGGATGGACAAAGATGGAAACTAAACGTGTATATATATACTTTCTACTGTCAATTGGGGTGTTGATTGTTTTTCACAGACACAAGATCTCTACAGCAGATATCCGCAAGTTACCACCGACAGATAAACAACATCATGATGATGAGAAGAGCTTTTTCCACCACGAGGTGCGCCAGAAGCTACTCGGATACCATCAAGAACCTTAAGGTCACCAAGGACACCAAGGTGATCTACCAAGGATTCACCGGTAAACAGGCCACTTTCCATGCTGAACAGGCTCTGGCCTATGGAACTCAGATCGTGGGAGGTACCAACCCAAAGAAAGCTGGTCAGATCCACCTTGGTAAGCCAGTGTTTGCCACTGTGGCCGAGGCCATGAAGGAGACTGGTGCCACTGCCACGGGAATTTTTGTTCCTCCACCAATTGCGGCCTCGGCTATCGAGGAGGCAATTGCAGCCGAGATCCCGCTTGCAGTTGCCATCACTGAGGGTATCCCACAGTCCGACATGTTGAGAGTCAGCCAGATCCTGGCAACCCAGTCCAAGACCAGGTTGGTGGGTCCAAACTGTCCCGGAATTATTGCTCCCGGCGAATGTAAGATCGGAATCATGCCACAAAACATCCACACCAAGGGAAGAATCGGTATCGTGTCGAGATCCGGAACCCTCACCTACGAGGCTGTTAACCAGACCACCAAGGTTGGTCTTGGCCAAAGTCTTGTGATTGGTATGGGAGGTGATCCATGTCCTGGTACCAACTTCATCGATGCTTTGACCTTGTTCCTTGCTGACGAGGAAACCGACGGTATCATCTTGATTGGTGAGATCGGTGGTGAGGCCGAAGAGCAGGCTGCTGAGTTCCTGAAGCAATACAACCTCACTAGAGACGTTCCAAAGCCAGTCGTCTCTTTCATCGCAGGTGTCACTGCTCCTCCAGGAAGAAGAATGGGACACGCCGGTGCTTTGATCTCCGGTGGTAAGGGTACTGCTGCATCCAAGATCGAAGCTCTGACCGCTGCAGACGCCGTTGTTGTTCCTTCCCCAGGTAGATTGGGCCAGGCTTTGTACGACCAGTTCGTCGAGAGAAAGCTTTTGTAAGCGAGGGCTTGTGTTACTAAACAAGTTATACATTGAATAGTCGGCAAATACAAAGTAGACTGATTTACCCTTTTAAAAAACGTCCGAATGTGGGCCTTTATCGTCAACTTTCTGATGCTCTCTTTTCGTTTTCCAACGCGTCCTCGTTAATTCTCCCAAGTTTCCACTTCCAGATACTCAGTTCATTATGCAGCTCAATCAGCTGTCTCATCTTCTCCGGACGGCCGCTTTGGCGGCTCTCCATCCCCTCAACCTCCCGGTACACTCTGTAATATTCCTTGTAGGAGTCCTGAAATTTCAAAATCAAAGCCCGGGCTGTGCTGTCTTTTTTTCCAGGCTGTGCTTTCTTGGCCGTGGAGGGAGCTGGGTACTTCGACGACGACGAGCTTGAGGACGGGAACGATTTCGGCGTCACCAGAGGAGACGGGGTGTGAACGTCTGGCTGGGCCGCGCTAACAACCACATGCCCATCCTCATCGCACGAACTGGCCGGAGAAAGCCTGTTCCTCTTTGATGACATAATCGACTCCGCGGACGACGCAGACGAAGCGGACGAATTCGAGATCTCAGAAACAGTTCGCTTGCGTTTCTGCGTAGACGACGTAGAGTCAGAGTCGTCTGAAGAGGAGGCGGAGACAATCGGCGAGCCTGATGTGCTGAACGACTTGCGCGACGTCGTTGTTTTCGGTTTGGAGGGAATGGGTCTCAGCTGAGGTTCTGGCGGAGGTTGCGACGTTTTCCTCGAAAGGCCGAGTCCAATTGGAGATTTTTGAGGCGGTGCGACTGCTGTCTGCGCTGCTGCCTGTGTTGTTTTCGGTGCGGTCGAGGACAACACAGTGGCTGAGGTTACCGGATACTTCTTCTGCCGAACAATCAGCTTCGAGCAATCGCTCGAAACCATCAACCTGCACGGATGATTCACTGGATATCCCGCCTTATCTAGGTACCTGTTCAGATCCTCTCTTTTACCCGGAACGGCTTGTCTTACCAGAGCCTGGTATTGGACCCGCAAAATGCCCGTTTGGGGGTCCACAATCTCCCTTAGTATCTCTCCCACCCTTTTGGGGTCGCACCCGGGAAAAGTTTTTATCACGTGACTCTCAGAAACTGGCTCAGACTGAGAAGAAAGCAGCTGGATCGCCTGAAACTTGAACGCCAGACGAGCCAGGGCCTCATTGTCTGTCGCAGCGGGCTTGAAGTTGATCAAGTTGAGTCTGTAGTTGATGTTCCCCAAGTTGACGCAGTTTCCGCTCGGTCTTCCCAGCGACGAGTAAACGTCCACCTTGGATTCCTTTAAATTTGCTACTTTGTAAGTTTTGTCGTCGATTCTGAACGACTCCACAGAGTTGTTCTTGATCACCAGCTTGATTTTGGAGCCAGCCGAGCCTTCACCAGAAACTCCGATTTCATCTCCAGCGTACAGTCTCAACATTCCCGCCAGCTGATCTTGATTCAGCTTCAGCAACAGATTGAACCGACTGTTGTCCGAAATGTTAGACGGCAGAAGCTCGGATATCAACGGAGGCATATTCGGGGACCCAACGAGCGTTTTTCCAGTGTCTTTATCGTCTCAAATATGTTCTAGATAGCCCCTTTTCCTCAGCACTCGACAGCTTTCTTCTCCGCCGAACAGCCCCTAATTTCGGGCTAGTCGCATTTTTGGTTTTTATTTTGAGAATCTGAGTCCCATTTTTGAGTAATTGCCATTTTTATTTTTGGTTACTTTTCCCGACTCCACACGTTTTTTATCCACGACATAGTATCAGTGATGGACCCGTTTTACGACGTCTACCAGGATGGACTGGCCCAGCTGCAACTTCTGCGGTCAACGTCACCGAACTCGCTCGAGTTTAACAACATCAAGACAGAATTGATTGAAGTTATATCTGACCTGTCAAATGCTATAGAGGTGATCAACCAGTCCAAAAGCCGGTCACAGAGCGGGAATTCTAATGACACTTTCCATGATATCACGCAGGATGAATTGGCCAGCAGGAATGAAAAGCTGTCCAGTTTGAAATCGCAGTTCAATTCTATAGTCAAGGGTGCTAACTTGCCCGGCCTCTACTCGGATAACCCGTTTGAGGACCCCCCCGCCTCAAACCTAGAGGAAGATTTCAACAGACAGCAAACGGAACAGCTGATTCGCCATCAAGATGAAATTATCTCCAACGAGCTCACAAATTCCATCCAAACTTTACATCAGCAGGCACTCACCATAGGAAACGAGCTCGACTACCATGGGGAGTTGCTGCAAGAGGTCGACTCCAATATGGACAGGCTCAATTTCAAAATCGTCAACAACGGCATCAAAAAAATCAACCGATTCCTCGAAACCAACGAACGAGGTGGAAATTGCTGTATAGCGGTTCTTATCGCGGTATTGGTCGTGATCCTCGTGCTATTGGCCGTGGTGTAAAACAGTGACCAGTGTATAATAGAATAATACTTGAGTAATTCACAATATCATAAGTGTTGAAAACAAATTTATAAATTTAAAAGTAATTAATTTCTCATGACGGTTAAAACACAAACACATACTAAAAGAGCTCCAACTACTGCTGGAAAACCTCATCCAAGAAAGCCTCTTCCTCAGCCAAATGCATGGACTTGGAACCAGCAGCAACACTGGCAGATGGATCTCTACCAGCGTATCTCAATCCAAGACTTTCAAGTCCAGCCTCCTTCAAAGTGGTCTGGATTCTAGGGAAAACATATGAGTTGGCACCCATGTTGAATGGCTCCTCTTGACACCAGACCAAGTCCTCCAAGGCTGGGTATTCTTGCAATGCGTCTCTCAATTGAGCGAATGGGAATGGATGCAGTTGTTCAATCTTGATGATGGCAGTCTCCTTGTCTCCAATGGTTTCTCTTCTCTTGTGCAATGCGGTGAACACTTGACCAGTAGAGAGAACAACTCTCTTGATTCCCTCCTTCTCATTGATGGACTTTCCGAGTTCTGGGTCCTCGATGATCCATCTGAATTGCTCCTGTTCGGTGAACTCCTCAACAGAAGATCTGGCCAATGGGTGTCTCAACAAAGACTTGGAGAAGAACATAACTAATGGCTTTCTGAATTGACGATGCATTTGTCTTCTCAACAAGTGGAAAATCGATGATGGGGTAGATGGGTAAGCAATTTGAATGTTACAGTCTTGATGCTGTCTTTCCAACTTCTCTGGGGATGGGAAGAATCTTGGATCCTCGTTACCAAGCATCAAGTATCTTTCAATTCTACCAGAAGAGTGCTCAGGACCTTGTCCATCGTAACCGTGAGGCAACGAGAGAACAAGTCCAGATCTTTGCTTCCATTTGGACTCACCAGCAGCGATAAATTGATCAATGATGACTTGAGCAGTGTTAGCAAAATCACCAAATTGGGCTTCCCACATCACAAACGCATCTGGCGATGTCAACGAGTAACCGTACTCAAATCCCATCACACCGTACTCGGATAAAGAAGAATTCGAGATAACAAAGTCACCCTGGTTCTCATCCAAGTGCTTCAATGGGGTGTAAGTGTCCTCAGAAGATTGATCGTGCAAAACAGCATGTCTTTGAGAGAAAGTACCTCTCTCGACATCTTGACCAGAAATTCTGACGTGGTAACCTTCCAAGGCCAAAGATCCAAAGGCAAGAGCTTCACCGGTAGCCCAGTCGACTCCCTGTCCGCTCTCGATCGACTTCAATCTGTTACCCAAGATTCTCTTCAGGTTTCTGTGCAGACCAAATCCTTCTGGAACAGTGGAAACGGATTTTCCGACAGTCTCGAAAGTTTCCACGGAAATGGCGGTTGGCAAGTGTGGCAACACCTCAGTAGCCAATTCCTTTGGTGACTTGAAACCCTCCCATGGTGTGGTCAACCATTCTCTAGAGTCTGGCTTGTATTCCTTAGACTTTGAGAAAGACTCTTCCAAAGTGTTCCAAACCCATTGTTTGTGCTCGTTGATATCTTCGGTGGTGAAAGTTCCCTCCTTCAACAACTTGTCAATGTACATGTCCAAAACTTGCTTCTTCTCAGCAATCTTCTTGTACATCAATGGTTGGGTGAATGATGGTTGGTCGGTCTCGTTGTGACCGTGCTTTCGGTATCCAACAATGTCGATAATGACGTCCGAGTGGAAAGTGGCTCTCCATTCAGCAGCCAAGTTGAAAACAAAGACAACAGATTCAACGTCATCAGCATTCACGTGGAAAATAGGGGCATTGATGGCCTTGGCAATATCGGATGGGTATGGGGTGGATCTGGCGAATCTTGGGTCAGTTGTGAAACCAATTTGGTTGTTAACAATGACATGGACGGTACCTCCAGTAGCGTATGCAGGTAGAGCAGTGAAACCCATAGTTTCGTAAACCACACCTTGTGCTGCAAATGCAGCATCTCCGTGCAGTAAGACACCAAGGGCCTTGTTGAATTCACCGACATCG
This sequence comes from Ogataea saltuana, assembly GCA_030674545.1. NCBI lineage: Eukaryota > Fungi > Ascomycota > Pichiomycetes > Pichiales > Pichiaceae > Ogataea > Ogataea saltuana. The sequence continues at coordinate 40,982 of JAKTYV010000009.1, forward strand.
TTTTTGTAGTGTTGAATAGCTCTGGTTCTTCCCAAAACAACTGGGTCCTCGGCCTCCAAGTGGGATGGGTTGGCAACAATCGAAAGGTTGACAGTCTTACCCGAGGTGGTTGGTCTGACGTAGTTCATACCCAAGTGGTACTTGACATCGCCGGAACCCTCGTCAAACTCCTTGGAACCAGTAAATTCAGAGAAAATGGCCTCTGCTGGCTTTCTGACAACGTTGGCCAACATGTTCAATCTACCTCTGTGTGGCATACCGATGACAACGTCTTCGACACCTAAATCGACTGCGGTATCGATCAAAGCCTTGAGACCTGGAACAACCGCTTCAGCACCCTCCAGACCAAATCTCTTGTCATTAGGGAATTTGGTGGAAAGGAAGTTTTCAAACTCACAGGCCCAGATCACTCTGTCCAAAATCTGTCTCTTCTGGTCAGTGGTGTATTGGAAAGGCTTTGGAATCTCGATTCTTTCTCTCAACCAGTCACACTTTTGTCTAGAAGGAATGTGAACGTACTCAATACCGTAGGAAGAACAGTAGATGTCTTCACAGGTTTTAATCACGTCCTTCAGCTTCATTGAGCTTGTGCCTTTCTTCAAAAAGTATGGCAGGATACCTGGTCCAAGGGTGATTTCCTTTTCGAGGTCAGCCTCGGTAAAGCCATAATACTCCAGAGTGAGCTCCTTTGGTAGCGGAGTGGTCTTGTCATCGCCAAAAGAGATTCCCAATGGGTCGATGTGTGCCTTCTGGTGACCTCTGACCTGGTATGCTCTCACGAGCAACTGTGCTTTCAAGTGGGTCAGAATACCCTCACTCAGGTCTGCTGAACCGGAAGGAACCAAGTTTGGAATCCCACCCTCAGGATGTGGAATTAACGTAGGAGGAGCGATGAACGCAGATGAAGCTGGCTTGTTGCCGTTGAGGTTCTTGAAGTAGGCGTCCCACGAAACATGCACGGAGGATGGGTCTTTCGTCCAAGCTTCGTACATCTCGTCAATGTAGTTGGCGTTGTTGGTTTGCAAAAAGCTGTCGAACCCAGTAGCCAAGCTTCTGACACCGTGTTTGGTGGCCAAGCCCAGACTCGTCCTCTGGACCTGGCGGGCACGAGCCCTAAACGTATTTCTAGTAACTGATCTCAGCATAATGTCTAGCGTAAGTCCTTATCCATCGACTCTAGATATAAAACTAGAATTCTTCTGGCTGTGGTAGTCTCACCGATTCTCTGTTGCTGTTTGCTGCAAAAATGGCAATCAAACCTTTAACAACGTGCAAAAGCAGAAAGAAACAACAAACAAGACAGGTAAAGACAAGACAAAACCCTCTTTCTCCATACTAGCTGTACTTCTAAGACTGCCGTTTTTGCAGCTGACGTAAGCCCGCGCCCGCGCTCGAAAAGGGGAGCGAAAAAGGCAAAAAAGTGCAATAAGCTGAAAAACACCTCTGTGATTGGCCCGAATCGAGCCTCATCGGGTGCCGTGGACGAAAACCCCATTTACCCATTATGAGGGCCAAATCCGATGTTGGCCCCGGACTTTGTCAGGCCCTGTACGTCTACGATTCTGCATATAACACCCACGCGTCTCGGTTTCTCCCCAGATTCCCCATGAGGAACTGCCTGCTCGGACTTGTGCGGGGTGGACTACCAGGACGGTGGGATTTTCAAACTCATTTTGAACCTCGGAGTCTCGAGTCGCCTCGGGGTTCCCAAAAATACCTGCCCCGGGGATCTTCGACTCTGAGCTGTTTTTCTTCGTTCTGCTTTTGGATTCCGTCCTCTTTACCTTCTCCGGTCGTCCCGTCGATCGTCCCAGACTGTATAAAATGATTACGTAATTAGATGCGAATTTTCTTTTGCACAGCCAGGAAGATTTCCGGACAGTTTTTTCTTGATGAGAAATATTCAGCTTCAGTTGTGTGAACAGATCGGGGTTAAAGGACCACGGATCTTGCAGACCAAGACGGCGCGAATCGTCACTTTCGGGGACTAGATGCAACGAGTTACAGACGTTACGACATGTCCATACAATTACTTAGACCGTTTCCGAGAGTGATACGACGGATGGGCATTTTTGTCGTTCCCTTCAGACCAGAGCAGAAGCGAAGTCTGAACTACTACAGCCAGGTCGATACGTTGCCGAAACCGGCCACAAGGCCCCAAATAGGGTCCTACATGCCTGGACGTGAATTTTTCATTGAGTATCGGTTACAGAGACTGTTGGAATCGCGTCTTCCGTACGACCAGTTTCTGCAGCAGGTCTTGGATGATCTGGACGCAGCGAAAGGGGTCCAGTTGAGAGACGTCACGGTTGGAAGAGTGCTCAGTCGACTTCGAGTGACAGACTTCACGACTTTCTTCCAGAAACTGGTGCGAATTGGTCATGTTTTTGGTTACCACCCGGACATGTCCAGACATTTGAGAAAGCTGTCTAACGGAGGAGTTAAAGAGTTGGCATGTTTCCTCAACTGTGGGCTTGTCTCTGAAGACGTCTCCACCCGGTTTCACGCGCCTGTCGATCCGGAAGTGGCCAGCGTTTTCAAAAATCAGTACTCCGACAAAATGCGACGAACAATGGTGAAGCGACTCATCCACAAACGGTATCTGGACAAAGCCACGCAGTTTCTCTCGTTATACAAGGAGACGCTGGCTTCTGAAACCGAAATCGCTGAAAAATACCACCCGCTTTACAACGAACTTCGACTTCATTATCGGAAAGCTCCGTTGATTTCTGCCGAAACCGTCGACGCGTCGATCGACGCCGTTCTCAAGTACTATTTTGTGAAGCAGAACAGTCTGAGACGGGGACTGATGATCCTTACCCAGTATCTGGAGACGAATCCGCGTGAGCTCTCAGTGGAGAAAACTGGGCTCATCAACCAGCATTTTTTAACCCACATGTCCCGGAGGCCTGAAGTTTCCGTGGAAGTTCTGATTGGCTATGTGGTTGCGCTATATCCAGCATCTCGCCAGCTGTTGATTGAAACTGGTTTTCTCAACATGGTGTACAACAACCGGGCATCCCCGACGTTTGACCCTCCGCATCCTCTGCTGGAGCCTTCTGTGCGGGAAGAATTGATCATGGACGAGCAAACGCTACCGTCTTTGCAAATTGTGCAGCTGCTATACACCTCGTTTCTGTTCGGAAGCCGTCCTACCAAATTGCAAACCAAAATCATGTTCAAATACTATTTGGAAAGCGTGCGATCGCACAGAATGAGCAGAAATCACCCCTTCTCGGTCCGATTCCACGACAGCATCATTCTCGAATGTTTTCTGCAGTATATCCTCGACGGAATGAGGAAACCGTTTTTTGCAGCCAGATTTATCAAAGACTATATTGTCGCTGTGAGAGCCGATATTTCGGGCTCTCTTCACTCCCGATCGCTCAGTCAGTCGCTTTCGCGGTTGGCGTGTGAGGATCTGACGCAAGTGACACAAATCTGCTCCATCCTAAGACCGATCATGAGGCTGTCCCCCAAGGTCTACTACAGCATAGTTTACAACTTGATAAAAATAGGGGATCTGGAGAGCGCCAAAATTTACTACGAATTCATGCTGGACGAGGAGAAAAGTGGGCCTTTTTCCGCAAGAGTCCTCAACTTCAACAACGTCGGGCAAATCTGTTATGAAAACCAATGGCCGGTGCCGTCTGTCCAGAACTTCCCGACTGTCGAAACCCGTGAGAACCGGCTCACTGAAGACAATAACGAAAAAGAGGATTTCGACTTCATAATCAAAGTTTTGCAATCCGTGACGACGAAACGATAGAAAATCAACGTGCTTGACTACTGATAGATGATAGAATAAATATAAATTCCAATAAAAACTAATAAAACCCATCAACCAAAGGTCAATTAATAACCAAGGGAGCCCTTCTCCCGTATTTTGTCGTTCTTTTTTGTTGTTGTTCGTTGTTGTGGTGACGTTTATCGCCTCGAGTGCTACCCACACTCATATGTCCTCTCCAAAAGCGTCCAAAGTGATCACCTGTCCGGGCTTGAAGGCAGGAAGCCCAATAAAAGGACACCCGTCGCATCTGAAAGCGTCTCCCAATGCACAGGATCCACACCCTCCGGTCTTTCCCTCTATCGTGAAGTCAATCTCCGTGAGCTCGCCCTCTGAAAATTTGATCTTCTTGCCCAACTCCTCTCTAGCCTTTTGCTTTCTTTTCATGATTCTCTCCTCAATTTCAATGGCCTCCTGTGTGGCAGATTTGGCCATGCTGCCTAAAATGCTATCCTGGACAGATCGTTGCCTTAGCTCCTCCTCTTCCTCCTTCTCCCTTAGTCCACACGTGCAATCCTTACAGGCCTTTCTTCTTTTCTTTCCCTTCGTGGAGCACTGCACCGGAACCACCACAGGCGTGCTCAAGTTGAGCTCCGCTGATGCCAGCAGGTCGTCCTCGTTAATTAAAGCGTCTCTGGAGGGTGATGATGCGCCGTGGCTGTTACTATCGCTTTCATTCTCGCTCTCGCTGGAACTTTCGTCATTGTTGAAGTCGTCAAAAAAAACCATTTTGGTCTCCTTCAGACGCAGCTGTTCTTGAATCGATTCTGCTTCGTCTTCGTCTGCCTCTGATGAGTCTGTGAGCACCGGAGGCGACGCGAGTCTCCTAAACGAGGGCAGCTTCTTCTGGCTTAGGGTCTGAGGCTGACTTGACCTCTTGAGCGGAATGGCAACGGTAGCTGGCTTTGTTGCGTCCGGCTTGAGCCAGTGAGACTCGTCATCTGCGACAATAAAACCGGACATGATCGCGTCCAAGGCACAATCGTCAGGCATCAGTCCTGCGAAACGACCATTCGCCACCAATGACTCATAGAGTTTTGTGATCAGTTTCGAATTGAACTTGTTGCTTTTCGCCTCTGGGGGTGCAAGGTAATGTATCAGTTTAAACTTGTTTCCTGGGAGTTCTTGCTGGTCGAGAGCAACTCGATCGATAACGTATTGCACCAAGTCAGCCTCGGGGTTTGACAAAAGTAACTCGCGTTTTGTCTGCTCCACCAGTCCCGGCTCAGCCGCCAGTGTGGGGTGCAGCAACAGCAAGATAGACGTGCTCATTGAGTGTGTTGTTATTGCGATTGCAGTCTGCTGGTATCAATCAAAGATGTTCTGTTCTTATCAAGTCTGTAATCAAAAGCAATATTGTCTCTTGTACCACTGAAAATTTTTTTCGTACGCGAGGAAATTCTGGGAGGCCGGTTCAGGAAAAAACCGGGTCGGTTAGCTAATCGGGGGCAAACGGACAATTGGCCAATTGAGGGCAACGGTTAGCGATTGCAACAGAGCAAAGTAACTGGAGGGTTCAGTATCGTTAAACGAAGGAGGGGGTGAGACCAGTAGCGAAACCAGACCCTGTTATAGTTATGAATGAGAAAAAAAGTGCGCTTCTCCTAATGGTTATGGTAAGATTAATAAGCGGAATCAAAAGGAAAATGTCGCCTATTCGGGAAAGCTGGAAGCGTTTGGGGAATCGGGAGAATAGTGAATATGGAAAGCGAAAGTCTCGCGGGGGCTGTCAGATAGCCGACGGGAAACGCAATCCGATGAGATGAACAACACAACAGCGTCGAAAAAGACGGGAGCGCCAGTAAGATAGAAAAAAGGGGAGACAAAAGCTGTAGAGATGTTTTTTGAGGGCCGCAGAATGATCAAAAACCGGGCGGTGCGCGGATGATTGTACCTTGCAAGTGATGTTCCGTCAATTTGCCAGCAAAAGCATTATAGAAACTGCTTTGTCAGATTGACTACGCCGCCAATCGCACAAGCTGGTAGAGCTGTGTCGGGCGGTCTTAGTAGTCGGGGCTCACTGATCTGACTAAGCGAGGGCCGATCGTTTTCGCTTCGCGTTACCCGGCCTTTTCTTAAGATCGATGGCTGCTAGGCTACTACAACTAAAAGCACTTCGGTTTGTCTTGGAAATTGGAACACTATGTACAACATGTCGCCGAAGCGGAAGGAGAGCCTCGGAGACTCGAGCCCCCGAGCACTGTTCGGCAAGACTATTGCGGAGCTACTGGGTAGCACCCTTCTGGTTCATCTGGATCTCGCCTCCTCCGCAGCAACCGCCACCAGTAACCGCTCCCCCGCCACCCAGCGTGTTCTTTTTGTTCTTCTTGATGTCCTCATTGTCGCCGAGCTCAGTGTTCTCGTGTATGTTGAGCAGGTACTTGTCATCGTCTTCTTTCTTTCCCTGGACGATATTCCTTTTCAGAAACACCGAGACTTCGCCGAGGTGTTTTATGCGGTCTTCCACGGACAAGTCTGAGGATTCGGGATCTGTTTGCAGTCTCATTTTGCTTTTTATCTGGAAGCGAGCTGCGTGTAGAGTGGGCATGTCACCTTTGAATGCGATACCGGTGGCCCTCAAAGCCTCCCTGTAAGCGCTTAAGGCCTGGCGTTGTAAAGACATTGTGAGCTTTGTTTGAATGCGGTGTCTTTTCCTCCTGCTAAAGAATAATCAACTAAGATTCTCTTGCCAGTGGTAGATTTTTTATCCAAGACTTTCTCACGAAAAAAAATTATTTTAGGTAATTTGCTAGAAACTTCACTAACGGTATGAATGCATACTCATATAAATAGAAACCATAGTACTGAAAAGACAGGTTGTTACTGGTAAAACAGCCGAGCCCGCTCGTTCACTTGAAGAGAACCAGCTGCTTTCCCTTGGAAGTGATTGCAGTCTTGAAAACCTCAAGGAACTCCTCCTCGGATGCGTCCAGTCTGAGCTCGAGCTCGTGGCTGCCGGACTCGACGAGATCGCCGTCCTCAATGAGCTTGTAGACCTCTTTGATAGTGGTCTCTCTGGAACCCGGGATACGCTTAACGTTCTCGGTGATCCAGAAGCCCTTGGCCGTCAGGTTCTTAAAGATGAACGAGGTGGTCGGGATCGAGACAGGCTTCATGGACATCCCACCGTAGGTCAACATTGTAGCGTCGTTGCCCAGCTTACGAACCATGTTGGTTCCGTTGGTTCCTCCCACACAGTTGAGGGCCAATCTGATTGGCTTTCCGCCTGTCCATTCCTTGATCACTTTACCAAAATCTCTCGATCCGTTCTCCTCCTCGGTGATCACGTGAGTGGCTCCCAATCTTGTCATCTCCGCCTTGAGTTGGTCCAAGTCCTCCCTGTCTCTGACAATCGAAATCGAATTGAGCCCCAGCTTCTTTCCGATCTGGATCGCAGCAAGACCCACCTGCGAATTGCCTCCGTTCTGGATGAACCAGTCGCCGGGTTTCATGTCCACATACAAAGTGAGCATCTGGTAGGCCGTAGACGGGTTGACGGTGATGGTTGCAGCCTGATTTGCTGAGATTGTCTGCGGCATTTTCATCAATGAGCTCTCGGCCGTCAACGCGTGCGATCTCCACGTGCCAAAGTTGACGCTCGCCGGGATACACCAGTCTCCAGGACGCAGTCCCTTCACCTTGTCTCCAACGGCAACCACCTTGAAAAGACCCTCGTTACCTCCGACCGCGCTCGGCTCGGCCGTTCCCAGATCTGTAGAAAGCTCCGGTCTCGATGGATAGACGCCCTGGACTTGGTTGATGTCGGACGGATTGACGGGGCACGCAATCGACTCGATCAAAACCTGGTCTCCAGAAGGAGACGAAGGCAGCTCGTAGGTGTGCGTTCTCAGAACGTCCAATGGCTCTCCGTACTTGGAGTACAAAACCGCTTTAGCTTTGATGGTGCTCATAGTCTTTGCGGTCGATGTAAAACCTCTCTTGGCTGCTCTGCTCGTAGTGTTCACCAATTGTCTGCTCAAAGATCCAGTCAATAGGCCTCTGAAACTCATGTCTAACTGCTAATCGTTAGATGGGTCAATGGGTGGCAACAGGAACAATCTCAAAGGCAGCTGGTTTTTTTTGCTCAGGCTTGAGAGAGCAGTGTTTGCAGTGTGATTTGAGAAGGCATGCGGTTGATAAGTGATGAATAATCAGGCAAGGACCAATTAGGACGTGAGTGCTTTGCAAAAAAACGTCAAAAAAAAGGCAGCAGAGACTAATGCGTCGATCGGCGCGGATCGGCGCGGATCGGCGTGAAAGTTTTGGGAAAAAAAAAACCTGAGTCTTCGAAGGAACAAAAATCAAGTTCGTTTTTGTGGGATCTCCCTCTCCTCTTTTTCGCTCCTTCTTCTTCCCACTTACCCCTCTCTTGACCCCGTTGTCTACTCAATGAGTGGAACGCACGCGAGCAAACATAGTCGTTTCTGCACCGTTCTTGCTCACTGCGGCTGTCGTTCCCATGAGTGCACCTCCAGATAACAATTCGAAGCGTGTTACCAGCGACGGGAACTCCGCCTCCGCGACTCCTGGCTCCGGTGTCGGCTCTGGCTCCTGCAGTGGAACGTCGGGCGCGGACCTGTTCTCTCCGTTGAGGAACGAAAGAACAAGAAAAAACTACTTTGATTCCCCAAAGGGCAGCTTTGGCCGCTCGTACTCTTCATCGAACCTGCGAGTCACGAGGACCAGCAGCCACGCAGAGGGATATTCCCGTTCGCAGTCCAATGTCGACGCGTCAAGCTCTGACGAGGGATCTTCTGGGGCCTCCGAGAGCGAGTACGACGAAGATTGCGAGACTCGCAACCGAAAACTGCGGTTCCAACAATTTGGAAGCACCAACAAACGATTCCATTCGTCCTCGTCCAACTTCTCCAGTCGACACAACTCGTTCAGTGGATCGACCAAACGACCTAGCGTCCACGAGTTGTATGCCGTCGATATCGATTCGGTTCCTGTGTCTCCAGTCGCTCATCCTAGCGAAGACCTCGCCTTGTCTCACTTGTCCAGCTTGCGGTCCCCCTCGATGGGTGACCATCTGGAACTCGCCCCACAGGTTTCCATATCCCCCTCAGCCAGCACTCCCAACGTGTTCTTCAAAAAAATCATCTCCAAAAAAAAGTTGACCCCGAAACTCAAGTCTTTCAAGCGGATAGTGATGGAACTGCAGAACGAATTCTCGCCACTCGACACCGAGATCAAACATGAGTCGATCATCACCTCCGCGCTGAGTGCCGAGGATAGGATTTTGACCTCGAAAGTTGCATCTTCCTTGCTCTCGCAGCCTCATCATCTTGAGCAGAACAACCTCAAAAAGTACGAAATAATCAACAAGGCCAACGAGTCATGGAATCACAACAAAAGCGTGCCTCCCGTGCCGAACTCGGCCGTCTCAGACCCCGCCTCAAATCTTGCTAGCCCATCTTCCAACAGACCGAAGAGAAAACCGGCTCACGACGGTTCCGCTTACAACAGCAAGCGGAGAATAGTCTCGATCGCCAAGTCGCCAGACTCTTCGCCATTGCCCAGCACTTCGAGTCTGTTCCCTCCAAGTCGCAGGAACTCGCAAAAGCTGATTCAAAGCACCTCCGACGACTTGGAACTAATGACTTTGCGTTGAACAATAGAGCGGGGCTCTTTGTCTAACGACGTGCCTGCTTACTTATTAGACTCGCTTATTTCTTCTGAACCTCCTACCGCGTGGTATGTACCCCTTCAAGCCCGCCATCTCGCTACACTGCTCTTGCTTCGTATCCAAGTACCTGCACAGCCCGGATCATGACCAAGGCTGTGCAATCTGGAAAAAAAAATCATGTAAAGGAAAAAAAAACTAGTAGACCGGATGGGTACAAAACTCCCTTGTTCTCTTTACCGATCCTTATTTAGAACGCGGAACCAGATCAAGTTTTCTTCTAAATGCTGGTACGTGCTTCCAGGAGTCGAGCGTATGTTGCGCTGATTTTTCGGGGCCCGAGACCACTTATAGTTACGAAACGAGGAGCAGTTTCCGTTACCCCATCCTCCAGCTCTGCCTCGGGGAAAGAACTGGTTAATCTTTTCCTTAAACATGCCAAAAAGACCTCTGTTTCGACCGACGTTTCCCGTGTCCCTAAAAGGTTGAAAAGAGGCGGTGATGTCCACTCGCGGCGTCTAGATCTAACACAAACAGCTTCCTTGGTTCAATCTGCTCTAGCACGACCCGATTTGGACCCGAACGAAATAGACACGCTGATTGCGAACATAGCTTTAGATGACCGCCTGGTGACGCCGCAGGTACTGAGTCTCATGGAGAAGATCATTTCGGACGAAAAACTAGAACTCAAGCTAGATGCATGCAACAACATGGTGAGGATTCTCAGCGCAAATAACCAGTATGGTCTTGTAAATAGGCTGCTGACAAGGATGGTTTTCTCGAAAGCCACTAAGCCCACCATCGAGACGTTTAACCACGCGATCAAGTCGGCTCTTTTTGACAAATCGGGTCGGCGAAACCCGGATGTCAGTCTTGCCGTCAGACTGTTCAACGGAGTGGTCAAGTTGAATCTGAAGCCAGGCCAACAGACCTGGGCTATGATCTACCATTGGGTGAACGACCCCAAGGCCAAATTGGCCTTTTTCGCAGAACTATCCCGTTTGAACGTCGACACTTCGTCGGTGATCGAGGAGACGATCGCCTTGAAACATGAGGAGCTGCTACGCGATGGATTCACTGCTCAGTCCGTGTACAAATGGCTGTTGGACTCCAAGGCAAGCTCTTTCCGAGACGCTTACTTGAAATTTTTTTCTGACAAGAAGCTTGTAAGCGAGTTTCTGAGGGTGACGTCGTCGTGCGCTGTTTCAAACGAGTATTCGATGTACGACTCGGAGACAGCTAGAACCCCGGTTCCGCTTGACGTGGATCTGGACTCCTTCGACGGAGATGTCAACGAGCTGCTGTCTCGAGTGATCGAGCCCGACCACGTTTACGAGAGGGAATCCAACGATAAACTGATAGAGTATCTCCGAAAGGTGATTGAACTGGACGTTGGTTTGTCCGCCGAGGGATGGAGGCTTGTCGTGAGGTTTCTTGCCGTTCGCTATCAGCTAGAGACGATCAACAAGATCCTCTCAAAGCGCCGGATTGACCTCGATCCGAAGACGTACAACTACATGCTGCGAGCCACGCTTTCGACCCAGAAGTGGAGTGCCAGAGAGACCTCGCTGAAGTATCTGAACCTTTTGGGGCAGTCTGAAAATCCAGCGGTGGACAACTCCTGCTGGCACGTGATGGCCCGTGGCGTAACATCGCGGGAGCCACGGCGAGCTCTTTTCGATAGAATGGAGAAGCTGAAAATTGGTCTGCAGCCGGTGCTTTTCGAGTACGTGGAGCTCAAAATGGCTGAGGAGGAAGATCTGGACAAAGTTGTTGAGCTTCTGCGAGAGCGGGGCTTGATTGGCCCAGAACCAGTTCCCCAGTACTTGCAACCCGTCATTGTCAAGTCGTATCTGAAGACTGGAAGGTACGAGAAGGCTGTGGAGTATGTCAACGCCAACGACGTCAAGATCAGCAGTACGTTGTTGCCGGTATTTATCCGGTTCTTCTTGGGAAAAGGTGATCTTTTCAGGGCTGTTGCGTTCTCCCAGAACTGTGTGGAGCTTTCCGGTGAGACAGATTCGAACGTTGTCGCACACAATCTGCTTGTTGGAGCCTCTGACTCCAGACAGCTCAAACGGTCGCTGGACTGCTCGGTTTTACTGAAGATGATAACCGGAGCGACGGACGTCCCGGACAAACAGAAACGAAAGGTCGAGGGGGTTCTCCGTCTGCGGAAGAAGGAGATAGCGCGGCAGTTCGACCAGTTCCGAAGCCCGACTGAAACTGCTCCCCTGTCGCGGTTTCTGGCCTGGGCCAGAGGTAGCACTCGGAAGGAGGACTCAGTATACTCCCACGAGATTCTGGCCAAAAAAACCGAAACTGCGGATGAGAACTCGATTTCTGACAAGCTCGAGCTCAACGAGGCTATCCTCAAAAGCCTGCGGCCCAACCAGCAGTACACTCCTCGATTCATCGCCAAAATGCAGGATCTCCTCGTCGCCAGAGTGATTCCCGGACATTTTGAAGGTCTTCAGCTGGAGACATACAACCGAATCATCAAGTTTCTGAGCGACAACTACAAATTTGAGCAGATTTACCAGGTTCTGGACGTCATGGAAAGAAAGGGGGTCAAACCGGATACGGTCACTCTGAACTACGCTCTGTGGTCGGCAGCCACTACTCACCGATACAGTTCGAGAGACGACTACATCAACAAGGTCCTACAAAGCTTTGCCATTGAGCGAGGAATCCAGCCGGACACTTCCACCTGGTACATCTTTTACAAAAGTCTGCGGTCTCCAGAGGCTCAATGCGAGTTCGTCGATGAAATGATCAGAGAGAATATCGATCTCAGTCCGATGTTGGCTGGGGCGATATTGGCCAGACACGGCAAACTTGGCAGCATGGACCTGGTTTCCCAGTGGCTGGCTGAAAATCAGCTCGTGGACGATCCCGAGGAGTTCCCGGTGTACACCATGGATGTCATTACTTCCTGTTACTTGAATGAGGGCCGCCCGAAGGAGGCTCTTGAGTTCATCTTCAAAAACAGCGACCCGACCCAGTCGCTGTCTGACCATAAGCTTGCCAAGTTTCTGGACTATTATCTGGGGGCAGATGATCCCAACGGAGCCTATGTTGTTCTGAAGCTGTTTGAGAAGGTTACCGGGGTCGTTTCTCGAAAAGGATTGAACACCATCCGAGACCGCGCTACTGATCAACCTGATATGTCGTCCTCTGACCTCCAGTCGAGGCTAACCTCACTATACAAGGAGCTGGAGGAGTGTCAATTGAGCGAAAACAACATTGCACAGCTTTTCCTGCAGATCGCAGTCGGCCAAACAAACATGGTCAACGTAGTCCGTGACGACGAGATCGAGTGTCCAATGGAGGACGAATACAGGGACCTTTCGGACCTGATTGACGAGCAAAATTCGAGTCCGAGTGCGGGCAAACTGAGTAGAATCATGAGCATTTTGAAAATGGATATCTCTGTTGAGACGCTAGACGAAAGTCTCACATTGAAAATCATGAAATTTCTGTCTCTGAACGAGTTCTACGGCGACCTGAATCGTTTTTTCGCTTCCATGCAGAGCCGGAATTGTGCTTTTTCCACACACCACATCAACCAGGTTCTCCGAGCAAACTTGGCCCAAAACGACTTACGTTCTTTGAGACGGAGTCTCAAAACCATGAAAGCCCTGGATCTGAAACCAGACACATCGACTTGGTACATTTTGTTCAACAACATGCGCACGAGCGAGGTGAAGTTGCAGCTCTTGAATGAGATGGTGAAGCAAAAAGCCGACCTGAAACCAATTTCCGCGTCGCTTTTTGCTCTCAAATGCCAGCAGTTGGCTGGCGTCGACGCAGCCTTTGCCTGGTTTGAACGCGCAAATGTCGAAATCAGTCACAAAACTCCGGGAATGACGCTCTGTTTGGTGAAAGCTTATCTGGACGAGGACCGGCGCAAGGAGGCGTGGAAGTATGTTCAGGCCGACGATATTTTGCTTGACCAGCCAATTCTCTCTGCGTTTTTAGAGCACTTCATGAGGAAAAAAGAGCTGTACAACTGCTTTGCCATGATCAACTTGTACCTCGGCGGAAATCCGTCCTACGAGAGTGGCTACTCAGTGGTGTCGGAGCTTTACTACTGTGTCATCAAAGATTTTGTGAACATTGGATATTTCAACAATTACGATGTGGTGTTGAAAAAACTGTTCCGGGCTTCCAATTTCTGCAAGAAGAACGACTCACTGGTTGCTGAACTGAATACGAAGCTTCAGCAGTACAAATATCCTTTTGTGCTGGACAGAAAATGCGAACTGAGTCCGAAAGACACCCAGACAATCAACCAGATGATTTCAGACCTGAAGTGGCCGGACCTGCAAAATCCGAAATTCGAGCTGTACGAGAACGCGGAATCTTTCATCAAGGCTGCTAAGTATTTTGGAGCCTATCAATTGTAACACTCAATCCCCAATTATGTATTCCTACACTGAAGCGGACGTTGTTCTGGTAGATCATCAAAAGACTGTACTTTTACCCCAGATTTTTTACCTCGCTGTAGAGCGAAAAAAAAAAACTTGATAAGAAATCGCAAAAAAAATATCTCAATGATTTCGAAAGCAAAAATAAACCCAACCACCAAACAATCGTAACTCCGGCGTCGTCGACTCAACAATCTCAATAGTCACAGAATGATCATCTCAGGAGTAGGAAGATCACTCAGAATTCAAACCCTCAGCATCCGCGAATTTGGAATCGCCCCTGCCCGATTGGCCAAAATCAATAACTCTAGCAAAGGTCGCAAGTTCATAGTCAACTCAATCTACCAAGACATCAACTCCAACAAGTTGCCCACTCACAACATCGCCCAGCGCAACTCCGCAATAGACGCAGCTCAACAATTTGAGCTCTCAGATAGTTCGCAGGCAGTGTTCTTCAGATCAGACTACAAGCAGTTGCCGGACGACTCACAGTTTATAGAGAAGCACTACGAAGAACTAAAGTCATACAGGGAAATATTGGGCAAAAAGTTTGCCGAGTTTGCATCCGCAAAAGAGCTGTTTCTCGCTCTCAGCGAGTTCAAACCAGAGTTCAAACAACCAAAGGTGAAAAACTTCAACGAAGACTCTCTCCCAGTTGACGAAGGAGATTCCGCCGTGGTGAAGTTCGACCGTTTCATAAGAGACCTAGCCATCACCATCCGTCTCAACGGAGGCCATCTCTTCATCCTAGATTTGCTGTTGCAAAACAAAGAGATGTTTGACACCTTTGAGAAGAAGCTGAAGAAGAACTGAGATGGGTCTTACAATGGCATTCGCCAGTATTTATAAATCGCTTCTCGTCAGCTAGTCTTATCTTGACTATCAAATCAGATTATCCTGTTTTTGTTGATTACGTAATTGATAACTTGTTGATTTTTTCCTGCTAGTTAAAAGTTGCAAAAAAAATCAAATGCACACTTTTATCTAGACAATCTTCAAACACGGAAGGATACGATACATTGCGTTGCACAAGCGAATCCCACACGCGCCTGGCATTCAATCATGGGTTTCTACGTCAGCAATTTATGTCTGGACAGACAGAATTTTGGCGCCGAGCGTCTGCCTTTCCACTCATTTTTGGTGAAATGGAGGGCTACGGACCTGATTTACATTGGATTCATCTTTGTCCTGGATTTGATGTGGTTCGAAAACATCGAGCCGTACCAACGCCAGTTTACAATCAATGACTTGACGATCAGCCATCCGTTTGCTGAGCATGAGCGGGTGAGCGGGTCTGCATTGCTGAGAATCACCACCGTTTTTCCTGTGATTATCTTATTTCTAGTGAATTTGGTGCTAACGCCGAGAAAAATGAAATTTTACGTGTTTTATCTAAGCACTGTCGGACTGTTTGTTGCCCTTGGAACCAACATCTTCATTACGGATGTACTCAAGAACTGGATTGGGAGATGTCGTCCTGACTTCCTATCGCGTTGTGTACCTAAAGAGGATGCTGTCAAGAACACGCTTTACTTTGCGCACGAGGTTTGCACAGCCTCGAATAAGGATCGGCTGATGGACGGTTTCCGTACCACTCCGTCTGGCCATTCGAGCATGAGTTTTGCGGCCTTTGGTTACACCTCGCTGTGGCTCATGGGTCAGCTGATGGTTCGTCGTGTTCCAGGTGGAGCGTGGAGGTCTGTGGTTGCCATTCTGCCTGCGCTGTATGCTGCCTACGTGGCTCTGTCCCGCACCCAAGACTACCGTCATCACTTCGTGGACGTGTGTCTGGGAAGTCTTTTGGGAAGCCTCATGGCCTGGTGGTCTTACCGCCGACTGTATCCAAGTGTGAGTGACCCAGCGTGCTACGTCCCGTACTTGGTTCAACAAGCTGCCAGGGAGCTTGAGGAGGATGAGGAAGGGTCACGTGCTCGTCTTCCAGGTCTTACAGACTTCTACGCCGGTCGTTCCAGCGGGGAGTCATATCTGATGACCCCGCAACGCGACCATGAGAGCGCTGCCGTTCCTCTGGCCACATCTCATGGCCGATCCGACCTCTGACGAGTCCAGTAGGGATTTATATTCGGCCGGGTAACTATCAAAGGCGCCCGCGCCGTTTTCGATATCACATGAAAAAAAATACTTGTAAAATAAAAAACATGCGGAATTTACTCAGGTGTGATAACAGAATATGTTCAGACGAGAAGGTTTTCTTGTTGGGTAAAATCATAAGATAACGCAAATACGCATCCCAACAATAAAGCAATACATAGAAGCTCGTGATCGTCCAATAGAGCAGCAGGACCACCGGAAAGTTGCACTTTATCAAAACAAACGACTCGTCGCCAGGGTCAGTTCGTCAGATCATCACTCCAGAACCAACACCAACGCCAAGCAAAAGTCCATCCTACAACACCATCGAATAAAATAAAAAGTATGACTTTGCCAAAGGGAAGCGTACCAACGTTGCATCACAAAGGAAGAAACAACATAAAAGAAGAGCAGATACAACCTGCTTACTGTCTCATCTCCAACGGAGGACTACATTTTTTGCCTTATCGCAACTTCACAAAACTCAAAGAGAAGTCTCCTTACTTTTCCTTCCTTGCCAGTAAGACAGTCTCGTCTCTTTCGACAAGCGCCATCACCAGCTCCGACAATGAGTCGCTGTCCCTTTCACTCTCGTCTCTTTCATCTCTTGAGGGCGCAGCAGGCGAAGTCAAGGATGACGTAAGCGATCATGTCAGCGTCGAACAGGAAGGGTCGATCTCAAATTTACTGAGCCATTATGCGACCCACGCGTTGTACCTGCCCAGCC
Organism: Ogataea saltuana; assembly: GCA_030674545.1. Lineage (NCBI taxonomy): Eukaryota > Fungi > Ascomycota > Pichiomycetes > Pichiales > Pichiaceae > Ogataea > Ogataea saltuana. Next base: position 57,643 of record JAKTYV010000009.1, read on the forward strand.
GGTTCATTGAGCCTAATAACGGGACCAGCAACGACGAGATAAAGGAGATGCTGTATAAGATCTTCCCGCATTGGCAGGGTGGACACAATGACTCTGCTATTAACGTGAAACAGCTGACCGGTGGGATCACAAACATGCTGTTAGAGTGCTCAAAGTTCAACAAGCTCTCGCAGGCGGAGGAGAAAGTTCTCGTGAGAACGTATGGACGCGGAACCAGTCTGATTATTGACAGAGATAGAGAATTTGTTTCACATTTGGTCATAAATTCGGTCAATTTAGCTCCTCCCATACATGCTCGATTTGGGAACGGTTTGGTGTACGGATACATTGAAGGCAGATCGTTGGCTCCCGAAGAAATGTCCAGCCCCTCCTTGTATCCGTTGATTGCTTCCAAATTGGGAGAATGGCATAAGAAGGTGAAGGTGAATGCAATAGAAGAGGGTCTAGACAAGTTGCGTAAGGAGTTCAGTGATTGTGGAGTGAGGACTTCCAAAGTCGAAGAGAAGCCCTCCAATATTTGGTGGTTGATCTCTAACTGGATTCAGATACTGCCGGAAATTGACGGTATAGTGAAGACCTGTCAGGAGAATGCAACGTTACAAGCGATTCAGAAGAAGGAGTCGTCTTTAAGAAAAATTCTGCAAGCGGAACTAGACTGGCTGCGTGACCAATTGGCATCCAAGTCCCCGAATGTGGCCTGCCATTGTGACCTGTTGAGTGGAAACATCATCATTCCCTCTGATTTATCGGCGAGACTCGTTTCATCGCCGGAGCTCTCTCAAAACGAGGTCGACGAACTGAAGGAGAGAAACCCAGTCAAGTTTATTGACTATGAATATATGACCAAGGCACCTCGAGCTTTTGACATATCAAACCACTTTCTGGAATGGCAGGGATTTGATTGTGACAAATCCCGAATCCCCGAAATCAAGCCAACGAACCCTGTGTTGAGAAATTGGTGCTCGTCTTACTTGAATCTTCCAAACGAGCGGTCAGTTTTGGAAGAGTCGATGATCGATGAATTGATTTCTGAAATCTCGCTGTATTTTGGTCTTCCTGGCTTTTATTGGGGGATTTGGGCAGGGATCCAAAGTGGGATATCCTTGATTGACTTCGATTACAGCTGGTATTCTGGGGAAAGATTTGCTGAATATTGGAGTTGGAAAAAACGCTTTTTGGCCAGCTCCTAGGACTTTTGAGCTTCTTCTGTTATTTTACTCTACTTTATTTTATTTTCGGCTTGTTCTTTTGGTATTTGGCTTTGGTTTCTGATCTTCTCGGCGGGCGCGTCGCTCTTTCTCACTTTGTCATTCGTTTCAACGTCTGAACTGTCTTTACATACCCTTCTTTATATTCACTCTTTAACTCGCATGCTCATGCCAAAGTCCATACTGGTGCTTCTCATTCTCCGATGAATTTACTTCTTCATCTCCTCAATCACGTTCCTCAAAATTTGTGTTCGCTTAACAACTTTTGATTCAGATTTCACTTTGAAAACGTTCTTCGAGCTCAAACTTGACGAAGTCGGAGGTTGGCTGTCGGAAGATGGATTCAACTGACTAAATTCCAAGAACGTTGCGTTGTAAATGCTGTCCGCTCCTTTCGGAAGATCATGAATCCAATTCTTCGACTCCAACAAGTTCATAAAGCCTTCGAATTGGGCAATGGTGGACATGAGTTTTTTCGACCCAAGTATAATCAACTTGGACTTCGCCCGAGTCATGGCCACATTCACTCTTCTCCATTCTCTCAAAAGATCACCGGCAACGTTCTTGTCGTTCGATCTGACCAATGAAATTATTATGCAATCTTTGTCTCTTCCCTGGAACTGGTCTGCTGTCAAAATCTCCAATCCCTGGTGCAAAGCCAAATTTCGGTAGAAATACCGAAGTTGCGCTCTGTAGAACGACATGACCCCAATAGAAGAGCTCGAGATTCCGCAGGAAACTAAGCACTTGATAATCTGGATTATTAGATGAGCTTCGGTTGGATTCTCGATCTTCTCACCATTGGAAACTTCGGTAGCAGGGACCTGATCATGGTTCAAAAAAATCACCTTGTTGTCTTCGTTGAAAACTTCATTCATCCATTGAAACTCGGTAGGAATATCAACAGAGTTTTCAGCCAATCTTTGCGGATAGGGTATATTTAGTGATTGGAGCGCAACAGCCTCCATGCCACATTTCAGCCTTCCGTCGTAGATCAAGGAATTAGAGATCATCATAATGTCGGAACACATTCTGTACTGGTGAGTCAACTCAACAATGCTCTCTGGATATTTCTCGCTCAAAATCTTGAACAACGACTTGTCTAGCCCCCCGTTTCTAGCTTCAGGGTTCAAAATTAGCGGTGGCAGCTGGTAGTGATCGCCAACAAGAATAAATTTCTGGGCAAATCTCAACGGGCCCAAACAAACAGGCATTGAAACCTGCGAGGCTTCGTCGATGATACAGTAGTCAAAGTCCTGGCGGTGGGAAAAGACAGTGTCCTGAATACCTAGACAAGTTGTTGCCACTATGTTGGTGTCCAAAACCGCTTTCTGAAAGTCCTCCTTGTTTTTTATTGGATACTTCGTATCTTTGGAGTGCATCGAGTACTTCCTGACTTTCTCCTTAAGGTTTTTCGCATAACCCACTCTCAAAAGATTCAAATCAGGAATTAAATCAATCAGCTTCTCAATGATATTGTCCACAGCAGAATGAGTGTAAGAGGCAATCAAAACGGTTTTGTCGTTGCTCACTAAACATTTGATCAAGTTGGCGATAACAGTTGTTTTCCCTGTACCTGGCATCCCCAAAATGAGACAGTAGTCCTCAGCTCTCAGAGCCCGATCAAAAGCGTTCAATTGATCGGGGTTGAACCTGTTCTCGTCAAAATTGTATTGCATATCCGTATGGTTAGAAAATCGAGGTCTTTTCAAATCGACAATCAGTTTTCTTGTTTTCTCATCGCCTTCTGGCAAAAACAAATTCAACAGATTGTATCGAGCTAGAGCCAAACCATGAAACATTTCATCCTTGTCTATGCGGTATCTCTTTTCAGAGAGCAGCTGACTGTTGTCATTGGACTGGAACACACTCTGAAAAACCTGGTTACTCGTAGCGTTGAAATCGTCTAGTTTGACTTGCGAATTGACGAATCTCCGGTCTGTGCTCACCACAACAAAATCATGTCTGATGTTCTCAATGAATCCAAAGGCCAATCCAAATTGACCATTTTCATCACTGACTATAATCCTGTCGTATTTTGAGAGCTGAGAAGACATGATGGAAGGATACAAAGCTGGATCTCTTTCAAAAGTGTAGATAAACCTACCAGCTCTTCCGTTGTCGGTCTCGATTTCCTTTGATTTGATCACAGAAAGGCCTCCAACACTTTTGCCACCATTAGCTTCCCTGTCATGCGAGGACAAGCACCAAAGATCTTTCTTGAGACTATTCATAAGTCCTTCTTCCTTGGTTATTAACGTATCCCAGTGATTGAAAAATTCACGATGCGCTTCCCCGTTCAAATGCGAGGTGATGCTGTTGTAAAGGGACTCTTCGATACCGCTTTCAGAGGCAGATCCGCCTTCCATCAACTTGTTGTAAGTCATGCACTCATTCACAGAGAAACATCTCTCACAACTGGATTGCTTTTTGATAGGGGGAAGCTCTCTCGTCCCATACTTCATGTATTGGGAAACTCTATTTCTGATATTCACAAGCATTCGCAGATCGTTTGCATCAATCGCTTCGAAGTAACTTTGTTTCATTTTGGTGTAAACCAGCGAAAGATACGGCGATCGCACTCCGTATCTTTGATTTACGAGCAAGGTGTACAAAGTGGCCTGTGCTCTGTTGGTGATGTACTCTCTTCCGGTCTTTATTTCCATCGGAACCACAAGCTTGTTACCATTGGTCAAGTTTGCTTCTATCACCACATCAATCAATCCTCTGAGTCCAAACATCGGGGACCATATATTCTCTTCAACGTCCAACACTCTAGTTGCCTTATAAGGAGTTTTCATTTTGAACGAAGAGGTCGAGAAAATGGAAGTTTTCAAGGGAATGTACGTGTCTATCCAACTCTTGATGTATTCTGCGTGTTCCAATATCATTTCTTTGAGCTTTGCTTTCTCGATTCCAATGCTCAAAAGCGATATCAAGTTCGCCTCTAATTGCTCGTCAACATTGTCGTTGATGAACTCGTCGGTGACATTCTGCGTTATCAGACATTCCTGAAATAATTGATGTACTATATTTCCCAGAACCAGAGGAACAGCGTGCACACCTGGTCCTTGAATTCGGCTGCTCAAAACTGCCTTTCTCTTACAATCGACTGCAGAGGATACTAGAGTGGCAGAAAGAAGAATATCAGGATTCCAGATCAGAAGGTTGTTGCTTTTGTCAACCAATTTTGCGTTTTGATTTCCGTCGTCGACGACAACGTGGATAAGATCCTTAGGCTCAAATTCTAACTCGACCCACTGATCTCGAACAACTATCTTCTTGATGGAGTCATCTTCAGCCTTGCACGTCAAAATGAGCTGTTCCTTGGTTTCTGTCTTCCGTTTGTATTTCGTTTTCAGTATATCAAGAATCTGATATCTGTAACAAGTGCTGTTTTGTATCATCGATTTTGCTCTGTTCACATTCCCCTCGTAATTGCTTTGTTGCTGTTGATTATCGATATCCATCTTCATGTCTTTGAAAAGCCGTTTTGGCAGTGTCGAGGGTATCGCGAAAGAGTCCTTTAAGGCGCCCGTTACCAAGTTGATCTGCGTTTTGATGATTTCTCGTAGATCGGTACTGCTTTGACTTAGATGCGCGCTCGCTGAATGTTGTGCTTCGTTTTGCAGTGTTTTTGCACAAATCTCTGGCTTTTCGTTTTCTTCATTGATATGGACCTTCTCGAGATCGAAAATCTCGTCTCCATCATCACTGAAAAAGTCTTCGTCGTCCTCTTTCTCTCGTTCTTCCCCCTCCGATTTGATGCTCTTTTCCTGTGTGAGACTAGCCTGCAGTTTAGTTTCTTTGGCTTTGGAAGCAAGTCGGTCAAGCTCCTCCATGTCCACATCGCTGCTGAAATCGTCCTCCTCGCTAGAATTTTGAGACAATGTTGGCACAAAGCCTTCTTCGTTCCGCAACTCCTTTGCAGGGGGTTCCGATCGCATAGAGTCGGTAAGACTATCCTCGCTTCCAGCTTCCGGTGTGTTTCCTGACAACGTGTTTCCTATCAGTGTCAGCAGTTGTGAAATACTCTTGTCAACAGGCTCCTTTCCCACCGAATTGCTTCTGTGACTCGTAAGATACGCGCACCCAGACGACGAAGGTCGCAAATTGTTGGCTGATGTAATCAGTTTTTTTGACGCCTTCAGTCTATTTATGCTTTGTAGCATGCTTTCATTTAAGGTTTCTTTTGTCGCTATTATGGGGCTGTTGTCTGATGCCATTGTATTGCACCGATGCGCCAGAGAATGTGGATCTGACGCTGATCTCGACAACGTCGGGGTTCTCTGTCCATCTTCCTCCTGAAACGAGTTGTTGTATTTTTGCAGCAAGGTCTGGAGCTTCGGATCCAAAAGCTGTATGTTGTTGGAAGACTCTTTGAGGGGAGAAGAGGGCACACTGGTGCTCTCCATATTCTCGTATCCAGAGGTGGTCAATCGATCGTCCTTCTCCTTTCGACAGCTCGGAGTCACGGCCCAGAAAATGTTATCATCTGAACTTGGATGTTGTGTATTTTCGAACCCCTTTCTCGGCGTCCTCAATTGGCGCGCGCTGCTTCCTTTGTCTGGGGTCCTTATGTTGAGCTGGAAATCTTGACTCTGCGCTGATCTCAAGACATTCGGATCTCTCCTATCTAAGACGCCATTGGAGCTCCCCGTTTTCTCGTTTTCGCCTTTCTTCGTCACAGAAGTTCTAGTTGGCGCGGTTGGCTCGGTAAATTTGGCGCCATCCACCTTGTCATCTTTGGTCACAAGTTGGTCGAAGAAATACTGTCTTTTTGCTATCCCCGATCCTCTGTTGGGCAATTTGTTCTCCTTACTAGTGGATGGTTCAACTTTAGGTCGTTTCGTCCTCTTTCTCAAGGGCGAGTCCGACATAACGCTGACGATTATGCTCTCAAGACGAGCGTAAACAACGAATTTGCTTTGTTCACCCACAATTTACACAATTTGAACTCCAAATCAAACTCCTTTTTCTAGCAAGAGGAGCGAAGAAATATACGCGTTTGATATTTCACGTGACTCATAATCACGTGTCGGTTTTGTCTGCCAGTATTGGTAACGGTCGTCTTCTAGAGTGCCAATTCTGAAAACAAAGCACCGCAGAACTGAAGACACCCTCCCACACTTAACAACGAGCAAGAACATTCTCAAAAAAGACCCTCAATTACGTTTGGAACGGCAATTGAGCACTCAGAAGTTGAATACAGCATCGATTGACTGCATCTGCATGCTAACAAGCAGAAGTGTGACTTCGTAACAGCTCAAGAGATAGTTCCATAGTTACCGATGACCGTTCCGTACTCCGCGGTCGCAAAGTATCCATACACCCCGGAAGCAGAAAATGCTGCCGACGATCTGGCGTTTGCAGCAGGACAGGTGATCACTGTCACGGAGGTGGTGGACGATGATTGGCTGTTTGGTACTTACAAAGATCCCCTCAGTGGCGACATTGTGTCCGGTTACTTCCCTAGCGGGTTTGTTGATAAGCAGGAAGATGTGGCCAGCCTCAGGGACACGGAGCCGGAAGAACCTGACAATCCGTTCCCGGTGGCAGATGCCAAGCCTGATCTTGTTGATGAGGCGGTCAGCTTGCAACAAGAGCCTGTTGCAGTTTCCGAGCAGGCAGCCCCAATCGCCCCAATCGCCCCAATCGCCCAGAAATCCCCTACAGCACCACACTCCCATGGGGCCCACGAAATCCACGAACACTCTGCGGACACAGCCTTCAAGAACAAACTTCAAAGCTTTAACGTTTCTTCGCCTCCGCCATTGCCAGGCCAAGCGGTTGCTGAGCCGAGTTTTGTGAAAAAGGGGTTTGCTGCTGTTTCCCCTCATTCTTCCTATGTTCCGCCATCGATAGCTCAATCTCCCTATGAACAGAGAAAGGAGCAGGCTGCCAAGCAGCCGGCAGTTCCCTCGTCAGAGATAATATCTGAGTCCACTTATGTCGAATCGGACGAGGAAGATAAGCCTCGCATGACCCTCAAAGAGCGTATGAAAATGCTGGAGCAAAGACAGCGTGAGGAACAGGAAGCGGTGGAAGCGCTTCTGAAGAGAAAGCAGGAGAAAAAGAAGAAGAAAGCGTCCTCGACGTCTGAGACTACGCCTGCGATCCATGCTTCCACCACTGGAGGTTCTGTCGCAACCAGAGAAACGGTTGAGGAAGAGTCTGTGGCTGAGGCTGTCCCTGTTCCGTCTCAGGATATGTCTTCGGGAGCTTTAGACGAAGCCATTTCAACGCACTCGCTTGAAGAAAGAACTAAGCGTCTTTCTGTCTCGAGTCTGCAAAAAGAGCCTCACTCTCACTCTGCCGCCCGTGAAGAGGTAGTCAGAACCGATGAGCGTGATCTCAAAGAGGAGGACGCCGAAGGGGACGAGAAAGACGACGATGATACTGAAGATGGAGACGACGATGATGATGATGATGACGATGATGATGATGACGAAGAAGACGAAGATGACGAAGAAGTCAAGAGAAGACGTTTGAGAGAACGTATGGCCAAGCTTTCAGGAGGAATGGGGATGATGGGAATGGTGGGAATGGGAGGTGCGATGCCAGGCTTTGCTTCCTCCCCTAAAGTGGCTAAAAAATCAATCAAGAAGAGCAAGAAATCATCAGAGTCTGTTGAGCTTGACTCGACTCGTGCCGCTACAGTTCCTGCTCCCGTTGCTGTTCCTATTTTACCGATGGCTGCTGCCCAGGTCCCTGTTCCTTTGTCGAAGGCTTTTGTTGACTCTGACGGGTCCGGTGACGAGGATGATGAACAAATGGTGGACGCTTCCGAAGACCACAATGAGACTCACACAGTGGTCGATCTAAGTCTGTCTGAGGAGCGCGAGCCGCACGAAGACGAGGCTTCCGTGAGACCCTCTGTTCCTGTCCCTCCCCCAGAACGAACCAAAGATGAAGCCCCAGAAAAATCTGGCGCCCCCCCTGTACCAGAGCAAAGATCCCACATCCCTTCGGCTTCGGAGCAGACTCGATCTCACATTCCTCCTATTCCGCAGTCTCCTACGGCTCGCAGAAGCTCTTTAGCTCCCGCTGAATTGGCTCCTCCCGTCCCGTCTGCTCCTCCCGTCCCGCCAGCTCTGTCGGATGAGCCGTACATGGATTCCTCTGGAGAAGAAGAAGAAGTTTTCACTGGATACGAAGCTGACGACGACACAGACGTCGCACTCGGAGATAAAACAATCTCAGAACCTCCACTTTCCGGTGGCTCTCAATCTGTCCACGCCCCCCCTCCTCCTGTTCCGACGAACCCTCCGCTCCCACCAATTCCACACTCGCGTGCTGCAACCATGGAGAGAACCCTACCACCAGGCGTTCATCCTGCCGTCCCACCTCCAATACCTGACCACGCTGTGACTAGCCCCTTGCCCCATGTTCCGACAACACGAGCACCTCCGCCGCCTCCTCCTGTCCCGCAGGCCGCTCCTCCTGTCCCAAAAGCCTCGACAACGTCATCGCTCGACCCAGCAGCGCCAGGCGCTCACCACCGCATAAACAAGTCGGCCAGTACTCATCATTACGGAACTCCGCCACCACCAGCCTCCCATCCGCCACCTGCTTCTCCTCCGTCAACATTTGTCCAGCCAGCAGTCACAGCTGCCTCCCCGATTATTTCCGCTAATACAGGCTCATCGGTGCATTCTGGGCCGATCAGACGCAGTCTAGAGCTCTCGGATGTCGGACAATCTTCTTCGGAGTGGTGGCTGACAAAACAGCTTCCGACAGACAAGATCTCTTCGAGAGACATATACTACGAAGTTGACTCCAGAGAGGTGATCAAGAGAAATGGAAGAGAGGTGACGTACCTCGACTACTATATTGTACACCAGGATTACACCACCAAAGTTTGGGAGCTCTTCTACGAAAGCTCGAACCCAGCAAAGCTGCTGGCCTTTTCAGAGTCCGTTGCTGAGAGACCAGCATTGAGCCCGGATTACTTGGTGGACTCGTCCCGCAAGTACGGTGCCCTCGCCTTCCAGGCAGCATCTTCCGTTCTCGGAAGTACTGGGAAAGTTCAGGAGCATGTTGTGAGCTGGGTCTTCAAGCAACTGCCCAAGGATGCTTTGCCAAAGATAGGCTCTAAAACATTTGGAGCCACCATCTACAAGAACAACAGCAACGTTGAAGTTTCTCAACTGGAACAAATTAGACCGGGGGATGTTTTGGTGGTTTTGAAAGGAAAGTTTGAAGGTCATTCGACCGGACCATTCCACAAAACCAAGGTGGCAGAACTGGGATTCAGTGGACGGCCATATACTGCAATTGTGAGCGGATTCGATCCAGCAAAGAATAAAATCAAAGTTATTGAACACGGCACTAAAGGGATCCAGGCCAACGGCTACAAACTGGGCGACTTCAAAAGCGGAAAGATCCGCGTTTTCAGAATTGTGGGAAGAGACTTTTTGGGCTGGTGACATGTATCTCATTGCTTGTTTCATATCATTTTATATATGTTTTAACTCGTTTTCTACTTAGCTCGTAGGAACAAACCAAGATGACGTAAGCAACGTGTGCTGATTACGTAATTACTGGAAAATACCGTTGGATGCTAGCGAGAGAAAGGGAAAAGACTAAATTTGATGGCCTTGGAGACCACGAATCAGAGCGACTGCCATCGTAGGATTGATCGGATTGTCAGGATGCTTCTGAGAAAATTACAGAGGGTTCATGTGCGATCTTTCCATTCTGCCCTTGGTCCGCTGGGTCCCCAAATCAAGCTCACGTTCTTCGGCAAGGATAACTGCGGACTATGCGATGAAGCCAAACACACGTTGACAACAACGCTCAAAAATCCACGATTAGTCGTGCTGAAGGAGGCTATCGAGCTAACATCCGTGGACATCACGGCCAAGGGAAACGAGAGATGGTTTGATTGCTATCGGTACGACGTCCCAGTGCTGCATGTTGATCGAGAAGGCTACAAGACTGTGAAATTCATGCATCGTCTGAACGAAGAGGAGCTGGTTGAGGAGCTGAGTGAAGAGATGTGAGGAGAATTACCTGTACAGTGAGACATGACGAAGTCGTCCAAAGGCGAGGTTGCGTCGTGATCGACGCGTCGGTTCTCAAAAACGTTACCCGTCGGAGCGTCGCGGTCGCCACGCTCCTCCTGCGAGGGAAAAACACGCCTCCCCGCGCCGGACATGCAAGTCGCGGGAGCTCCCTGTCATCACCAGGGCGACGATCGCGCGCGCATCTTTTAGCTTTGATTTTCGCTATGGTTACCGGGGGCTTGGATCTCGGTGTTTGAGGTATGTAAAGAAATCGAAAACAAAGAAAAATAGCTGGACATGTTTACCAAATTGTTTGCTGACAATAATTTAATGAGATGGTTGCTGTCATCTCTGATCACGATAGTTGAACCGCCCAGATATTGAAAAGTGTATTTGTAAAGGTAATAGAAAGCGAGTATTTTTACAAAACAAACAATAAAGAATGACTAGACCGAAGATTTCACTTGAATGATCGGTTCTCCATCTTCCTTCCCTTTTGGAGTCGCCAAAAGGTGGTATACGAAAGTCTTGTAACAGCAGAGATTGAACAGTAGAAAAGTTGTACCCAAGCTAAGAAGCTCTGAAAAGTAGCTTGCTTAAACCAAGTTGGCAGTAGAGCCGGAAATGTCTAGCCAGCTGTTGACGGTATCGGCGTCCAAGGAGGAGTCGAAAGAAGCGTCATCATCCAGAACAATAATGTGGAGGTTTCCGTCGTCGAAAACGACAGCAGCCTTCATCGAGGAGTCAGTTGGTCTTGTGAAGTAATCTTGCGATCCTCCTCCACCAGAGCTGGAGCCGTTGTCTCCTTGACCATCGTGGATGTGAGAGATGAGCTTGTCAGAGCCGGAGGAGAGAACTTCAAAGAGATCCACTTCACCACAACCAGTAGACCAACAAGAACATGTGGAGTCACCGTATTGCAAAGTTCTTGGAATCTTAGCGTTAAGCAACCAGATGGCAGGCATGTCGTAGTTGGTGGAAGAGGAGTCGGTAGCGGTTGGCATCTCAAATTCGAACACGAAAATCTTGGATTGGCCGCCGAAACCGTGGTAGGCAGGAATGCTGGATCTGTAGTATCCACAGTCTCCAACAGAGTCGTCAGAACAGTCGGTACCGGACATGACAATGTACTCAACGTCAGAGTCGATAGTCACCTCGCTCAAGGCGGTAGCTGAAGAAGCACCAGAGGTTCCGTCGGAGTCAGCGTAGGACAGGGAGTTACCGAAACAGGAAGACCAGGTTCCTGAGCCAGAGCCACCGTAGTAGTTGAAGAAGGTCACGTTATCGGTGGAGCCTGGAGTGAAGTAAGAAGTTCTCTCCCAAGAGCCGGTGCTGGAAGAGGAAGAGGAAGTGGAGGTGGACTCCTCGGACGAGGATGAAGAGGAGGAAGTTGACTCATCGTCGGAAGAAGACGAGGCGGTCTGCGATGAAGAGGTGGAAGTTTCTTCTTCGGAAGACGAGGAGGAAGACGAGGATGAAGACGAGGAGGTGGACTGGGTAGTGAGAGTTTGTTGGTCACTCTCACCAGTTTCAGTAGCTGATGAGCCCGACTGGGTGACAGTGTTGCCCGATTGGTCAACAAAGACAGTGGCTGTGACTTCGACAACTTCAACGGCGGGAGCTCTCTTGTGTTGGTGATGGAGGTGCTTAGTGGTGGTGCAGTCCTCCTCAATGTCTCTCTTGACCTTCTTGGAAGAGGACGACGAAGGGTAGTAAACACCAAACTTGAGCAACTTCAATGGACCCCTAAAATGAACGGACAGCTCCTCGTCCAGAGGAGACATCGTACCCGAGAACGTGACGCTTTCCTGGGTACATTCACAAGAGGACTCATCCATGTCAGTCACGTCCTTGTAAGAACCGGAGTATCCAAGTCCTTCGTAGACGACGGAGTCCACTTGGGAACAGTAGTAGTTTCCACCAACGTAGGAGCAGCCTGCGTTCACCACGGAGGCGGCGATGCTGGCGTACACACCAAGGAGTGTAGTTCTGGAGAGCTTCATTGTTCCAGGCTGTCTGCTTTAAAATGAGTGTAAAAGTTGGATAGCAGCAATGGAACTTGATAATAACTATGTCAGAACGATTGTTTTGGTCAAAGGTCCCGGTCTTTTTCCGGGAAGGAATTCCCAAACATATTTATTGCGTTCCAGCACCCTATTTCACTCCGGCGTTCTCAAACACTGCTCCTTCAGAAGGGGTGGAAAATAAAATTCGTGCGCGGCTCCCAAATCTCGCTCCTGCATGCGTCCGCGATTGTTTGTTTCTTTTGATGGTCTCCAAATCGGGAAACGTAAACAAGCACCAGATCTTCAGCCACCCATGGCTGCCAAGGCTGAGAGGGCCAGCCAGTCGGTGCGAGGAGGCCGGACGATAAATCCCAACCAGCCTCAAAATGGCCCTCCCGTGAAGCCACTTGGGGTGGCGGGGGTTACCCCAATTCGCGGCCCTTCAAAATACAGGCCGCGTGGTTCGAGGGTGGTGGTTTAGCGACAAAGTGCTGGCGGGAACTGCGGCTACCAACAGGAGCACTTGTTCGCACTCGTTCTCCTGGAGTCTCACAAGCCCTGGTCAAAGCTAGATTGCTGAGCCAATTAGAGACCCACCACGGCTTCTGCTTGGCGCCTCCGGTCCGCCCGCAGCGCTTGTGCTGCTTGTAATTTTACCTCGTCCGACTACCGCTCCCAAGTTAGTTTACTGCTTGTCAAAGGTCTATTGTTGCAGGCTCGGGTCGTCCGCAAAAGGTCGTGTCTCACTCATTTGGGTCGGTGTGATTTTTAATGAGGGCTGGGATCTCAAAATGGGGACTAAAGAGAACTAGCTAGTTTCCGGGAATTGTACAGGGAGTCTACAGAGGTGGAAACAGAAAACTGTTGCCAAGTTGTGACTCGTCCGCTAATTTGAAGCCAGGCTTAAAACTTAAGTATTGTGCGCGCTCGCTGTTTCCGATCAAATAGATTAAATGGGTCCCCGGTAAGCACCCGGTACCTCGCAGAATTATTTGCGACCTATCTGCTCGCAGCCATAACTCGCATCTGCATCAACCGCCCAAGTAGACGATCGAGACCCATCTTCAGGTTGAGGTAAATTGAAATTTGGGCTAGAGCTGCACGAACTGATACAGTTTGGAGTACTAGCTCATTCAGTACCACCACTGCAGAACGTTTTACGAGTGGGCTTGGCCCCCGTTAACCCCACTCGCTTCCGGCTCTCGTTCCTTGCACCCAGCTCCCAAGTCCCAGGTAATCCCCGTCTCTCTACCTCGGTCTCCCCGTAGATTTTGCCTCCTCGCGTCTGCACGAAGAAAAATTTGACCTCATTCTTCCCGAAAAGGAAGTAATTTTTGACTTCCGGGTTTATGAAGTGCATTAACAATACAACGAAGCGCCACCGGAGGCAGTCCTGGCCAGACCGATACATTGTAACGGGCATTGAAAGCCGGCACCAACGGTCATACCATTCAGAACTGCAGCAACTTCTCTTTGACCCCACTGGGTAAGATACTTTGATATTGATTACGTAGCGGCCGGGCCTCCGCCAACAACCAAGAACATTAATTATACAACTTCGTAGCTCACGCTCACTTACGAGTACGACCCCCGAGACACTTGTCAATATGCGCGGCAAACCTACCCCCTGCTATCTTTCGGTCGCAATTTAAACATCTGAAGTAAGAATCTGCCGCACCAGGGTTTCCTGTCCCCGTAGCCCCGACCGCTCCCACGTTACTGGATGCTGCTGCGCCGCTTGAGTGGACCCCTGACGGACCGAAGATGTCCTTCCCGTTACGAACAAACTGCAAGCGGCCGATGTCAGGGGCAGACTGAAGCTCAGCAGGTTGCGGTGTGCCCACTGCTGAAGACCCGTTCGAATTGTTGGCCGTATTGGTGGAGCCCCCGTTACTCGGCTTCAATGGCTTTTTGATCTGAGCAAGCGGCGCGTTTTCGTTGTCAATATTGCCATCCCCGTTGGCGCCCGACCGGAGGGGATTCGATGCGTCGATATATCTTGGTTCTCTCACCGTTCCGTACAGTTCTCTGGTCACCTTTTCGGTCAAGATTGATTTCGAGATGATCTCTTGGGTGATCTCGCAGATCATGTCTTCCAAGATCCCCACAGACAATGACGAATACGTGAGGTTTCTGGACATTTTGACAGCACCTATTGTACTTCCGGGCACTGTTCTTTTGAAAACACCCGAGTCGTTTTCGATCCCACCGTTTTGCCTATTCTGGAGCGCCCTCATCCAGTCTCGTCCTTGCAACTGTCCGATAAGTTGATCGAATTAATTTTTTTGAAAGGAAAAAAAAATATTTTCTCGGCAAGGTAAAACTGACATGGTTAATACGATAACGAAGTTGTATGAACAGCATGACAACTCCAGGATCGGAGAAAGATGCAGAGGACTTTGCAGATGACGTCCAGGACTGGTCTCAGCTAATAAAATTGTCTGGTAACCCGGTCCCAAAACGAGGGGACAAGGACTTCGAACCCATTTCACAAGGAGAAGTTGCAGAAAGCTCTGACTATGATACCTCAACGCTGGCCCATAGTCGGAGTCTGATGTACAACGCGTTGGGCAAAAAAAGAGGATTTGTTTGTGATCCAAATGACCTTCTTTCGTCCACTATTTACTTTGATACGAGTTCATCTCCAAGAAACCCTAAACTCAGCATGACCAAACCAAAGGGGAAATTTCTTGAGTCCATTGGGAAGGTTGACAGAAGCGGCGTCTGCTGGTTCACATTTGAAGAAACGCTATATTTGGTTGAACGAGGATCTTGTGTGGCAAAATTTCGAGCTTCAGATGGAACGGAATCAACCCCGTTAAGTCTCCAGACGCTTTATTCTATTCTGTTGACTGACTCGAACGATCACAACAAGTTTTTGGTTTACGCAGCACTCAAAAGGAATGGCTACATTGTTCTTCCGTACTTCAAAGAGTCTGAAGTTATAAATCAAGAGACTCAAAAAGCTCCCTCAAGCTTTTGGAAGCATCTCAAGACTGCTCTGTGTGGTATTATGGGTATAGGTATTACCTCCAGTTACTATAGAGTGTTTGAGTACCTCCGATCGCTGCTCACGGTGCCCAAAAAGTCACCAATACCCCTAATACCCTCCGGTCAATCCTACTCCATAGCTTACAATGTTTGGAAACCGGTGAAAAGTTTCAAAAAAAAATCCCCTCCACAGCCCGATTTTCAGGTTGCCATCGTTGACTCGAGTTCCAAAATACCATCGATCGACCAAATCAATGGGGTCTTTGCAACGTGTGAGTCCAGACAGTCATGTCGGGGAATCTTCGGCAAAAGGTCTGAGCTCTTGGATGCACCATCAGTCCTGGTAGCGGTTGTAGATAACGGATTGGTGAACTTCTATAGTTTGACCGTTTCCGATTTCTCGGAGAGGGGTATCGTTTGGGAAGATCGCTGGACGGCTGGACGTCAAAAGCGTTCCCAGCCTGGCTGGATTTCCAGATTACTTAGTTCCAGACTTTAGTGATACGTTATAATGTGATGAACTCAATAATGCTTACGCGTCGGTAGAAAAACAAATTAAAAAAATATAGCACCGGAAGGTTTCGATCCTTCGACATCAGGGTTATGAGCCCTGCGCGCTTCCACTGCGCCACGGTGCTTTATTTGATGTAAGGAATAGGCGGCGACAACATGAGCTATAAAACGAGAAAAGCAGATCAATTGTTCCAATAAGGAAAGTTGACTCAGTAAATCATATGATCCCTCAGAGGTGAAATCAAAAACAGGGACTTGTAATGGCTAATCCAGCCCCTATATTGAAAACGAATCAAATCTCGAGATCTTGAATTCGATAACTTTTTAATAAAAGGGCATATTATAAAAAAACAAACTAACGATATGGAACAAAAAACAGTTCCAGTCTTGAAACGTTACCGCGAGATGATCTTTTGAACGTTATTTGCACGGTTTCTATTCTGATTCAGCGTTCGGGCATTGCAGATCACTCCAGCATTCAGAACTTCTTAACTCCGGTCGAATGCATTTTCAAGGTGCGGGCGGCAATAAAGATTCTATTCTAAGTCCGAAAATCAAAAAAATTACTAGACGGCTTTGACCGCACTGGGCTCAGTTTGGTTTGTTTTAATTTAGTCACCCCCAGGACGGTAATTTATATTTGTGTATCGTTTAGGAAGCAATTATCAGTTCAATTGACTTTCAATCGGCCTGTGTTCTTTGTCCAAGCGCGCAATATGGTGAGCTTAGCGGATGTCGAGTCGGACCAGAATCAAGGTAGAACAGGGAAAAGCGGGGTTTCGCAGCATTTGAGCCACATGGGAATCTCCGAGGAAGCGAGTTCGAGTAGACCAGAAGGATCCAAATCGAAAGCACTGCTCGGAAAAATTGCAAACCATGTGTTCCACTCTCATCGAAATAGCTCAGAAGGAAACAGCAAAAAAGATGGTCAGGCTGTGCTCGGTTCCCCCGAGAATCCCAAACCAAAGAATGCCCCTAAACTGCCGAAACTTGAATACAATCCCTATGGGATCTTCACGCACCACTCGTTCAACCATTCTGAGCAACCAGGCACAGAAAGCAGCGAATCAACAGCGCTGAAACATCCAACGGAGTCACCAAACAGGTATCTGCCAGCTCAATTTCAACAGGAGGTGGAAGATCTAGAACAGAAATATCAGACGGTTGTGGAAACAAGCGATTTTGTGGGCTCGGGAGGAGCTTCGTCAATCAAAAAAGTGACATTGCGCAGTGATTCCAAGAAAGTTTATGCCTTGAAGAAGTTTTCGGTATTCAAAAGTGAAACCTCTGAAGAATTCTATGAGCGGGTCAGTAGGGAGTACATCATAACCAAAAATATGAAACACTTGCATATAGTTAGCGTTCACGAACTGCTGAGGCTTCCGGTAACGTTTCAAAGATCGTGGGGGATCGTTATGGATTATCACAAATGTGACTTAGTCACTGTAATACGAAGTCCCAAGTGGAAAGGAGCACCGCTGGCGGAGAAATTATGTTATTTCAAACAAATCTCCTTTGGGCTGAAATACATCCACGAGTTGGGACTAGTTCATTTCGATCTCAAGCCGGCGAACGTTTTAGTGAACTCGAAAGGAATTCTGAAGATCGCAGACTTTGGTTGCTGTGAATTCGTCCATCAGGATCCGGGGAACCTTGACTCAGAGGTCAAGTGGACAAACAGTGTTGTAGGAACTCCTCCCTATCAGCCTCCAGAAGTGACCAAAAACAAACTCATAGCCAAGGACAAACGGCCTCTGTACGACCCTTTCAAGTTCGACTACTGGTCTCTTGGAATGGTGCTGTACGTCCTGATCTTTGGAATGGTGCCGTTCATGGAGGCGCAAACGCTGGACTCGAACTATCAGGAGTATGAACACAGTTTCAACTTGTACCGGGAAGTCAATCCCTCGTTCACCGAGAATAACTCAACCAAAATTCCAAATAGGGGCAAGCTTTCCGAGAACTTTCCGCACCCGATGCTCGTCAGGCTGTTCTGGAGACTGTGCGACCCTAACCCCAAAAGCAGGCTCAGTTTGCGGGATCTTTTCGAGAACTCGTATTTCCAGTCGCTTGAGACCTGCGTCGATGAGTCTGACTATGAGTGCAACTATGTTCACCACGAGGGATACTCTCCGGACGAGTTTTGTTTCGAGTACGGCTCCGAGGCGGAAGTCTCGCCGCCTCTCTCGCGAACTCGTAGGCGCTCGTCTGCCCGGAACGGAAGCCAAAGTCGGTCTCAGGACTATAGCAGGCTGCGCAGCCAGAGTCAGAGCCAGGGCCAGAGAGGGAGCGAGAGTCCCACCACTGCACCGCGGTATCAGTCTATGGTCGACTTGGGTAGGAGGAAACCGAGCTTGCCAAGTCTTTACACTGCCGGTAGAAACACTTCTGCTGTTGAATCATCAAGTTCTGTGGAGCTCGAGAGCCTCGAATCCGACGGCAAGGACCCCTCTTCGTTGGCCTTCGTTTATTTCGACGGCACTCTGCTGGAGTACAACTTTGAGACGGGATCTGCTATGTGCCCGCCTATGGTTGTTCCCTTGATGGCGGTAAGACTGGCATCTCAATGTCCAGTCAGAGTACACAATCACGTGCGTTTTTTGTAAAAATAGAGAGCAAAGGGGAAACAGGAAAAGGGAGACAAAGGAAAACGAGGGATAAGGGAAGACAATTAATTGCACTCCAAAAATTGGTCTGCCAATATATACGACGTGCCTTCAAAAGGAGGCCTGTCATTTTTGAACACGGGTGCCTGGTAGCTATATTTTTTCTTCAAGTTAAAATTTAAAAACTAGACTCTAATTTTTGAACGAAGAACAGACGATACCAGTGATGAAAACAAGACAATTGTGATACTTTTGAACGAAACAAACCACATTGGACCATTACTGACGCAAAAGAAGCTACTTCCATAGTTGAGAACGAATACGAGAACCAATTGCGCGCGGAACCATCTAAACTACGATGGACTTAAAGAACCTCATATCCAAGAACGATGACGAGGTTGATGGCGCGCACGGAGGGGCAACCGGTCCTGTTTCCAGCTCTCCGTCTGTGAACATTCCAGCCGTTGTTTCGAACATCTCGCAACAGCAGATAACCCCGTCGCGGTCGAACTCACAACCGCGACTGTCCATCCACAATCTGATGAACAACGACGACCCCGAGGAGAGCGTCCCCGCCAGCGGGGCCTCGTTTTCCGAGCCAGCAACCGAGGACTCGACGACACAGAACATCAGGAGACAAAGCCAGATCACCAACCTCACCAACGAGGAAGACGTGGGGCCCGATGGCAAAAAAACACCAAGCGTATCGAGACGGGTTTCCTCTGCGGCGTCGAGCGAGCAAGGGTCCCCTGTGGTGGGCAACAAGTTTGCTGAGCCGCTGGCGCGAAAGAAGTCTGTTTCGTCGTCTCTGCACGACCAGATCAAAGAGCTGGAGGAGCTGAAGAAGAAACAGGAGTCTGGCGAGACCGGTGCCGACGGCTCAGTCTCTCCGAACGGGAACGGGACCGGCAAGCCGAAGAGGTACAGCGAAAAGCCCGTCTGGGCCAAAGACTTCATCCCAACTGCGCGCAAACACACAAAGTCGAAAACCCCGGGCGGAGGGGTGGCTTCGATCACGACGCCGACGAAGTTTTCGATTCCGTCGATCACGGGTTCGATCCCGCGTAATGACTTCAACAAGGTGATCACCGAGTGGATCTGGGCCAACGTGGAGGGACTGAAGCAGGACTATTCGGACGTTCCAAACGTGGAGCAGTACATCGAGATCGAGCTGAAGGTCGGAAATATCTGGGATAAGGTCAAGGACAGACGGCTGCAGCTCCCCATCAACACCGAGGCGGTCTTGTCTGTGGACTTTTTCCACAACGAGTGCTACTTCAAGAGCGGAATTCCGCTGCAGCAGTTCCACGACATCAAGAGCTACCTGTCCAAGCTGTCGCAGGACAACGTCACGGCCAAGAACAACAAATTTGTCACTGAGAACTCGCATCTGATGGATCTGATTGCGAGCGAGAAAAAGAGAAATGACCGTCCTATTACCGGCCGCGTCTCCCTGGACGTGAAAACGAAGCGGAAGATGGCCAGCATCCAAAAACAACGCATATCCGACATAATGATCTACATGCCCAACACTCTGTTTGATCTGCGACTCTCGCTCTCGCTGGAACTGCCCTACGAACTGAACGATTCCGCGTACGAGAACTTCAAGCGCAAAGTGAGTCTTGTCAGGGAAAAGGAGCGTGTCAGCTACACTCATCTCTCCACGTTCACCAAGATCGACCTGACCAAGGTGAAGGAAAATAAGGTTGCCAAATACGAGCTCGAGCTGGAGCTCAACACCACCGAGCTTCTCAAAAGCATGAATTACGTCATGGACGATCCCCTTTATTACATCGATCTGATCCAGTCTTTTCTCGACAACGGTCGGATCATTACCCGGCAACTGAGCGTTCAGTACTGAGAAAATTCTCGAGGTGCCATAGTAAGAACGATAATCTTATTTTTATAGAGCAAAAAAATCCCCGGCTAAAAAATAACCAAAAAGTAACAAAAAAATAACGTCAACTTTTCAGCAGCGACAGCTGTCCCAAAATGTCCTTCCAGAAAGCGGGAAAAAGACTCAGTTTCAGCTGATTTCAGTGCGACAGCGTCAGGGAGAGTGAAAGGGTCCGTTTGAACAGCATCCACGGCAGAAATCCGACAAGATGCTCGGAATCGTGCTCCTGTATTTAGTTTTGCTGGTGCTGGCGTGCTCGACGATAGTGAGTGCATGACGAAAACAAGATAATTTTTGGAGCTTTTTTCTAACACAACACAGCTGTATGTGTCGGTATACGCTTTCTCACACGAACCAAGACAACCGTTCGCGTCGGAGCTGCGATACGTGACCAACGACAACACCAACAAGCAGTATGATCTGCCGGAGAAAAACTCTGTTTTGCAGGACCAGGTGGAGATATCTGTGGTAATCCCGTGCTACAACGAGAAGTTGCGACTCGGGACAATGTTGCAGGACGCCATTGGGTATCTGAGCAAGACGTACGGCCACCGGTTCGAGATTCTGATCGTGGACGACGGGTCCAGCGACGGAACGGCCGAGTACGCGCTGAATCTGGCCACTACCAAGTTCAGCCTGAAGCCTCACGTGATGCGCGTGGTGAAGCTTGAAAAAAACAGGGGAAAAGGCGGGGCAGTCACTCATGGCATACAGCATTCCAGAGGAAAGTACTCGATTTTTGCAGACGCCGACGGCGCGTCGTCGTTCCCTGACGTGCAGAAACTCCTTAGCTCCATTACCAGACTCGATAAAAACGACCCTGAGAACTACCCGGCAGTTGCAATTGGTTCTCGGGCACACATGGTGAACACCGATGCAGTGGTGCAGAGGTCGTTCATCCGCAATTTCCTCATGTACGGTTTGCACACCTTGGTTTACCTTTTCGGAATCAGAACCATCAAGGACACCCAGTGCGGGTTCAAGCTGTTCAACAAAGCCTCCGTCAGACTCATTTTTCCCAAGATGCACACCGAGGGTTGGATTTTCGACGTGGAGATCTTGATTCTGGCCATTCGCCAGAAAATCCCCATCGACGAGATCGCCATCAGCTGGCACGAGGTGGACGGCTCCAAGATGGAGCTGGCTAGGGACTCGGTCAAGATGGCCATTGATCTGGTTGTCACTAGAATGGCGTATATTATGGGGATCTACTCTGACAAATCAAAAGCTGAGTGAGCTTTCAGTGGAGGGGAAGGGCAGACAGGGCAGCTTGGCTGGACGGCCGTTTGCCAAAGACAGGGATGGTACTGTGACGTTGGTCAGAGCTGAGCTCATTGATCGCGGCTGCCCCCCCAGCACAGCCCTGATTTGGGTTTGGACATCCTTGCACCACCAATTTTGATTTTGGAAAATATCGAAAGCTTAAGTAAGAAGTAGTTTACGAGGTGTTTCCTTGTCTCGTATATATCTCTCTCTTTCCTGTACATGTCACACCCCGGTCCCAATTACATACTCAGGAATGGCCTGCGATTGGTGCAACCGTATTTCCACACGCACCGGACGACGGTGAAGGGGCGGTGGTTCCAGAAGACCGTTTTGCAAGTGTTCACTGACGAATTCAGGGAGTTCAACGAGAGCTACTACCGGGACAAAATCGTCGGCAACGAGATAACCGTTCTAAGGAAACGCAAAGGAACGACAGACGAACACAGAGGATTGGAATTGCAGGAGTTTCCGCTCAAATCGGGCGACCTGATCGTCCACAACGAACACAAGCACGAACGGCCTGTGATCGATGCCGAGTTGGAGGTGATATACGAGGATGACGACCTGCTAGTGATCAACAAGCCCTCGGGAATACCGATCCACCCGGTGCAGAACTATTTTTACAACTCGGTGACGGAAATTTTAAAGCACGAGAAACAACTAGATCGAATATATCCGTGCCACCGACTGGACAAGCTCACCAGTGGGGTTTCTATTCTAAGCAAGAACTTCGAGACGGCCTCGCGGTACCAACAGCAGATCCAGGACAGACACGTGTCAAAAGTTTACGTTGCCAGGGTCGAAGGAGAGTTCCCTGCGGACCCCCAGACGTGCACGGACGACGTGGTCATTGTGGACTCCAAGAAGAAGTTCGAGAACGGGATCACCAAAAAGACGGCCACGACCCGGTTTCTGCGGCTGCGGTACAACCCCAGACTGCACCAGAGTGTCGTGCAGTGCGAACCAATCACCGGAAGAACGCATCAGATCCGAATCCACCTTCGGAACATGGGCCATCCCATTGTGAACGATCCTCTGTACAACTCGAAGCTGGACGGGGTCCTCTCGGACGACAAGGGTCTGGACGTCACCGAGGTGGGAAATTTTCAGTTGATCGAGCGGAAGTCGGCCAAGAAACGAGAGTCGCTGGAGTCGGGCGAGAAGTGCCAAGCCTGCGGATCCAAGCTGTTCAAGCTGCCCGATCCCCGAGAGCTGATCCTCTATTTGCACGCGCACAAGTACGCGAGCAAGTCGGACGACGCCGGTGGCCAACACTGGTGCTACGAGACGAAATTGCCTGAATGGAGCGAGATCTGATCACGGCCCGAGTTTCGGGAGGTTGAATCTCCTGCCTACCTCGGCGACTTTCTTCCAGTTGACTCTTTTGTTGGCAGTTTCGGACTCTCGTGACAGCACCATCGGGTCCAGTCTGCTCACATTGTTGAGAGCAGTGGCCATGTGGCGGTCCAGCTCGGCCAGCTGTTGGTCTGAGGTTGGGTACAGCTCGCAGGTGAACCTGTAAAGACCGTCTTTTGTCGCAATAAGGTCTTTTTTGTTGGAAAAATGCTCGAAAAACACCCTCCGCAGCACTTTCTTGCACTTGGAGCGGTGAACGGCCAGGTTGAACGGCTTGTGCAGCCCTTTCACCTCGACAGCCTTCGTCGAGGCAGCTTTCATGTCCGGGTTGTTGAAGACAAGAGTGTTTGATAATAGAATCAGAACCCCCGGCTTGGACTTTCTGATTTTCCCAAGGAAATGCGATTCGTGCCAGAACGAGAGCGAAAAGTACTTGCATTTGTAGACCGTCTTGGCTTTGACGACTCCCGCCTGCAAGGCCACCTCCAACAGCTCCTGGTTGACTCCTCTCAGCTGCCTGTAATCCTGCGCAGGAGCCGTCTCGCTCGTCACGTAGCCATTCCTAGACTCCGGCGGCGACGCCGGCGCCCTCGCCAGCTCCGCCTCAGATATGGGGTAGTTTGCAGGGTCGAATTTGAAGCGTTTTATAGGTATTATGGGGGGTAGCGGTTTCGGCCGCAACGGCTCAAAGATCGGCAACAGAACGGCTGTTTCACATGCTTTGTCTCCACACGCGTCCCTTTTCAAGCCCAATTGTGTGTATATCTTGTTCAGCACCTCCTCTCTGTTCCCATCGGGGTTCGCAATGGGGTCCGGCTTTACCACCCTGACGGTGTGCTGGCGGTACCTCAATGGCCGGCCCGCGTAGCCTCGTATCTGACCGCGCAAGCCAAACAGCTCCCCGCGCAGCATGTGACGTTATGACGGCTGGTGCGACGCTCCCAAACGCTCCCCTTCTCCGAGCTCACACGTCTCGCCCTGCTCGCTCTTCTCCCTTTCTTTAGATCCCGCAAGAAAAAAAGACGGTCGTGCGAGACACAATTTCCGAATTTACCGAAATTCTGTAGAAAAACCCGTTTTAGCCGTTCCAAGAGAAAGACGCCCCTGCTCTTTATATGCTGTCCGTTGCTTCCTTCTCGCAACAACGGGCCGGAACAGCGTGAACGGACCCACAACCATGAACGTGCAGGGGATGAACCAGAAGAGAGGCGGCCCGCCGGCACAAGAGTACAGCATGAGCGGGTCTTCGCCTCTGATGAGCGGGTCTATCCCTGGTGGATACGGCCAGCCCTTGCCTTCGAGTACATTGGGGGTGCCTGGCCAGGCGCAGCAAGCGTTCGGATTCCACCCGAACGTCAACGCGATGGCCCCGCAAAGCCAAAATCCTCCCTACATCAGTCTCACTCAGCCCTCGCCATCCTCGTACCAAAACCCGCAATTGCCCTTGGCTGCGAAAAAACGGGTCTGGGTCCGCAGACCAGGCGGAATACCCACAACTCTGTTCGTGGGGCCCGGAGACATTGTGGATGACCTCAAGTCGCTGATAATGCAAAAATTCCCCACTTCGCTGGCGTTGCAATTCGACCCGGCCGAGCTGATTGTCAGGCTGGAGGTGCCCTCTTCGCCTTCTCCCTCGGCCCAATTTTTCGGCACCTCTAATTTGAACGTGGGCCCCAACAGCCTGAATGGCGGCGGGAAGACCGAAATCGCCCAAAGCTCGCCGTCGTCGGCCTCGACGCCTTCTTTCGCCATCAAATCCGCGGTGAACAGCGCAAACTACGGCCATCCTCTGCAGAACAACACTGGCTTCAAAGCAACAAGACTTCGGCCGACCGTGAGTACCGGTCTCCATGAATCCCTGAACCAGCAGTCGGTTCCTTTCCCATCGCAGAAGTCCCTGCCGACCGGGCCGGTGTCACCGATCCCCGTTCCGGTGTCCAAATCGTCTCTCTTGTCGACCCAGGACTCGTCATTCTACAACGAAAAAAACCAGGAACCCAGGAAAAGCTCCTCGCCCCTGGGCTACCATCAGGGCAGACCGAGACCGGCTAGCTACACGATTCTGGAGCCATACGCTCAGGTCTGGCGCATTCTCGATCAATACTTCCCCAACGGGATGAGCATGGAGAACTCGTTTGTTGTGGACACTCCATATCCAGTCTACAACAAAAGGTCGGCCGAAGCAATCAAACAGAGTATCCCGAGCGCCGTGACCAACGACAGCAGCATGATCAAGTTGGCAACCAGCAACACATCAATACCTCCGGAGTACTCCCGCGAGAGAACTAATACCCCTTCCTATTTTGGCGGGCCTTTGTCGTCGAACTCGAATCCCAACGGGACTCCCCGCGATCACATTTTCCCGGAGTCGGCTTCTGTTCCTTTCTCTTCAACTCAATCGGGCTCAAAAGTGGCCATTCTCGGAGAACAGACGTTACCACCTCCGAGGGACGTCAGTCTTTTTGGCAAAAACCCGTTGCACGGCAATGGGTCTATCTCTTCCACGGTAATTCTGTTCCCAAAGGGTGCCAGAGCCAGCTCAAAGTCTCCCGCGAACGTCCCGACAGGCAAACCTCTCTCGACCTCTCTCCCGAAACAAAGCAGCGCTCCTTCGTTGATGGACAGTGTCAAGGAGTCCGTGAGAGCCAACTCGACAGATGCGGGACAACAGGACAACCCGGTGGACTTTGGCGACAAGTCCTCTGCGGCGAGCTCCCTAGCCGCCTCCAGCTCGGCAAAGAGTCTGAGCGCCTACAAATTGGAGAAGAAAGGTCTTAAGAGAGAGGACGTGGCGTCTGCGCTGAAACTGAGATCGAGGCCCAAACCTGGAATTAACAAGATTCTTGCGAACGTGAACGTCCTGGTGGTTGAGGATAACCTTGTCAACCAGAAGATTATGGCTAGACACCTCAAGTCCTGTAACGTGCACTTCAAGATCGCCTCTACGGGTAAAGAAGCCTTAGAAATGTGGCGGGAGGGAGGGTTCCATTTGTGTTTTATGGACATCCAGCTGCCGGTGATGTCGGGTATCGAGGTGACGCAAGAGATCAGACGGTTGGAGAGACTCAATAGAATAGGCAATTTTGCCAATCTTCCGCAGCCTACAAGCAAATTGGAAGAGCTGGAGATGACCAACTCGGAACGGCTTGACTTGGCCCTGTTCCGCTCGCCGATAATTATTGTGGCGTTGACCGCTTCTACCTCTGCCACCGACAAGCAAAACGCCCTGGCAGCTGGTTGCAATGATTTCCTCACCAAGCCGGTCCAATTGAAATGGCTGCGAAACAAGCTGACTGAATGGGGATGTATGCAAGCTTTGATCAACTACGACCATTTCAGAAACGGAGCGATCGAACACTTCAATGCCCCGCTCGCCTAACGTTCACCCGCTTGTGTTATAAAAAACTGTTCGTTTATTAAGAGCAAAGTTCTAAATATACGAGCTACACGGAAAGGAATTTGTAAAGTATCGTCAACTCCGACCGCTTAGTGCGACGAGGCGCTGCGCTCCGGAGCCGCCAGCGAACCTATCAAATCGTGGTCAAACGATCCTGGGAGTGCTCTTTTGGCCAGGATTCCCGGACTCTCGGGTTTCCTGCTGGAGACGGCCGAAGAAAATGTGTCTTGTTCGTACAAAGCCAATGGCGACTGCGGACCCACAGCACTGAGCCCAACCCCGAGAGCTCTTCGATTTTGTTTGGGAACGCAGCAGTCACTGTGTTCGTTGTAGAGTTGTTTTTTCAGGTACGAGATGAGCTCCAGAACCTCAGAATTGCTGCAGTTGGCCACCTCCGGCTCGGGAAGCAGATAGAAAAGGTGATGCGGCGACGGTGGAGACGAGAAGTAGATCAGAACTTCGCCGAGCAGATCCGTTTTCAAGTCGGAGTAAATCAGTGTGCAGATGTATTTGAAAACTTTGATCTGCGATTGAACAAATGGCGTCACTCCCCAGTCGGCAAACTTCCTGTCCAGTTTAGAGTGCTTAGAGCTGTTGAATTTCCAGCAACACACACAGTACTTGACGATCACTTCCAACAGAGATCCCGCCAGAATGGCTGGGATTTCATTATATTGCTGCTCGATAAATCCAGAATCAATCAGTTGTTCCACCAAAATCCCGTACGACATGAGGAAAATCCTCGGATTGTTGTACTTTTGCAGTCCAAAAGAACACGCGAGAAACTTCATGATCTCAATTGTCTTTGACGCCCGGTCCAGACTGGTGCTGAACAGGTTCAGACGAATCAGCGTTAGTTCCTTCTCCAGCTCAACGAGACTGCTTTCTGCATACGTCGGGGTCTTTGGATATATCAGATCAATGGCCAACATTTTGTAGTCATCCTCGTTCTCAAACTTTTCGAATAGCTCCACCGGCTCCAGTTGGTTCATTTGGGTCAGAGAGTACGAGATCTTCTCTGAATCGTTTTCCATCAAGGCCCCGGAGTATGAGACACTTCCGTCACCCATAGCCAATCCTCCTTGCTTAGCGCTCGTCGGATTGCAGCTCTTGGCGGTGTCCGGGGAAACACCGCCGTGAACCACGTCGATCGGCGAGAGATGCGAGTCAAAATCCGGATCCCAACTTTGCCCTGCGCCGTCTTCCTCTTCCTCCAAAGAAGGAGACTTTTCCATTATCTGCGTATGTTCTCTTGGTTTCAAATGAACATCTTCCTTACCAAGTTCGTCCTTGTGAGCAAATCTCGAGAGTCTGCTCAGTGAGTACCGTAGACTCTTGAACGCTTTGGATCCACTTCCGGTCTGTGAGTCCTGCAGGTGTTCTGTTGTCACTTCTTCGCTCGCACCTGGAAACTGGTCTCCGTGACCGTTTTCGTAGTTCTCCGTGTACGGAAAAGTTTCGCTGGCCGAATTCGCTGGAGATCTCCCGTGGTGAGCACTGACGTCGCTGTGATCGTAGAATTTCCCCCCAAAGTTCTCTACCGCTTCTCTTGGTGAGCCGTACTTTCTGCTGTTCACCGACCCCAGGGCCGACGGACATGCCTCAAAGGTTTCTGCCTGGGGCCCAAATGGGGACCCGGTCTGTGCCCGCTGAATCGCCCTCTCCTCGTCCCCGACAGCGTGGCCGTCACCGTTGCCGCCTCCGTCCCCCCGCACGTTTCGAGCGAACCCGCTCTTCCGAATGTCTTTTTCGTACAGACTCACCTTCTTGAGCAAAACGCGGTACTCTCTGAGCCCGAAATAAACTGCGCCGGCGAGTGTAGCCATCAACGCACAGAAACAAACCCCAACAAAAACCATTGCAACCACATCCTTGCGGTCGAAGGAATGTCGCAGCGGCTGACCTAGCCGCGTCCACAGGGACTCCTTGGCCAGAGCAGCGGTGGTGTTCTGCGCAGCGTCGACCGTGTCCAAATATTTGGCTGAGTTGGTGAACTGCTCAAACTCGTACTCGGCGTCCCAGTCCCCACCTCCCAGACCCTCAAATGGCTCTCTCGCTTTTATCGACACCATGTGCTAAAGCAAATTCTCTCTTCTCTTGACTGTTGGTTTTCTTGACATCTACCTCCTCGGTCAAATCAGATATGGTGTTTACTGGGAGGAACTTGTCTACTTGACGAGTGCTCGACATGCAACAGCGTTTATTTCGCACAAGATAAAATTTATCCCCTTTTCAAAAATACAAATATTCAAAAATTCGAGTTTTCAGGAAATTTTTTTGAGCCGCACAGACGATCCCCGGATTTTTCAAAAAGGGCATGCCTGAAGACGCCAACTAAGGTCTTTTTGTATAGACAAACCCGGCCGCAAGCGTAAGCACCGGCAAACCCACTCGTCGCGATTGAATTCAGCTCCACCCCACTAGTCACGGGAAAATGACATGTTCTGATACCCGGTACTGATGAATGCCCGGTCTATATACGAGTTCCACAGCCGAACGGCCTTCTTCAGTATCGTCACTTCCTCGTCGTTGTCTTCGCTCTCAGCCTGCTTCCCCGGCCCTGTTTTGGCCAATTTTCGCGCAAACTCCAGCCAGTCAGAAACCAGAAGACCCTTCATTCGATAGTCCTCGTCGTCAGTCG
Source organism: Ogataea saltuana (assembly GCA_030674545.1). Lineage (NCBI taxonomy): Eukaryota > Fungi > Ascomycota > Pichiomycetes > Pichiales > Pichiaceae > Ogataea > Ogataea saltuana. Next base: position 86,532 of record JAKTYV010000009.1, read on the forward strand.
AGTACTGCAGCTCGTAGTGGAAGTCCCAGTCAGGATCTGAGGCCGCGGTGTCGAGGTCAACGTAATACTGGGTGTATCTCTCTGGCGAAAACAATTGAGCCACGTACGCCGGTCCTGCCTTCAAGTGTTCGGGCATGATCGGCGGAATCGTCCTGTCTTTCGAGGGGGCAGCGTATTGGCGGCGGACCGCGTCGTCCTCGCTCAGAGCTTCCAGCTTATCGGCCAATTGATCGTTCTCGTCTAGTTCTGCCTCGACTCTTTCGAAGAAACGCCCCCAAGGCTCAAGCTCACCAACTTCCTTCACCGTCGTCTCCCCCGTTTCGTACAACGAACTCACATTGTACTCCCAAACTCGCAAACCAGGATTGAACGTAGGAATCACAGAAGCGGTGATATGCGCGATGGAATATCTCTCGCCATACTGACCAGACTTCCTCACACCCTTCAGTTTGGTGTACAACGTGTCCCGCACACTCTCCAAGTAGCTCACTTTCCCGGCTGGAGCATTGTCGTATCGTTTGGAAACCCGCTCGAACTCCAAGTCGTCGTCAGCCAGTCCAAGATCCTTGTACAGCTGGACATCGTCGTAGTGCTCTTCTCCTTCGTCCTCGTCATAGTTCAGATACCCCAGCGTCCTGGCCTCGTCTCCAAGGCCGAGTTTTTCCAGCCGCTTCCTGACGGTTCTCCAAGACTTCACAGAGTCCAGGGGAACGAAGTGGTCGATGTTCATATGTCCATACAGACTACCAACAATTATGTCCCGGTACTCGTGTAACCAAATGCTCATTTTGGCGTGACAGCTGTAATGGAGATTCTTCGGCACCGGAGGAACGTGGCCAGTGAACCAGACCTTCATATTGCGCTTGCGCAGCTCCTTCATCACTATTCCAAGCCACTCAAACAACTTGTACCCCGGCTGTTTCCGATCGCTGCAGTTGTCACACAGCGGATTGCTCTTGAACAAATACAGCGTGTTGATCGACAAAACAGCGAGCTTGCCAGGAACCACTTCTCTGAAAAAGTAAACCCCTCTGTCAAACGTGTGCATCTGTTCCGGGGGTATAAAGTCTCTCCAGATTTTGAACATCTCTCTCGTCTGTAACGTAGGTCCGGGAGCAAACAGATTGTGCGGATAAACATCGTTGTTGCCCAGACTTGGCACAATCTTTACTCTTCTGTCCAATGGCATCTTGGTATCCTCGCCATCGTCCATGAACGTCTGGGACATCAGATCTGCGACCTTCTCGTTCATGTCCAGAATCTCCATCTCCAGTCTCGGATAGTTTCTGTCGTTGTCATGTCGGATGTTGTCGCCCGTCCACACAACAAAATCTATCTTGTCCTTCAAATTCTCCCTGACCCACTGCAGCGTGGAGCTGTACAGATCCAGCGGAGCATCGCATCCACTCATCGCGTCTCCATACTTGTGCGACACTTCGTCCTCCTTTGCTTTTTTCGCTATTTTATGACATTTCGTTTCGAGAGATCCTCCAATAACATTCAGTTCGTCCGGATGAATGTCTGTGATGTGTAAAAACCTTCCGTGGAGAACCTTCGTGCTCGCCACCTCTTCCCCTTGTAATGTCTCTATCCGGATGGAATGATGGGGGGTCAGCCCCAACGCGCGTAACTCCTCCTCATTCTCGTCAACAATGCTGCTCGTTCGCAGCTTTCCAACAGGATTATTTCCGCTGCCGAAACTAGCAGAATTAAGCGGCTCCACAACGACATTCGTTTGTCGAAACGCCTTCGCCAGGACTCCCACTAATAACAACAATGCCACCAGACTAGGTACCCACACCCGCTTTGCGAGCCTGCTCGTACTCATGGTCCAATCAATTCACCGCCGTTAGAGCTCGTCAAATTGGCCACGCGGCTCGGAGCTTCGGCTGAAAAGTGGTCGGACAAAGAAGAACAGGAAGCAGGTTGAAAACCCTGTTCCTTCAGCACGAGGCATACAAAAATATTAAATTAAATAATTTCAAAAAAAAAAAAAACAGCTTTCCAAGGGCTTACATAAGCAGGACCGTCATCCCCGAGTTTTCATGTGTGGCGGGTGAAAAGCGCCGCATGGCTGACGCGAGACCGTCTTGGTCTCAACAAATTGGCGAATCGGAAAGCCCACCAGCGCTCCACCCACGGCCAGCTGGGAGGTCGGCGGCATCGAACCAGATCTCAACGTTCTGGCGGCGACGGTCCCGTTATCAAGATCGGTAGGGTTTCCGAATCGGGAAGTTACGTTTTACGGTCCTGGCTGTGCAGAACCCCGAGCCAGAACGCGAGGAGTTTACGGAAGTATTCCAGAGGCAATTGGCGGTCGGCGTATCATTGGGTCCGTTGGGTCCGAGCGGGCTGTCGCTGGGGGCTTCGAGGAGTTAGATTGCGGTCTGTAGTGGCTTAGACAGGACGACGTCAGTTGGGGATTGTCAAGCCAAGCCGGCTGGGTGGTCGCGAAAGGTGGCGACCGCGCGCAGGCCGTTTCCCCGGGCTGTCACCGCCGACTGCCCCCGCGACTCCCTGCAGAATATATTTTCTGTGCGAAGAAGGTCGTTCCGAATGGGGCAACTGAGTGTCCGGGAAAAAGTGGCCGATTTTATGTGGAATAAAATTAGACTTCTAGAAGTGGGTAGCATATAGTTTCATTGTGACATCACACGCAGATACGGGGTTACAGCTGGGAGCAATAGTTTTTTTACGGCAGAAACAGGACAGTCGATCGCGGAGCAACAACAAGAGCGTTTGTGGACAACTTGAGACGCGGGCGACGAGCAGAAGCGTCGGTATCGTAAAAACAAGAGAACAAGACAAAAGACAAAGGAGACGGGCAAACGAGATAAAGCGAGATAGTTGAAGCCATGAGTTTGGTTTCAGAGCAGCAACTGTTGCAAAACCAGCTGCAGCTTAAACAGCTGGATGAACAGCGTCTGAGACAGGCGGAGCAAACCAGGAGCTTCCAGTCAAACCGGTCATCTACTCAGGAGGTGTTGCACAATCTAAGACAGAGGGAGCGGGAGAAGACGGCGCGAAAAGACCCCTCGGACCCCCTGGCGGTGCTGATCCCGACAGAGGCGAATCCGACCGATGTGCTGGCGTCGAGGTTCGGGCTCTGGCGCACGATCGTGGCCTGCCTGGTGCACTATTTGAAGGAGATTGTTTCTGTGCACGAGGAGATCAGCAGACAGCAGATCCGACTGCATCATGCCATCACGTTCCCATTTGTGACCCAGGGCCTGGACGGAGAGTTCTACCAGCCGGTGAAGGTGAACGCGGGCTCGATGGGCGGGACTAAGCTCGGCAGCGGCAGCGGACAAGGCCTCTTCTCGGGCGGCCACAAGGAGAGCTCGTCGTCGGAGCTGACGAAGCAAAACTACGAGTTTGAGGCCGCGCAGAAGCAGTTTTTGCCGCTGGGAAACGGCTCGATCCAGGACCTGCCCACCGTTCTGTACCAGTACCACTCGAACGCGGCGCTGCTCGCCCAGGCGTCGGTCAAGGAGCTGAACGGCAGCGTCATCCCGCGTCTGGAGGACCTGAAACGAGACCTGTTGGTGAAAATCAAAGAGATCAAGTCGCTCCAGAGCGACTTCAAGAACCAGGTGAACAGATACCAGCAGGAAACGAAGGACGAGCTCGCCAAGTACTCGCGTGCAATTGAAACGTCGAAGAACAACCCCTCGGAGCTGCAGCCTAAAGATGACCCGTATCTACTGAGAATAGCGTTGAACAGACTTATCAAAAGACAGTTGACGGAAGAGAACTATTTGCACGAAGCGTTCAACAACCTGCAAACGTCAGCGAAAGAGCTGGAGAAGGTGGTTTACATTGAGATTCAGACGGCTCTCACAGTGTACGCCAAGCTCCTTGGACAGCAGGCGCAGAACGTGTTTGACGGCCTGATTTCCAAGCTGGACAGCGGTCTTTTGACCAAAGAGCCCGCCTTTGAGTGGGACTCCTTTGTTTCCAAAGACACCAAGAACTTCATCGACCTCAACCTCCCAATGAGACACATGAGCGAGATTCGCTACCACTATCAAAACGATCCCCTGAGCTTTGAGACCCGCGCTGGCTATCTCGAAAGAAAGTCCAAATTTCTGAAATCATACTCCAAAGGCTGGTACGTTTTGACGTCCAACTTTATACACGAGTTCAAGTCGCCGGACAGGAAGAAGGACCCGATCCCGCTGATGTCCCTGGCTCTGGAGGATTGTCAACTGGCTGAGCACTCAAGAAAAGACGAGAAAAACCCAAACTCCTATCATAAGTTTGTGCTGCACGCCAAACAGAACGGAATATTGCGCAAGGGCCATAATTGGGTCTTTCGCGCTGAGAACTACGACCTCATGATGAGCTGGTACAGCGACCTGAAGAAGATGACCGGAATGCCCAATCCACAGGCCCGTTCAGCTATCGGATGGGAGCGCAAAAAGCAGGAGAGACTATCGTCGCTTGCGTCCTCATCGCTAGCTTCTGCCTCCACGTCGTTAAAAAACAGACGAACCACGCACCTCAGCAACATCAGTGACCAGTCCAGCTTCCATCGTGCAGAAACTCATTCGGCGACAGCCTCGTTGACCAACAAGTCTCTGGACACAATGTTGAGTCTTCCCAAAAACACGGTCAAGTCAGTGCCCTCCACCTCAGACCTAAACAGCCCTCCCATCCCGCGGTCGCTGGTGACCGATGAGGTTGTCATTTCTGTGCCCAACAACACTGCCTCAACCTCGGCGGCCAAACACCATTCTCCCGCCCTCAACCAGCACCATACAATGAATGGCGGGGTCGAAAGTGCGCTCGCCAATTCACTGGTGCCCGAGTCGGCCGGCGTTGGTTCCAAGAGATACAGCCACGACATCAGCCGTGACTCCTTCATCACTCTGGACTCCGACACTAAAGACGGGCACGTTGACGAACAGTTGAACGACCGCTTTGCCGACGTGACTCTGTCGGACGAGTCCAAGAAAGAGACTCAGATGTGAGCGTTGATCGGTTGAATATTTATACTCTACTTTTGCTACACTCACAGCCTTCAGATGCTTGTTTTTTACCATTATGGTTGTTTCTCATTTGTCTTGTTTTTGCTTGCTTATTTTCCCCTTTACTTTCTCCACACTCTATTGTGTTTTGTACCCTTGTTATTCAATTACATTCATGGCCAAGGGCACGCCAAACAAGCTTAGCACAGCCCTGAAATATTACGCTGCTCGCTGCACAGCCGTGTTTTCGAAGCTTATTTTTCGTCAATACTTGGGGAACGATAGTCAAGTCGAACGTTGCGGTTTGCCTTCTTTTGGGTCAATTGTTCGTTATTGCCAGCCAAACTCAGCATGAGCACTCCCCAGACGCCGTTTATGGTGTTCCCGGACCCGGTTCCGGACCCGGTGGCTTTCTACAACAATCCCAAGTACCGAAACACTTTTTCGTTGGTGGTTTTTTCCTCTGCTTTGATTGCGGTTCTTCTGTACAAGGGGATCAGGGCGTTTTTGCTGCGGTTTCTCGTCGTTCCTCCCGAGGGATATCGCACGCTGATTGAGGATGCCATGAACCACACGGGTGCTATTCCCGAGTCTAAAATTGGGGTCAAACACGGCTCTGTCAGAAGACGACTCATTTTGGCTGCTCTGAATCCGCAGCTATACTCCACGATGACGCTGACCACACCGCCCGATGCAGGACAGAAGGCAGATATAGCCAAAGGCAGCAGATCGAACACTAGGATTCGCATTGCCGGAATCGACAAGAAGAAGAACGAGGGTTTCATGGAAAAATTGAAGCCTATCGTCCCTGAGAACCCAGACCGGAGGATTATTTTCGGATTTTTCCACCCTTACAGCGATGCCAACGGGGGTGGAGAGAGGGTTCTGTGGGAGGCTGTTATGAGCACGCTGAAACAGTCGCAAAACAACATTGTTGCTGTTTACACGTTCACCTCGAGGGCCGACAAGACGGTTGCTGACATGCTGAGAGAGATCAAGGTTACCTTTGGCCTGGACTTCTTCCACCACGAAGTCCAGAACAGACTGGTTTTCATCCAGTTGCCCAACAAGTACAAGTGGGTTATCGACGGCAAATCCTGGAGGCACTTCACCATTATTGGGCAGGCGTTGGGCTCGATCTTTGTGAGTTTGAGCAGTCTTTCCCAGCTGACTCCGGACATCTTTATTGACACCATGGGTCTTCCGTTCTGCTACCCGCTCATCTCCATTTTCCTGGACATCCCGATCGTTTCGTACATCCATTACCCTCTGATTTCCTCGGACATGCTCAACAAGTTGAACCTGAAGACCCCGTACGGTTGGGCCAAGTACATGTACTGGCGCAGCATGATGAAGCTGTACGAGATTGTCGGGGGGTTCATCGACGTGAGTATTTGCAACTCCACGTGGACTTTGAACCACATCAAGTCCATATGGAAGAGCGTGGTTGATCTGTTTCCGCCGACAATCATGTATCCGCCGACGGGAATCGACGAGACGATAATCGCTGACCCTACAGGAAGAGCCAAGGACAGAATGTTCCTGTACATTGCCCAGTTCAGACCAGAAAAGCGACACGAGTTGCTATTGAAAGAGTACAAAAAGTACGTCGACCAGTCACAAGACCCCTACAGGCTTGTTTTGGTTGGCTCCACCAGGACCACTGAGGACGAAAAGACGGTGGAGTTGTTGCATTCGCTTGTGCAGGAGTACGACTTGGAAGCTCACGTTTTATTTGGAGTCAACTGCCCGCGAATCATGGTCAATGAGTACTTGGACAAGTCCGAGTTCGGCATCAACGCGATGTGGAACGAGCATTTTGGAATCTCGGTTGTGGAGTACATGTTGTATGGGGTGGTCCCGATAGTCCACGCCAGTGCCGGTCCTCTGTACGACATAGTGTTGCCCGTTGATCCGGAAACCAGAGAGATAATCTCTGTGAAATCGACGCTGCTGGATCCTTCCTCGAGATCCGGGCTGTTTTTCACCGACCCATCCGATCCTGACTTCAACCCCGACTTCTCCTACGACAGACTGTGGGAGTGTCTCGTCAGGGCAGAACAGATGACCGGTGACGAGAAAGAGCTGCTCAGGTCGAACGCCAATTACGTTGCGAAAACCAAGTTTGGAAAGAAGGTTTTCGGCGAACAATGGACCAAGCTGCTCGCCTTTGTTGTCAGCTTGGAGCTGTACAAAAGACGCCAGCGGGGGAAGGTGGAGGAGCTGTATTGAATAAGGAATGAGGAGAATGGTTTTGGAAAGAGCCAGTTTATACATCCGTACACCGGATCTAACAACTGTTTTCACGAAATGCACGACTTTTCAATTTTTTTTTTTACTTCTAAAATTTTTTATCTCTAAAAAGCTGTAGATCTAAGGGTATGTGTGTTGTATTTGCAGCAGTCCACTTAGCAAGAACACACACACACGAATGACTGAAGTTGGCCAGAAACTGAACAGCAACCCTGAGGTTCTTCTCAAGAAGAGAAAGCAAGCCGACAGACTCCGTCTGGAGAAACAGGAACAGGCTAGAAAGAGAATCGAAGACAAAAAGAGAAAGAAGCAGGAAAGAAGAAAGGCCAAGTTCATCAGAGCAGAGACACTAGTTGCCAAGCACAGAACCACTGAAAGAGAGCAGTACAGAGTGAAAAGAGTGACGCAGAACGAGAAAATCAAGACCGAAACCGAGTCCGCCAAGCAAGAAGCAGCTGGGGAGGATGAATCCAAGCTTCTTTTCGTTGTGAGAGTGCCAGGCCCGCACGGTGCCAAGGTTCCAGGAAAAGCCAGAAAGGTTCTGTCGTTGCTGCGTCTTGAACACACCTACACGGGAACTTTCATAAAGTCCAATGCCACCATAAGACCTCTTTTGAGACTGATCAACCCGTATGTGGTGATTGGAACTCCTTCGCTGGCCACTGTGAGAAACCTGATACAAAAGAGAGCTACAGTGACCGTGACAAGCGAAGACGGTTCTGCTAGAGAGGTTAACTTGGATGACAACAATCTCATCGAAGAGAAATTGGGAGAGTGTGGTATCATTTGCGCAGAAGATCTTATTCACGAGATCGTCTCTTTGGGAGACTACTTCAAGCCCTCCGTCAAGTTCCTGAATCCTTTCCAACTGAACGCTCCTGTCCACGGCTGGGGTCCGCTCAGTAAGTTAAAGAGACTCGAGCTGAGAGAAGAGAGCAAGAACCACAAGGTGAACAACGCTGGAAACGCTCCTTTGAACGAGGTTGACATTGACCAGTTCATCGCTGAGCAGATCTGAGGGTATTTAAGTAAGCATGTTCGAGTAATGACAAGATCTGTCCACAGTAAGATTTGAAATAATGGTCTATCAATCTCGCGTCGATCGACGCGCGACGCCTGGCCGCTTCCCTCCGGTTTCCGGCGCCGCCAGCTCCTGCGACCGGAGAATATTGTTTTTTATCTTGATTTTTCGAGGGGATTGAGCATTAATTTTTCACCCACAAAATAGCTAGATTTCGGTTTTCAGGAGCTACAGAGTCATCGTGAACAGAATTGTGACCTTTTATCGCAGCTTTTTTACATTCAGAATGACCACAAAGAACATAGTTTTGCTGCCTGGTGACCACGTTGGCCCGGAGGTTGTTGACGAGGCCGTCAAAGTTCTCAACGCCATTTCGGCCGCCAAGCCGGAAATCAAGTTCAACTTCGAACACCACTTGATCGGGGGTGCTGCTATCGACGCCACTGGCCAGCCAATCACAGACGCGGCTCTCGAGGCTTCCAAGAAAGCAGATGCTGTCCTGCTAGGATCTGTCGGAGGTCCTAAATGGGGTACTGGTCAAGTTCGTCCTGAGCAAGGGTTGCTGAAGATCAGAAAAGAGCTCAACTTGTACGCCAACCTGAGACCGTGCAGCTTTGCATCGGACGCCTTGTTGGACCTGTCGCCTCTGAAGCCGGAAATTGTCAGAGGTACCGACTTCGTTGTTGTCAGAGAGCTTGTTGGAGGAATCTACTTCGGTGAGAGAAAGGAGGACGACGGATCAGGATTCGCTTCCGACACTGAGGCCTACTCCGTGCCCGAAGTTCAAAGAATCACCAGAATGGCTGCTTTCATGGCCCTGCAAAGTGACCCCCCTCTCCCAGTGTATTCGCTGGACAAGGCCAACGTTCTGGCTTCGTCCCGTCTGTGGAGAAAGACCGTCGAGGAGACTATCAAGAACGAGTTTCCTCAGCTGAAGCTGCAACACCATCTGATCGACTCAGCCGCTATGATTTTGGTGAAGTCCCCAACCAAACTGAACGGTGTTGTTCTCACATCCAACATGTTTGGAGACATCATCTCTGACGAAGCTTCGGTGATTCCCGGTTCGCTGGGCCTGCTGCCGTCCGCATCTCTGGCTTCTCTTCCAGACTCCAACGAGGCGTTCGGTCTGTACGAGCCTTGCCACGGTTCCGCTCCCGATCTCGCCAAAGGACTGGTGAACCCGCTGGCTACCATTCTCTCGGCCGCCATGATGCTCAAGTTGTCGCTCAACCTTGTTGAGGAGGGCCGTGCCGTCGAAAAGGCTGTCAGAGCCGTTCTGGACCAAGGCATCATGACTGCAGACTTGGGCGGATCGTCGTCGACCACTGAGGTTGGAGACGCTGTTGCCAAGGAAGTGACCAAATTGCTGGGCTAAAGGGGTCAATTTTGTCCTGATCCGGCAGAGATTGTTCCATGCACTCGTCGAGCTTCCATGCAGCGAGCAACCTGTCCCTCGTGTAGCAGCTGTTCCCCTCAATATACTGGTGGCTCGCCCTATAGTGAGCCAGCTACCTTCTTCTATAAATAGCCTAGGCATACCCGAATTTCTTTTGCTCCCCGAGAACGTAGCCCGACGCGCGCCTGAACAATAGAAAAAATTACAAACAATAGCGGCTCCAAAAGTCTATTGTTGGAGCGTTTTTTCACAGACTTCTATTCGAGGTTTGGTGATCCTGTTTGTTTTTGTTTTGTTGTTATATGTCACCAATCGTGAAATTTTCAGACCCGTAGTTCAACCTTGTCAGGAACTCAATCACTGGTTCAAGTCTCTGCCAATCGCCTCGGCACAAACTACTCCCGTCCTGCATTTCATCCTCTTCTGAACGGTTGCAAGCACTCTAGGTGTTTCAGAATTGGCTGTACGACAAGCAACACAAGGCAACACCAGGCAGCAAAACAAGCAAAACAAGCAAAAAAAGGCACCGTCAATTGGAACAACCTGTTGAACGGTGATAGCATCACGTGTCTTTGAAATAACGAAACAGCATCCTCATTCAACACCCCTGACCTGTATTTCTCTGGCTCCATCCTGTTCCACGATGACAGCCTCCTGCGGTCCGTTCAAGCTCGCACTCAGTCTGCTGTTGATCTCGCCATCGACGCTCGCATCCTTCTCGTACTTGGGATGCTACTCCTCGTCTTCCGTCGACTCCCTTTCGCTGTCGGACTCATACATCTACCAGTCCTCGTTGCATTGCAAGTCGCAATGCTCCGGTAGCGCGGTGGCCGCTCTGACCGGCGGAAATAAGTGCTATTGCGGCGACTCAGTACCTTCTGGCGACGCCAGCAGCGACTCCAAATGCTCGACCGCCTGTGACGGGTACGGCTCGGAAAACTGCGGTGGCAGCGGGTACTATTCGGTGTATGTTGACTCCGACCAAGAAAACGACTCGAGCTCGGGATCGTCCAGTTCGGAAACCACCAGCTCCACAAGCTCCACAAGCTCCACCAGCTCCAGCTCCACCTCGAGTTCTACCTCGACAAGTTCAAGCTCAACAAGCTCAACGAGCTCGTCCACTTTGACGAGCTCCTCCTCTTCGTCATCATCAACTTCGACGTCGAGCTCCTCCGCTTCGTCGGTCTCTGAAATAATCACCAGTTCGGCTTCGGAAACCTCCTCCGAGTCAACCAGCACCCCATCAACCTCATCATCGTCCTCGTCGTCATCGTCATCGTCATCCGCATCGTCCTCTTCGTCGTCCTCTACGACGTCGACCACGTCTTCATCCTCGTCCTCGATCTCCTCTACATCAGCCACAACCTCAGCCACAACCTCAGCCACACCAACAACAACCTCTCCGGCTGTGCTCGTTTCCACCTCTGTTTCCCCCGGAGCAACCATGACGTCTCTGATCTACATCACCCAGTCGATCTCCGCTTCCAGCGGGCTGCCATCGCCCTCTTCATCGGCAAGCACGGGCAACAGCTCGGCCCACGACTCAAAAAAATCCTCCTCGGGCTCCAAGCTTAGCGGAGGAGCTATAGCCGGAATAGTCATCGGAGTCATTGTGGGGGTGGCAGCGCTCATCGCAGCCGTCCTCTTTTTTCTGTGGTACAAGAAAAGATCCGACGAAGACGAAGAGTCCATCAACGAAAAAGACGTTCCGGAGATGCTCAATTCGCCGAGAAACACCGTTTCTGGCCTCACGGCCGCCGCAATCGGAGTCAATAAGTTCGGCTTCCTCAGCGAAGACGACCGACTGGACCACCCGGGAGCAAACCGAAGATTCAGCGACGGTTCGCTGCCAAACGCAGCGGCCGGAGCCCCCGGTGACCAATCGCGCAAGTCCAAAGCCGGAGGTCTTAGGGTCATCAATCCAGACCTCAGTGACGAAGAATGAAAAATTGTTTCTTGTCTTTTACGGTCGAGTTCGTCCCGTCAATTAGCATATCCCTCCTTTTGTATGGTTATTCCCCAACATCCTTCCGAACACTGTGTATTTTAAACCGGCCTGTCTGCTTGTTAGCGTCTAGGCTACTTGGTGGCGTTCTGGAGTGCTTCTCCTTACGTCTTTCAATATAATCTTGACTACTTATTCAAGCCTCGAATAGTATAATTTGGGGAGATCCAGTCACAAGAGTACAATATACACAAAAACGCTCAAAAACAGGTCCAATCTCCGTACTTTGGGGGTGTCCTTAACCTTAATGACCAGCCCACTCGATCGAGTTCAAATCAATACCCTCGTTCACCATCTCCCACAGCGGACTCAATTCTCTCAAAAACTTGACCCGCTCGGTCAGCGCTTTCACAACGTAATCAACCTCCTCCTCGGTGGTAAATCTTCCAACACCGAATCTGATCGAAGAGTGGGCCAAAGCGTCGTCCGCACCCAACGCGTGCAAAACATATGATGGCTCCAACGAGGCGGAAGTACATGCCGACCCCGAGGAAAGAGCAATGTCCTTCAACGCCATCAACAGCGACTCACCCTCCACGTACGCGAACGAAACGTTCACACAGCCGGGGTACCGGCGTGTTTTGGAACCGTTCAGTTGCGTGTGTTCCATGGCCAGAAGATTGTTCATCAATTTGTTCGACAACCGGGTGATATGCTCGTGGTCGGCGTCGTACTCGGATTGCATCAATCTGGCAGCCTCTCCAAATCCACAAACAAGCGGAGGAGCCAGAGTTCCCGACCTCAGTCCTCTTTCCTGTCCTCCTCCGTTGATCAATGGGTCCAGCCGGACACGGGGTCTTCTTCTCACGTAACAAGCACCCACTCCCATCGGCCCGTAAATCTTGTGCGACGAAATGGACATCAGGTCAATGTTGCACTTGTTCACATCGATCGGAATCTTACCGTAGGCCTGGGCCGCGTCGGTGTGGAAAAACACCTTGTGGGATCTGCAAATACGTCCGATTTCTTCCAATGGCTGAATCACACCAATCTCGTTATTAACAGCCATCACAGAGACCAAACAAGTATCTTTTCTGATGGCTTTCTCCAGCTCCTCAAGGTTGATCAAACCGTCAGCGTTCACCGGAAGATACGTCACGTCGAACCCCTCGTCCTGCAAGTGTCTGCACGAGTCCAAAACACACTTGTGCTCGGTTTGTGTGGTGATGATGTGCTTCTTAGATTTTCCGTAAAACCGAGCGACACCCTTGAGGGCCATGTTGTTGCTCTCGGTGGCGCCCGATGTGAAAATGATCTCTTTTGGGTCTGCTCCGATCAACTCGGCCACGTTCTTTCTGGCCTGTTCCACGGGCTTGTCCGTTTCCCAGCCGTACGCGTGCGTGGACGAGTGCGGGTTTCCGTAGAATCCCGTCAGGAACTCCAACATCTTGTCCAAAACCCGAGGGTCCACAGGCGTGGTTGCTTGCATGTCCAGATAGATCGGTCTAGACCCGAACAAAGATGAGTCTCTTTGTGCGCTCTTGAGCGAGATCGGCGATCCTTGCGGAGGCTGCACCTTGGAGTTTGAAATCGGCGATGCGTTGTTCACCGAGGTCGACGATGTCTGCGCTTTTATCGAAGAACTTAAAGCCCTTCTGGTTCCGGCTTTCGGGGCCGACTGTCTCAACAGTGCTGTTGCTCTGGCTCTCATCATTCTTCGAAGAAATTGTTCTAACGATCGCTCGACAATAGAGATTGAAAGCAGCTATTTTTCCGTCAAAGTTGCAGCTAAAAACCTTTGATATTGCCCAAACGCCACCCAACTTCTCTTCTCCCGGCCGTGTTAAAGGTTCCTAAAACTTTTTCCTTTGTATTCTAGCAACATAATCTCCTCTTTTTCGACGCCATGGGTCGACAAAAGAATACTTCCCGTCGACAGTCCATTCTCGGTCTACACAGCACAGCCCGGGTTTGGCTCTGTCGACAGCGTCCGAGATCTATCGGGGAAAAAAGTATCGATTTTTCAGGCTCAGGAGCACGCTCTTGCTGCTTCTCCGTCTGACCGCATCGATCTGGCCGGGTTTCAGTGAGGTTTCTAGCCGCTTTCGTCCTATTTGATTTTCTTAACACCACAGAACGCTGGCGATGGACAGTTCCCAGCTTTTTCTCGTCTCCCTCATAGTAAGTGGTGCAATTTCCCAGCTGCTTTCCACACCCAACTAACTCTTTCAGAGCGGTGGTGCTGCCGGCACGGCGACCGACCTCGCATTTTTCCCCATCGACACGCTGAAAACCCGATTGCAGGCGCGGGGCGGATTTTTCGTGAACGGCGGGTTCAAGGGCCTCTATCGGGGACTGGGTTCTGCTGTGATCGCATCGGCTCCGTCAGCGTCGCTGTTTTTCGTCACCTACGACACGTCAAAAACGTACCTGAAGAAAGAGCTCACGCAACACATTGACAACAAGACGACCGCATTCAATGTAGCGCACATGGTGAGCGCGTCGCTCGGAGAAATCGCCGCCTGTATGGTGAGAGTTCCAGCCGAGGTGATCAAACAACGGACCCAGTCATTGCAATTCAACACATCCTACGAATCATTCAAGTACATAATCTCCAACGGATCGGGTGAAGGTGTTTTCAAGGGAATGTATAGAGGATGGGGAACCACGATCATGAGAGAGATTCCTTTCACAATGATCCAATTCCCCTTGTACGAGCACCTCAAGCTGAAGTGGTCCGAGTACGAGAGCACAGAGACTCTTTCTCCCCTCAAAGGGTGTGTTTGCGGTTCAATTGCTGGAGGGGTGGCAGCCGCACTCACCACTCCACTCGACTTGCTCAAGACAAGACTCATGCTCAGCCAGACAAAGATTCCTGTGCACCAATTGTTCAAAAAGATCGCCGCGGAGGAAGGCTACAGCGCATTTCTGAAAGGAATAGGCCCGCGAACCATGTGGATCAGTGCCGGTGGTGCCATTTTCCTCGGGGTGTACGAAAATGTCTCAGCAGTCTTGAAAAAACAGGAGTCGTTCCAGTAATTCATGCGACAGCGAACTTTTATCTGCCGCTTGTGTATTAATCAATCGTCATTGTCCGATTCGGTGTCAGTGTCCCGGAACCCAAAACTAAACCCACTTTTTTCCTCCGTCAACTTCTCCCAGAGGTCCGACTTTTTCACCGCGACGCTGCAAGACTCGGCTCTTTTCTGCTCGATCAAACGCATCCGCTCGAGTCCTGTATCAAGTTGTTTTCGTAGGCCATTCAGCTTGAGCAGCTCCACAAACAGATCGTAAACCGGCAGTTGAACACACTCCAGCTCCCCAACGTCCTCGGCCGAGTTGACAATCCCGTCCAGACCGCTAAACTTGTCCTCGAAAAGAGCCTTGTCAATCGTCCCATCGACCGCAAGCTTGCTGGCAAATTCCAGGAACGAGTCACCGTGGAATCCACTGACCTGATGCGTCTTATTCTTGAAGAAATCCAAGACATTGCCCAGCTTGCACTCCGGAACGAAATTAGCAGTCAGGGCCACCGTGCTCTCCAGGTTGATGACCGCGTGCCACCAGCCAGAGGGAACATAGAGGCACTCATTTGGCATGGTCACACCAATTACGCAACTCAACCCGTCCTGGTCGGTGCAATTCTCCGATAACTTCACGGAGTCGTTGTAAAAACCGGACAAAACCCACTCGGCCAGGCCCAGCGGAGACGTCACCTCGGATTCATCCTCGCTCGTATGGACTCCAGGCGGCTTCATTCCGGGTGGGAGCATAATCCAAAGTTTTGACCCGTCCAAAACAGTGTTCCACGCACACGTGTTGTTTGGATCTTTGTGGAATGTCGAGCCCGATCTCTCGGGCCCCACAATCAACCAGGTGTTGTCAGGCCGACAACTGCAATTCTTTCTGGTGAAAACATCGAAAAAATCAGCAGTGAACAAGTCGGGTCTTCGAAACTCCGTTTTCAGCTCCTTCATGGCCTCAGAATTGCAATCAAATAGATATAACGGACTCTCGTCCCGGTTGTTATCGGCGTAGTTCGAGTAAAGCTTCAGCTTCCAGTCGACAGATTCCTGGCGGAACTTCACGTCCGGAAATCTCGAAACAAGCTCTGGAATGCTCCAACTTGGCCACCTGTTTTCGTCTTCCGACTTGAGAATGAAAGGCCGACTGTTCCACACGGATTCGAATGCTTCCAACGTCAAGCTCTCTTCTCGTATTCTGGGAATGTTCCCGCGATGTTGGGTGGCCAGCGGATCCAGCGCATCAAACGGAGTCGAACAGGACATAACTTCTTCCTCACGGATCACTCTCTGGAAGATAGAACGGTAATCAACTTGGGAGTTCTGATACGGTCTGTAGATCAGGTCTGAGTATATCAAATTGCAGTTGACCGAAGGCTCTTGGTCAAGCTCCAAAACCGAGTTCTTCCACGTTCCCCGCCACCGGTCAAACTGGAGTTCTGGATGGCTGAGGTAGAATTGCTTCCAGATATCGTCAAAGCTCACAAACCCGTAGAAAAACCGACTGGTGCTCATCAAATTGTACAAGTCGTCCTTTGTATTCAAAAACCCCACGATTTTCAAAATTAGCTCGTCTGGTAACTTGCCAAAAGCCCCCATGGACCTGGTGGTCTTAGCCACCTCTTCATCGGTCGAAAAGATCAAATTTCCCGATGGTCTGAT
Source organism: Ogataea saltuana (assembly GCA_030674545.1). NCBI lineage: Eukaryota > Fungi > Ascomycota > Pichiomycetes > Pichiales > Pichiaceae > Ogataea > Ogataea saltuana. Next base: position 102,805 of record JAKTYV010000009.1, read on the forward strand.
TTGAAAAGGATGCTTACTCAAATTCAGCCGTAGCGAGGAGGATATGTACCGCGACGGCGGATCCTCCACTCGAAGCTTCTGTCTCTTCACGACCTTTTCAGAAACGACCGACGGCATCCAAATTTGAAGAAGAACGATAGAAAGGGGGATTCAAAAAGAAAGGGAAAAGAGGGCAATTAAATTCATATAATTGTAGTTGAGAAATTTCTACAAAATATTTTTTTTTCAAGTCTCAAATCGACGCGTCGATAGACTACTTTCATCTGCTACCAGTTCACCGTTCGCCTTTTAATTCCTACTCCACGATTAAAGCTACACCTACCAGCATTTTTCGAACATGATGTTGAATTCGGCCCGTCACAAATGACTAGAGTGGAGTCATACGGACGGCTTCAAAGATATATACAGGTGTAGACTGGTTAGTCTTTCTTGGGCTCGACTGGCAAGACCTTAGGCCTTTGGACAAGGTAGTCTTTACGTCTAAGCTCCCTTTCGTAGGCTCTCTCTGTTTTTCCCGGGTAAAGAACCTTCTCGTCCAACGGGTTCTTGAACTCTTCGCGATATGGTTCCTGATGTGTTTGTTTGTCCTGTTCTTTCCAAAGCTGTTTAATTTCCGAAACACAGGACATGCACAGGAAATGCGACCTCTTGTAGCCTCCGCAGGATGGACATCTATTGAGATTGTTGTTGAGCTTGATCTGCTTATCACCTGGGGCGTACAGTCTCTGTCTTCTCTTCATGTGTGATGTCTTCTTCTTGGGTGCCGCCTTCAAAATTCCGTTGTTGGTGAAAAACGGAACATCTTTTGGATTCTGCGACAATTGCTCGGCCAACTCCGCCAGCCTGGAATCTGTGCCGCTCTGTTGCTGTTGCTGTTGCTTGGGCCATAGTTGTGGCAAGGCCGGCAAGGCCAGTCTTGGAAGTCTGCTTGCGAGCTGCTCCAGCTGCTCCAATGCGGCAACCACGCCTCCTCTGACTGCAATGGACATGATGGGCTATTCTGGTTCGAAGTCGTAAACGATTAGGGCTAGCGTGAGCTGGTTGGTTTCGATTTCCGAATCATCTTTTCTACGTGAAGATGAAGAAAAGTTTTTGACAAAAATAGGCATAAGCGTCGATACTCGCGTGCTTCGGTTTTATGCCGGTGAGTAAACACACCCGTGCACCAGAGGTAACTCACGCGTCTACGTGGAAAATGAACATAAAAAACATGAACTAGTTCAGCGTATAAGGTAAACAGAATTGAGCTTCTTTGATCTAATTATTAAAAGAGAACGGCTTTACAATTTTGAGCACTTCTCGAGCCTGATTTTCTAGCGGTTTTCTGACGAAACAACGCGCTTAACGAACGTGACTGCTCTGCGCAAACGAACACGAACTTGGTATAAGAAAAATGGCTGAACTTCAAAGCGCTCAACACGCGGCGGCAGGAGGATCCCCTCTTGCAAGCTCGCTATTGCAACCCCAAAGCTACGTTGGTTTCGACACCATCACCACCCAAATTGAAAACCGGCTGTTGAAGAGGGGATTTACGCTCAACGTGATGCTCGTTGGACATTCCGGACTTGGAAAGTCGACGCTGGTGAACACGCTGTTCAGCTCTCATCTGCTGGACTCGAGCGGGAGAAAGTCGATCTACGAGCCAGTGGACAAGACCCCGGAGGTGAAAGTGAGCTCGCAGACTCTGCTGGAGAACAACGTGAAGCTGAACCTGAATGTGATTGACACGCCGGGCTTTGGAGACCAGATCAACAACGAGAAGTGCTGGGACCCGATTCTCAAGTACATCAAGGACCAGCAGAACCAGTACCTCAGAAAGGAGCTCAACGCCTCGAGAGAGAGCTACATCAAGGACACCAGAGTCCACTGCATCCTCTACTTCATCGAGCCTACCAACTACGGTCTCAAGACGTTGGACGTTCAGGTTCTCGCCAAGCTGACCGAGGTGGCCAACGTGGTGCCTGTGATTGCGAAGGCAGACACCTTGACCCTCGACGAGAGATCCAATCTTAAGAGCATACTACAGGAACAGTTTAGACACTACAACTTCAGAATGTACCCCTACGAGTACTACACCGGCGAGGAAGATCTGACCGAGGACGAGAAACAGCTCAACAGCGACATCAGATCGCTGCTGCCGTTCGCTGTCATTGGTTCCGAGGACACGATTACCACCCCGACCGGAGAGGTTGTTAGAGGCAGAAGAACCAAGTGGGGAGTCATCAACGTGGAGGACGTGACTCAATGTGAGTTTGTCTATCTGAGAGACTTTTTGACGAGAACTCATTTGCATGACTTGATCGAGTCGACCGCTCTTGTCCACTACGAGACGTTCAGATCCAAGCAATTGACTGCACTGAGAGAGAACGTGGGATCCAGAAACACCCAGTACCAGTCGGCCGTTCCAGGCCAGTCCACTGTTGGGGGCGTTCCTCAGATCTCTTGATCGTGTTGTCAGTACTCGCGTGTCATTTCGTTTCGCTTCGTTTCAGTGTCGGGCTTGCTGGATCGTTGCAGGTTTTTTTCCATTTTTTATATTTGCTGTCTAGGTCTTTTTCCAACATAATAAATTGACTGTTTTTCATATGTGCGTCGTGTCTCGCACGAGAGAGACGTTGAGAGTCCGTTGATAGGTTCACGATTCGGCAGTGGTCTCTGGGTAGCAGCGCCTGGGTATGAAAGCAAAGGTTTTAGTAGGCATTAATAGCAAATTTTGAAGGTTGTCATCACTTTCAATCTTGGTGAGTGTGTGGGGCTTCTTCGCCTAATCGCTCGAGCTCTTTGGTTTCTTCTTGATCGATTCGGTCCTCGCGTCTCGTTTCGCTCAGCGAGGCAACCTTCTGCGACACTCCCTGGGGAACTTCCTGAGACCCTTCAACAGACGCAATGTACTGTTCGAGCTCCGAACCGTCGTCGAAACCGATCAAAAAGGGCATTGATCTCGCCGGAGGAGAGTTCGACGACGCTGCTGGAGATCCAAATGGCGACGGAGCAGATAATGGAGGACTGTTGAAAGAACGAGAGGTGGTGATTCGCGGACTCTGGGACTTCTCCCAAGGGAAGATAGGATGCGAGGCCACGTATTCTTCCTGGGGTGTGAGGTACGGAAGCGACGAGAGCGGAGGAAGCACTTCAGACTCGGGTTGTGCTCGCTCGGCGGCCGTTTCTTTCGGTAGCGAGTCCCATGTGTTGGGGATCTTAGTTTCAGTCATTTTCCAAGCCTCTCCCACTCCCAGCTCAGAGGAGTAGTCCACGGGAACGTAGTTGGGCTTCTTGTAGTAGTACTGGTGAGCCGGAACTGACTCGACGGGCTCGGATGCTGGCGAGGGCTCAACGCTATCCTGCTCTGGGAGCGACTCGGGGTGCGAGTCTAATTGGCAGCTCTGCGGGGCCGGCTGCAAGTTATCACTGAGTCTCAGAAGAGCAACGTGGTCCAATCCGGAGACCGCCACCTGTTGAAAAACGTCCCACCAATGCTGGTACAAGTTTTTGGGCTCCTGGCCGTCTTGCAGCCGCAGCTTGAACAGACTGGGGTCTTGCGCCAGGGAGCGGCCAGTCGGATGCTTCCACGGCTTGCCGGCTCCAATGAAATGAACCACTTTCAGATCAGACGAAAACTTCCGCAACGCCGGGAAGTACTCGTAGTGTGAATTGAGCGTGCAATTGTAGATGAAGGGCAGTCTGAGCCAGTTACTGGATGCGCTGGTGTAAGGATGTGCGTTGAAGAAGTCGTTAAGGACCCCTTGGTCGGCGCCGTCAAACGATTGCTGGGCCTGGTACTGGGCCATGAGCTTCTCGAAAGTCGTGGTGCTAGGCTTGAACAGAAACAGGCCGGAATTGAACAGGTCGGGCCAGCCGCAGTCCGGGGCCGCGAGAATCTGGTCCTCGCCGATGTCACGGTCAAACAGTTGGTCGATGTTGCGGAGGACGAGGGTGTCCGCGTCCAGGTAGAGCAGTTTATCGTACTCGGTGAGCCGCCAGAGGTTCAGTTTGGAGATTGTCAGCGCCAGTTCGGGTCTCTTGAGGAGATCGAGCAAGATTTCCGGGCTGTTAGAGGTGAGCAGATTGTCGTCAATGTCCACTAGCTGGGTGAACAGACCAGAGAATTCGAGCAAATTGGCGATTTCGTCGTCGACACTCTTGTGGGAGTACAGGAGCAGGACGGGGAGCTGGGAGCCGGTGTTTCTGAGCGACTGGACCACCGTCAACAGTCCCGGGAGATATGTGGAGTCCAGAAGGAGGGTCACGTAGGCCTGTTTCGCCATGCTAAATAGGGGGTGTTTCCGGTAGGAGGTAAAGAGGGTGCGAACTCAGCAAGCGGGTTAGTAATGCGACGCGGATTGCAGTGATGAAGCTCACAAACCGCAAGAGTCAAGAAAAATGGCGAAGCAGCAACAAATAGATGATAATATCAGCTGTTTTGATTTGCCCCCCGGTCAAATCATGCCAGTTGATTCAGATGCGGGAAAAAAGTCTCGGGCTTTCGGCCGCGGGGTAACGAAGATAAGCGAGTCGATCGACGCGAGATTTTCCCCGCTGGACTTGACGATCGAGCCGCACGGAACGCGCGGTCTGCAAGTGCGCGCGACGCAACCAGCAAATCTGGCAGGGTGCCCTTTTGGGGTGCCCTGTCGCCGCCCGTTGCGCGCGTGAAAAGGCCTCCTTGCCCGTGGAGGCAGAAAGCCGCAGAAAAATATTATTTATCCGAGCGGAGGGCCAGCTCTACGGGTGGCGTGCAGGGCAGCCCGCACGGGCGTGGGATAGACGAGTTGTCAAACCTCGTACCGGGAATTGGAAAAGTTTGGGAGGGTTAATAATAGGATACATTATAAAACAGTCAACTTAGTAGTACATACTTTAGAGGTTTCACGTGGTAAAAACGGAACTCAGCTGGGATGGGAGGAATGGGCGTTGGCGTTGGCGTTGGAGTCGGAATTTGAACTCTGTAGATTGATGAGTTCGGCCAGGTAGTTTTCGGTTACGTCAAAGGACTCTGGGTCTTTCCAGAATAGATAACGGATTAGCTCGCGTATTTGCTTGGGATCCACTACTTTCCCCGTGCTTTTTTCAAACTCTTTGGTCAGATACTTGATCTTCTCCAACTCCCCGTCGTCGAGAAGCTCTTTGAGCTCCATCACGTCTTCTGGCCCGCACTCGGAATTTCCGCCTCCCTGCTGGCCAATTAGCACCTGGTACCGATTTCGTGCAGCGAGGTAAGACCCCACGTTGGCAAGGTCAGCTATCTCCACCCAAGACTTCCCCGCCTTTTTCAACTCGATAATCAAGTCGTCCTGCTCTTTTGTAAATTTGGATTTGCGCTTTGATCTCTTGGGTTGTTGCTGTTTTAGAGAATCTGGCGAAGGCACCAGGTTGGCAAAGGGCGGAACAGGGATGCATTGCGAGATGCGGTACGTCAACGGCGAGATTCCGTCATACTGCACCGAAATCGGTTTCATGGGCTGCTGAAGCTGACCCACCACCGTCGGGTGTTGTTGATGCAACATCGGAGGATACTGCTGCAAAGGTTGGGCGTTTGGGTACTGGTGGTGCTGAGGTATTAGAGCGGAAGACGCGTCAAGCGGGGGTGCTGGGTAAGGATGTGAGGCACTGTAGTAATGCTGATGTTGTTGTTGTTGATGATGATGATGTTGTTGTTGATGTTGTCTCTGTTGCTCCTGTTGTTGCAACATGTAACTGGATGTGTTTGGAACCTGTAGATAAGGATGGAACGGGGCGACTGAGGGCTGGGGCGGTGGCAAGGTGGATGGGGGCTGCTGGTGCGGGATCTGATGAGCTACGGGCTGGTAAAGGGCGTTGGGTGGGTACTGAGGGTAGTAGACGGGATGCACTGCGTGGGGGGGAGGTTGGGGTAGCAGTTGCAAATGCGGAGGTGGGGGTTGGGGCGGCTGCAGCGAGATGGGCGTGGGCTGCTGTTGCGACTGCTGTTGCTGATGCTGTTGCTGTCCAGACCCTCCCCCGGGATGGATGCTGTTGGGGTTACTCATGGCTCAGCGCATAGAGATTATGAAGGCAGAACCGAAGGGCGATCCGTGCGAAAAAATGCGCGGTTCAATATTGGTGGGCTTGTATTGATCTGTTTGACTCTTCCCCGGCACCGCGCACACCACCAAGTCCTTCTTGTCAGAAGGTTGGCCAACCAGCGTTTTCCCGGGACTTTAAATTATATATATATGCGAGCGTGCAAGCGAGAGAAGGGGTTTTTTTTCTTATTTTTGGTGATGCTTCACTCCCTGCAGAGGCTGTAGCTGGGGATAATTACTTAGGCCAAGGTTAATTCGGCAGAGAGCTGCAAGGTAGTAGAGATCACCTCATCCATGCTATGTGAGTGTGTACGTAAACGACAATCGGTGGAACGTCGGCTTGCAGGAGCTATCTGTGATGCGTTTATTTATGCGTTTGCGTACGTCAGTGTGCGTTTATTTGCGTGGTTTATGCGTTAGAGATGCATCATGCGTTTGACAATATCTCTCAGAACTGGCCATTTCATTGCTCGCCTGGCTGCACTCGTAGCGGGAATCCCTGGCGAGCAAGCGTTTTCTTTCAAGACACAGGGATGGATTCACCCGAGCATGTGCCAGGGGTGTGGAGTAGAGTCAGCGGGATAGCATAGCCGATGACGGGAAACAATAAGCGAGCCATCTCCGCCGCTACAACTCCGGATCCCGGTCCCCAAAATTTCATCCTACGGAGCGAGAACGCCTCAGCAGACATCGCGGAGCAGTCTGCGAGTTGCGCGCTGCGTCAACCGGTCTCGCGTGAGACGTTCGGCGTTTGAGGACCGGCGCTCGCACTAAGGGGGGTCTGGCTACCGTTTTCTGCCTTTGTGGCCGGATTCTGCCTCGATCTCACGGCCTTAGCAGTAGAAAGTTCCTCCAGGGAAAAAGCCCGTGGCTGCGAAAATAAAAACAAAAATGCCGAACAATAGGACTGCAATTCTTTTTTGCAAGCTCTCGGCAATGAAAAATATCCGATCGTGAGCCCTCCAGAAACGGTATTTTTTTAATAAATTGTGCATCGCAAACCATATGATCTGCCTGTTTTAGGTCGGTATGCGGCATATACCGAAGAACCCCGTTGAACTGTGGGCACCGATGAGTGGGATTTTCAGAGAAACTCAAGCCCCATTTCCGCAAACACTTGGCTCCCGTCTTGACCCTTGGGTGCCAACCTCGTCACAGTGACAAACACATACCAAACAACGCATCTCCATGCATGTGGTGAAATTAATAAGCAGACAGCGCGAAGGAGTCAACAGTACGTGAAACGGTTCGGTCGAAAAAACGCAGATAAGCAAGAGCAGAGTGGGACGCCAGCATCACAAATTCATTCCACCCGCATGGTGCAGGATTTTACTGGCTCCCTGGACCTTTTAGCGGGCCTCCGCGCTGCAATCCTAATACCGTCGGTAGATTGATGCATCTTTCCAGCAGCCTATCATTCGAGCCACACAAACGGTCCTGCTGTCAAAGAACAAACCCTCTGAAACACTAAGGCAGATCCAGCTGAAACAGGTAAACTTACGTGCGTCCAGCGAAGAGAACGAACACCAGCGAACATTTTCAAACAATAGTCCTTCAAACTTTTGCGCGCCCCCTCCCCCCGCATCTTTTACTCCTCAGATTATCAGCCCGCGTCCGCTGGGCATCAAACCTAGTTAGCCCCTACAAGGGCCCTACGAGGTCTCGCACGAGCCCGAGATGGAGCCGACCCAGTCTACTCTCTCCGCCTCTTCCCCACACATCTGTCCCGCGGCGTCCCGCCCCGTGCAACTTCGCGGCACGCCGAGATCGTCAGAGCCTCTGAGGTTTCCGAAAGGGGTCCCATCCCCGCGGAAACGCTACACATAAGGACCCACACACAAAAAGCTGCACTAGTTTTACTTAATATTTCACAAAATATTTACAGGAAACGGGCGAAGTGCATACGTAATTACATGAATAAATATAGTCCCGGTCAGTGGATCGTCAGAGATGGCGGGACAAAACAGGTGCTGTGCCGTAAGATCAGCTAATGATGCCACGTTGCAGTTCGTGGGCGGGTCGCTTGTCCGTCCGCTCGTCTAGCTCAGACTCCAAAGAACCAGCTGGATCAGAAACTGCAGCGACCAGAACCCAACCTCGATCAGCTTGGCGCGCTTGAACTCGTCGTCGCTCACGTACTCCACGAAACTGTCGTACACCCCGACCGACAGGTCGTCCATCAGAAGCGAGTCGTAGGTGGTCCAGGAGCCGTCGAAATCGCTCAGCTTCTTGAACACCCGACAGTGCACGGGAATAAATGTCTTCTTCGAGTTAATGTACCCGACTATCGGCCGAATCAAGGCGCTGTTCACGTACGACAGCTCGTTGGAAAAGAGCGGAATACTGGCCTTGGGGTTGTTGAGCCGCAGGTAGAAGTCCATAATGAACAGATTGTCCAGATCAATGGCGTCCGGACTCATCTGTTGTTGATTTGTTCCGCTATTGTTGTGCGTGGTGTAGTACTTGATCAGCTCTTCCAATGAGAGCTCGTTGATCGAGGAGTTTTTGTTGTGCACAATCACGTCGCCAATCATGTCTACGGTTCCCCGGTTGATCCAGCCGAACGGGCCTTTCATACCTCCGTTCAGGTGCTCGATCCGCAGGTTGTCGATCCGCAACCGGGTCACCTTGTTGAAGTTCTCGTCGTCTCTGTAGACCTGCCACCGCGTGTTCTCGTTCGGCTCCTCCGTCATTTTGTCGATTTCCCGGCCAATCTCGAGCTCGTCCTTGAAGTCATCTGTCCGCTGGATCTTGTCGATCGTGAACAACGACCCGTCGTACGACCCGTTGATGTGTTTGCTGTTCAACATGTCCAGAAACAGCCAGTTCTTTCGGAACAGCGGGATCTCGCAGTTGTATATCGAAACCTGAAACGTCTTGAATCCTAGCGGGTTGTGCATCGTGAAAAGCATGTCCTCCAGTTTGAAGTCGTCAATCTCCCAGTCCCCCGGCTTGTGCACGTTCTTGTAGTTCGTGGCAGAGTCCCCCTCCTTCCACACAACGTGGGTCCGGTCCACCACCCCGCGCACACCCCGGATCGCACACGTCTTGATGATCCCCTTCCCGCTCAGCCACTTGCTGAAACTCAAAGAAACGTCAATCTGTTCGATCGTGAGGTCGTACTGCGTGTAGTTCCCGTCGTCGACGGCGTAGTCGTCGCTCACCGTCTCAACGGCGCCCGCCGTGCGTTTCTTAAACATCTTGGGCTTCCGCGGTCTTCTGCTCACAAAACAGTGGTTGAACTGGATCTTGCCCTCTTTCCAGTTAGGAACAATAGCGTTCTCAAAGGTCACTGTCAGGGCTGTGTTTTTCGTGATGATGTTCCCCACCCATTCCGCCACCAATTCCTGCGCAAAAACAGTGTTGATCGTGTACAGAAGCAGCGAGAAAAACGTAGTGGTTCCAATGATCAGCAGAACAAGATTGCCCGCCACGAGCCACGAGAAAAGGGCACTAAAATCATCAGTGTTGAAAGGCCTGGGCGATTTTTTTAGCAACCAGCGCAAACTGCGCGACCGCTCGTGTACAAAGCTCGCAACATGTGTCAAGCTCTGTCCAAACGGCCGGTTTGGCCTATCAGGGGGCTTTTGAGACGTTCCGTAGGCTCTAAGGAGACCCTCAAGAGGGAGCTTTTTGCCCTTCTGCGCCGAAACAGAGCACCCGAGCTCCCTCCAGCGTTCCATACCTTTGTTGGGCCTTTGTGAACCAGTCTGGATACTTATGGTAGCCAGGTTTCGAGCCAATGGGCTCGAAAGGCTAAGCGCTCCCCCTCCTTGTGCCCTCAGTCTCCGCACAAAACACACTCTCAGAAACATGGTTTCAACGCCCTACCTACAAAAAAAAGCGATTCAGCAGATTCTCAGCCCCGTGGTGTCTTTCTGAAGAAGTCTCGCTTTTTTCCGGTCCGTCAATGCTGTATTGGCAGCCATTCTTCTTGTCTCTCTAAAGAACTAGACATTTAATAATTATGTGATATGCTGGTTAAAAATATTTCCAAAAAAATTTGCACGCGGCGGGGGGGAGATTCGATGTAAATCCGGGGGCAATCAGTGAACACCAGTGAACACCAGTGAACACCGATGACCAGAGACAGAAAATCTATCTTCCCCGTGGAACCACCGCAAGAAGCTCTCCGTAGCAGTACGAGTCGCCCGAGGCGGCGTTCTTGACCCGCCCGCAAACCTTGAACTTGCGCTCTGTCATCTCCACTATAAAACAGTCCACAACCACGTCTAAGATTGACTGCGAGTCAGAGTTGAACTGCATCGGCCGGAGATACTGTATAGTGAGACTGGCAGTGACGGCAAAATTGGCAGGAGTGAGGGGCAGTACACATGTGACAAACAGCTCGTCCACAAGGGTGGCAATCGCTCCCCCGTGGACAATATTCCGGTGCGACGTGAGCAACCGTCCCAACTGAAAGAACCCCACCAGGTGATTGGAAACCGCCGTGGTTTTTGCGAAGTCAACACTTTCTTCCCGCGCGGGCACCCACAACGTCTCCTGGCTCTCCAGTTTCTGCAATTCGCCCTCGTCTTTGATCAGCTTGGTGTATATGCGCGCCTCCTGGAACTTTCCCTCTTGTCTCAGGTTGTTGACCCCCGTAAACAGTTCGTCGTTGTCGTTCAACAGCCAGACTCGTTCGACATAGTCGTTCCGGCGCAACTCTTGCTCCCATTGGTGCGCGTGCGCTTCCGACATTGCTCTACGGTGTGCAGACACTAAGGACTATGTTTAGCGGTAGTAAATAGTATATAAGCTGCGAGGTTACCGCATCTTCTTGGGAACGGAGGGGCTATGGGAGTCGCATTCGCAGTCATGGGGTTCCGCCGTGCGCTTTTTGGCGTTCAAAGGCTGTGCTAGAGAGGGGAGTCCGTTTCCGGCCTCATTTCCGGTCACGTTTTCGGAGCCGTTTCCGGTAACCGCTAATCTATCCTGAATCTCTTCTTCAGAGGACATTTCGTCCGACGAGGACGAGGAGGACGAGTCGAACTCGGGCGCGGGTTGCCGCCGCACACGTGACTGCTGGGGCAGATGCGGGTTCTGGTGATGGTCAACATCCCCACTCGATCCGACCAAGTAAACGATTTCGTCGTTGCAGCCAACCAAAACGCGGTTTTTGTCCTCGTATTCTTCGGAAACACCCTCCTTCTTCTGGTTTTTGCCCCCGACAAGCATCACCATTCGGTTGTAGTACAGGTCGAGAACCTCCGCGGCGGAGCCGACCCCGAGCTTTATTTGGCGGAAATAGTCCACGTCCAAGGTGCCTGTAGAGCTCTTGCGCTCTTTCAGGGCATCGTAATTGAAGTCACGTGGCACCACGCGGTATCCCACCTTATTGAGGAACTCGGTCTCAAGCAGGTTGAGCTCCATTAGATTGACCCCACCCACTTTGGCGTAGTGGCTGTTTGAGCAGAACGAGTCGCACAGAGCTTTCGAGGCCACCGTGGTGGCCGTGAGAAGAAACCGGTGTACCGTTAGCGAGTTGACGGCAAATATAGGGTAACACAGGGTGAGCAGATCGATGTAGTATATGGAGGTGATGAGAACGGAATTTTCAAGCGAGGAATAATGCGATAATCGGGACATGTAGGAAAAAAGGGAGATTTGCGGGGGTGAACGGGAGTGGAATCGAGTCAGATTCTGGTGGTTGAGGTAGTTGGTGTCGATGTTGGCCTGGTTGTCATTAATTTTGATAAGAAACGACAGCATTCGAGATATTATTACTATGAGGTCGTCTTTTGGACAGTCGATGAAGCGAGCCGGCAGCGTCTTGAATGTAGTTTGCTGTTGCTCCAGGGTCAACGGCGAGGGTTGCTGTGCCGGTGGCGGCGGTATCACTATCTGGGGTCGTTCCGACGCCGTGTGGGGAGCCGCCTGGGAGCCTGTGTGGGAGCTCGTATAGGAACCGGGGTGTTTTGGTTGCTCCGGAACACTCATTCTGGCTTTGGTGATGTGTATATACAGTGGGAGGCCGCGAGGTCTGCAATTGCGGGTTGGCGAGGGCAAAATGGATATTCGGGAGGACTGGGCACTGTTGATTCTGTTGCTCTATTTCATGACACTGACATGCATGGGGTCGTGATGAGAATGACGTAACAACCAAACTCTATTTCTGCTTCAGTTTTGGATCCTCCGGTGTACTCTGGTGCAACCTGCGGCGACTAATTGCCTTCCTTTTGCAACTGACCAATTCTCTCTGGAGAGAGGCAGAAAGGTTCGATTCTTTCGCAATGTAGGGGCCTACGTTGCTGATCACAGATCCTCGTACTGCACAAGCAGTGGTAACACAGTCGTTTAGGGGTTTCCAAAGGCGAAGACAGCGTCTTTTGAGCTGGTCTGTCGAAGAAGTTCTAAGCTCATCTTTCAGGGCTTCAAGTTCTTGCAAGTTTCTCCAGGCAACGTGCCCCTTTGCTTCTCCCACACCGCCACCTCCGCCACAATCATTGATGACGTGACTGATTACCTCATCACGAATTTTCGGTCTCGATGAAAAATTACAGCTCAAGAAAAAAAAAGTTGGAGTCTAACCTGAGCATCTGGACTCGCCCGTTTGCAGCTATTTAGTCACTATCTGGACTCCGAATACGCTGTTTTTCCGGTCGTATTACCCTCCTGTTGTTGACATAGCATGTACAGACAGACGCTCGCCCCAGGATCGAGCTGGAGACTCGGTTCCTTGGCGATTTCCCGGGTTGTGCTAGCCGGTCTCGGAAGATCAACATACGCCACTACCGCTGCCACCACCACTACACAGAAGTTCCCCAATGCCGGTGTGCCCCCAACGTACACACTTGCCACATTGCGCTCATTCCCTTCGCTAGAGCCTCACTCCATGTTTCCCGTGCACAACAAGTTCCTCAATGTTCCATTACGAAGAGACATTCTGTGGCTCGCTGTGGTGATGGAACTCGACAACAGAAGAGTGGGATCGTCCAATCCACCGGGCAGATCAGACCACAAGTTTTCCAGAAGAAAATTGGCACCTCAAAAAGGTACCGGTAGAGCCAGAGTGGGAGACGGAAACTCGCCTATCCGTCACCGTGGTGCCTATGCTCTCGCCAGAACCGCTCCTAACGACCACTCGTCTACTCTCCCCCGGAAGGTTTACGGCCTGGCGTACAGAACAGCCTTGAGCAGCGCTTATAAACAAGGAAAGCTTTTCATTGTGGGAGAAGATGTTCAATTTTCCGAGGATTACAAGAAGGAGACCTCCAGGGACGTGAAGCTGAAGGCTGGAGATCAATTTGGACTTGAAATTGTCACCTCGGACTTTCACGCTGTCAGCAAGTTTTTGAAGCACCACGAGTTCCAAGACCTGAACGTTCTTTTTATTCCAAACGATTATGACAGCACTGCAAATCTCAAGTCCGCCGTTCGCGCATATCCGAGCAGCAGGGTCAGAGTCATGAGAAAAGAGGACGTTGAGGTGCGCGACCTACTCAAGGCCGACCGGATCGTGATGGAGAAGGAAGTTTTGGTTCATTTTGCTACTCGTCTTACCAAGCACGTGACGCTGTGAAACCATGTATATAGGAGGATAACAGGTTGCACAACCCACCACCGTACATAGCGTAATATAATGTGGGAGATGTAGCATTCACAGCAAAGACAGCAATAACGGTTGGCCACGAAAGCTAGAGCCTGATAATCGTAAAAGTCGTTTTTGATGTAGTCACGTGACTGTATAGAGGGTTGTGACTTGTTGACCACCCTCGCACCTTGGAGCTACTCGAAAAATTTTCCCGCGGTGGGCAGCGGGCCCGGCACCAATCTTCAGGTACTGGGGTGATTCCTGCGCGAATGATCCAGGTAGAGTGTGCGGGAGCTCGCGAGTTCCTGCCCGGGCTACCGTCACAGGCCTCGCGAACCGTGCCGTCCGCCTGGTGGCTGCGCTGGAATTTCGCGGGCGGAGTGAAAAAACCGGTTAGTCTCTACAGATTGGTGAAAAAAAGAGAATTTTAGTTCGTTCTATATCCCAGCAGATATATTGAAAAGTTGTTTAGACAGACACCTTAATAGTCCTTTGCCATCAAGAACTAGAGAAGTAATACCAAAACAAAATGGGTTTAGTTGTTCAAGATGCTGGTTCTTTCCAGCACATTTTGCGGTATGTTTGACAAAGATTTGAGACAAGATTGAATGAGCAGTTACTAACAGAGTCCATGAATACAGTCTGTTGAACACCAACGTTGACGGTAGAATCAAGATCATGTATGCTTTGACCACCATCAGAGGTGTTGGTAGAAGATACGCCAACTTGATCTGCAAGAAGGCCGATGTCGACCTCACCAAGAGAGCTGGTGAATTGACCCAAGAAGAACTTGAAAGAGTTGTCACCATCATGCAAAACCCAACCCAATACAAGATTCCAGCATGGTTTTTGAACAGACAAGCCGACATTGTTGACGGTAAGGACTACCACGTCTTGGCTAACAACATGGAATCCAAGCTCAGAGAAGATCTCGAAAGACTTAAGAGAATGAGAGCCCACCGTGGTTTGAGACACTCTTGGAGATTGAGAGTCAGAGGTCAACACACCAAGACCACTGGTAGAAGAGGTAAGGTTTCCGGTGCTTAAATTTAGAATCGCCCATCTCCCATGTGTATCGATTATAAGTTTAGGTGTCTTTAAAATAATGAAACGCTTTCTTTTGATTATATCTATCAAGACATCAGCAACAGGAAGTATTTATAGCTAATAACACAACCAAAAGTACTCAATCTGCGGTGTAGAGACCAAATGTGTAGGCGAGCAGACAGTGATGCGATAAGGGATTATTTAAGCACTGGGAAACTTGTCAGGCTGCGAAAATTATAACTGGTGCAGAGATGTCTAGAAGGTGGCTCAACTGTTTCTCAATGTTCACAGAGTAATGAGTACTTTTAGTATGCTCTCTCGGTGGGCTTTACCACTCCATTGGCCCCCGCTCTAGATCTAAGCGTCTAGTGATATTGTAGAATGTCTAGAGTGCTTCGGATCTATATCTGATGGTACCAAATATCAGATTCTTAATTACTCACTTACTTAATAAGTCCAGCTCAATTGCTCTGGTAACTTAGATCTCTGGGAATGAGGAATTCTGGCAGCCATTCATGTTGTTTGTGTGCTAGTTCCAC
Source organism: Ogataea saltuana (assembly GCA_030674545.1). NCBI lineage: Eukaryota > Fungi > Ascomycota > Pichiomycetes > Pichiales > Pichiaceae > Ogataea > Ogataea saltuana. Next base: position 117,966 of record JAKTYV010000009.1, read on the forward strand.
ATTGAGTTCCAGTATTGATATCTGAGACGACACATCACTAGACTCGTCGCAGATGTTTATCCCCTGCTGGACAGATCCTAACCCGGGCAAAAACTAATCCGCACAGCCTTCTATCTCTTACGCGTTCTGCATATTCGAGTCACGTGATGAGATACGCTCTGTTTTTTCAATGATTGATGTTTGGTATATTAGTTGATACATGACTTGTTATACATTTGCGAGTCGTTACGCTCCGTTGACTGTTCTTCTCAAACTCAGTAGGTTCTCCACACACTCGATATCGCTGCCGTTGACTGAGCCTTTTTTCTTTGTGCTAGGTTTGACGTTGTTTTTCACGTTCGTAGAGTCTTTGAAGACATTTCCCAGCGCCTTATTGGCAGCCGCCCCCGATCCGCGCACGTTTAGACGCATGGTGGGCTTTTGTCTCTTAGTGTTGCTCTGCATTGGTGTGACGAGTCCCATTTCGCTGGCTCTGAACTTGAACGTCATGGAGGAAGAATTCTGCTGCTGAGGAGTGGCAGCAGCAAAAGAAAGCTCTCTCTTTTGCGGAGTTTTCATAGGAGTCACAAAGACTCCCTTTGGGGGCAGTTGCTGTGGGTTCAGCAAGGTTCGGGAGGAGTCAATGTGCTCTGCTTGCAGGTCCGCGGTTGACTTGATTGGAGACGAGGAAGGGGACGAATCCGTTGAGTTGTCGTTCTTTGGCTCTGCTTCCGGCTGGTTTTCTGACGAAATAGTGGTATTCGCCGAGCTAGAGCCGATGTTCTCTAATTCCTCGGCCGTCATGAGCTGTTGGTCGAGATCGTGACGTTCTGGGATGTTCAGGACGATCTCTTTGATACTCTGATTGTTCTTTCGCAGCGACTGTCTCTTGTTCTGGAACCAGATCTGCACAGCCTTCTCTGTCATATCCACCTTGGCTGCAATCTCGAGCCTTCTCATCTTATTGGGGGTGTTCCCCTTTTCGAACTCAGACTGCAGGATCGCGAGCTCTGTAGGCGAGGTTCTTCTCCGCTTTCTTCTGGCTAGTCTGGCGTTGTCGATGTCAGGTTCAGACGAAAGAAAAGTAGCCTGTGAGTGGGAGATAAATGCAAAGCTCTTGCTTCCGGAAGGAGGGGATGAATGTGGGGTATTTTTCAGGGGTGTTTTTCCCTTGGAGCTCTGGAAGGGGGTGTAAGGTTGTTGCTGGGAGCTGAGCCCGGCACTGAGGTCCTTAACGGCCGGCGAAGGCTGGGGAGGAACAAAGTGTGGCGGTGGAGGCGGTCTGGCCGTTGGGGTCGAATGGGTGAACATAGGGGGAGGAGGTGGAAGAACATGGTGGCTAACCGGGGTGATTGGCACAAACGAGGAGTTTGGCGTGATTGAAGATGCATTTCCAGCGGCGGAATGGTCGCTGTTTACGTGGTGGGTGGGAAAAGTTGTTTGAGGAAATGAGTTGGATCTTTTGAAGCCCGGGCTCGAGGTGAGGTTTTCTATGGACGGTAGCACGAGCTTTCTCGGAGGAGTGTTTGTGAGGCTTTTGCGGTCGATGGGAGATCTATTGAGGATGGCAGAGAGCGGTGGCAAACGCGTCTGGTGTGGTCTGGCCGGCGAAGGCTCGCTGTTGGATCTGCTGACTCTGGTAACGTCCACCGACATGTTGAAAAGGGTGGTACTTAACGGGTTCGATGGGTAAATGAGAGATGATTGCGGTATTCCAGAGCAAATTAGTCTTGTTTGGGCGAAATGGATGACAAGTCGTTTATATACATCCAATTCCTCCAGCTAAGTCTCCTGTCAAGCCTGAAGAAGATGAATCGCAGACACCAGCGATGCGTATAATTTAGAGCAGGGGCTCAATTTAATTAGGAAACTCTCCTGCAGCTGACGCATTATTTTCGTTGCCGCCTTCCTGATTCTGTGCCTCCACCTCTCGAACCGTGTTTAATGACCGGCCTGACAACTTTCTCTACCACGCATTTGCTCGTTACGCTGCTCCAGATCCCGCGATTTACGTACCACCGGGAATGCATCACAGGGGCCCCGGCTGCGTAAACCTGCATGCTGCAGAATTTTTTTTGGGCGAGCGTGTTTGTAAATATTGAAATGTAAACAAACGCCCTTCAACACTTCTCGGGGAAAGAGAGGCACCAGAAATGCGAGAGGACAGGGCAGCTGACTCGTTCAGCCACGCAGGCTCGGCGGACTGGCCCTGAAGACAGGATACGGGCTTGTAGGCGCCTGTAAGGGCCCTTCGTTCACAGGGCCTGTTCCGACCGCGCTCAGGCCTCACCGCGCGCGAATCCGTCGCCAGAGAGAAGCGCGCGCTCGAATCCTAAAACAGGCTAATTCAATGCCGAAAACAGAAATTGGCCAAACTTCAAAAACGCTCACCGACACAGCCTCAAAGTCTCGAGCAGGCACGAAGGAGTACTCTACGCGACTTACTGAATCGGGGGATGTGATTGAGGGATCGGCGGAGGACGCGGCGTCTGAGAGCGAGAGCTGGACCGTGGCGAGAATTAGTTTCCTTGTTGGGACAATATGGCGTGCCTGAGGTTACGTGGGGTCGCCTAAGCATGTCGGCCCAATTGGCAACGGCGAGGAAAATAGCCGGCTTTGGCAAAGCAGGGGTGCCCTGGCCCAAACCAGCAGTTTTCTAGTTGGTTTTCTTGACGCATGACCTGTATCATGTGATAAGCTTTTGAAACTGTCACGTGCTCGAGGTTTCAGTCGCGCGAGCGCCGGACATAAAGAAACTGTCGGGAGGTTTACAGGAGACCGCAGGGCGCAAATATGCGCTTTCCTCCTTGCGTCACTAACCGTCTCGGCTGAGCTCGCCAGAACTCTGCTAGGATTCTCTCAAGACATTCCTCCCATTCCCTCTGGAACGGGCTCAAAGTACCAAGGTTCACAGTCAAACTCGGTGCCCTCGAGAGCAATCTACTTGAGTTCATGTCGTGCTTTTGTCTCGGTCGATTTCGACCGAACGCCTCTCGCTCAACATCGATGGAGGATGTTTGGCTCCACGCTTGCCCTCGAGGCCCTCCATGGTCGCAGGCGAAAATACCAGCTAATTACAGCCGAGATCACGAACTTATCGGCACAACCAGTCCGCGAAAGCCGTTTTACTAGCGCAATCTCGGAATACAGTTTCGCCAGACAGCTGGTATCAATTTGCGCCCGAGGTCATCCGATCGTTCACTATCTGATGTCTCCAAAAAAAGTTGTAGAAACCGTTACACTGGTGAAAATGTTACCCAATTCGGCAGTTTCTATTGTTCCCTTATAAAATGATAAGATCTTATCGCGAAATCCGATTTCCGCATTGAGAAGTTTTTTTGCTTAGGAATTGAAATAGCTATCAAAACCGACTTGGACCGTAATCACAAGCACGCAAATTGTTTTTTTGGGGGATTGTTATAAGTACCGATGTTGCGGCCCATGTTGTTTAGATGTCTTCAGTACTATTTTGCTACCCCGAACAGCACAAGCAGATATCTGCCCTCAAACCCCCAGCAAAACAACTGACAAAGAAGACGTCACTGAAATGTCCACCGCTGAGCTTATGCAAAACATCCTGGCGGGAAACATTCACAAGCGGGTGATTCCTTCCGCCTACAACGCTCAAATCAAGCCCATTGTCGAGACTCTCGCCAGCATCGATATTGATGTTCCTTTCGAGCCTGCCAAACATCTGGCCTTCTCTCCGGAGCTTCTTTCAACGGTCAAGCGAACCACCATGGAGGAGCTCGGTGCCACTGCTCCTGACCAGATCTCCGATATCGGAGTGAGCGCACCGTTCCCGCTTTTCACCGAGGAGGCCATTGAAATCATGAGAAAGGAAATTCTCAGAGAGGAGGTGTTCATCAAGTGGGGAAGATTCTCTCACTCTTCAACCTCAGGGCTTGATTGCATCATTAGGGGTTACGCTAAACACACTTGTCCATTCACCTACGCCGCTTGGACCCATCCAGAAACGGTCGCTGCCGTTTCCGCCATGGCCGGAGTCGAGCTGGAAGTGGTGATGGATTACGAAGTGGCTCACATCAACGTGGCTATGAAGACCGAAGACGAAGCTCTTAATGAAAAATTGATGGCCAAGAGAAGAGCATCTCTTGGAAACAAAGATGACGATGACGTTCCGGCTGTCGTCGGGTGGCACAACGACTCTTATCCGTTTGTTTGTGTCCTCATGCTCTCGGATACAACCGACATGGTTGGCGGCGAGACGTTGATCAAGACTGGTTCAGGCGAAGTCGTCCCGGCCTCCGGACCAGCAAAGGGGAAAGCCACTGTTTTGCAGGGTAGAAAGTTGCTCCATCTGGCTTCTCTTCCTCTTGGATTCACCGAGAGAATTACGGCCGTCACATCCTACAGAGCAAAGGATCCAATCAAGCCGGAAACCTCTGTTCTCTCCACGGTGAAGCCGGAAACTAATTTTGGATCCATCTACGACGAGTTCTACCCCGAATGGATCTCGTACAGAATGGACATCATCTCCGAAAGAGCAAAGGCCATCAAAGCGCAGTTCGACAAGGCTTGCGAAAACAAGGAGAAATTCGACAAGGAGGAAGCCTTTAGAAAGTTGAAGGATCTCGACGCATATGTTTCCAAGACATGGAAGGAAATGGAAGTCTCTCAAGAAGAAATCGCTGCTCACATGAAGACACTTCAATGATCCTTCCGCCCTATTTTTCACCTTTTTCAGTTCTCTAATTCTTTTTTCTGGTCCTCTATTGTCATAATACAATCAACGCCCCGTGTTACGTTCAACTACAATCAAGCACAAGTCAAGTCTCATCACAGCTGTTTCTAACAAAATCTCAGATACAAAAAATATCAAATAAAAAAACAACCTATTCGTAACAACTAACCATCCAACCATCCAAATTATCCAACGAAAAAAACTCATAAAGTGTAAGAAACTCCTTTCACTGTAAAAACAAACCTCTCTTGGATCATAAAAAGATCCCCTCTTTTCTTTCTGTCTTGTCATAGAACATTATTCATTTTCAGCCCGTAACCCTCAACTTCCCTTCAGTTGACTTTCTATAATTCTATAATCTCTTTCTAGTCTTGAACACTTTCTTCGTGATCAACAATCTTGTGTGGATGCTGCTGCTGTTTACACATCCAAATCCGCGTTTTGTAGATTCTGAACAATTCCTTCACCAGATCTCTAAAATCAATCCTGGCATTCGAGTTGTAATAAAACGTCAGCTTTCTTCTATCCCATTGGTACTCTGCGTCGGTGATTTGCATCACCAATCCGTGGGATTTCACCTTTAACTGGCAAACGTTACGAGATTTCTCCTCGTCAGACTTTTTAAGCAACAGTTGAGCCACTTCGTTAGGGTATGCAAACCTGACAATAGGTTTCGGAAAGTGCAAAGCTGGGTGTTTCTCGGTTAGTTCTTGGTTCAACGCAGCTTGCTGGTCTTGAAACTGTTTCAGCTTCAGCAAGCGTGCCTCGTCAATGGAAACCTCAAGTTTCACAACTTTGCCCAAATCTCTACCCCGGTCGGCCTCAACAATAACCAGTTCTCCCAACTTCAAGCTGTGCGACATCCGCTGGTTTTCGGGTGGCAGGTAAAAAACATCCAACCTTCCCCCTTTGAAACACACAAGAACGAGCTTCACGCCTGGCAATCCACCTCCAGGAAACCTTGGCAGCTGTTGATTGTTCAAATTCTCTAGCACCTTGGACAGATTCAGAGACTCAGGCGACGGAGAAGTGAAATAAACGTCAGCTTCTTCGTAAGCTTGGACATATTGGTCCTGATAATTCAATAAGTTCAGATTATTAAACTGGTTGAGCAGTTGAGAATTCTGAGAGTCCTGGGAGCCTTGTGCTTGCTGGTGCTGTGATTGTGCTTGCTGCCGTTGTTGTCGCTGCGGTTGTTGTTGTTGTTGCCGCTGCTGCTGTTGTTGCTGCTGTTGCTGTTGATGTTGCTGATGCTGCTGCTGCTCCGCTTGCTGTGCATGTTGTGCCTGCTGGAGCTGTAGGTGAGCCTCCTTCTCAAATGCTTTGGCGAAGTCAAGCGGAGGGGCATTCGGAGCAACAGGAAAAGACGCAGAGGTGGAATTGCGTTGCTGGAATCCAGAGAGAAGTGAAGGACCAACGGCAGTGTTTGCCGTGTTAGCCGTGTTGGCAGTCTTTGCACTTGTAGGGACTGCTGAGGCATTGACGGTGGTGGCAGAGGTTGGCGGGACCATTCCTGAGCCCAGCGCTGGGTCGTACGAGTATCTTCTCAAGGCCGCGTAGTCTGCAATCGGTGGGGATTGCCAACTGCTGCTCAGAGGCAGTTGGGGCGGCGAACTCTGGTTTTGCATGTTTGCAACAGGAAAATTGAGTATGGGCGAGCCTGCTGAGCCGACAGAAGATCTGTTGTCGTCCACGTTCCAGATGCTGCCCGTGGACGGTCTGCTCGTTGCTGTCGTGAACTCTCCAACGTAAGAGGTACGTCTCATGTTCATGTCCGCGCCGTTGTTCGCGACTCCAAGCGGGGCGTTCTGAAAACCGGGCACCCCGACCGAGCTTCCGCAGGAAGGGTTGAACAAATTGGTGTAGGGGGACATCGGAGAAAGCAGATGGTCCCTTGGTTGAGAAGAAGGTGAGGGTGGTCTTGGCAGATACTGTGAATTCTGCGGGGTCGAAACGCTGGCACCGACTCCGGCACTGGCACCGACCCCAGCACTGGCACCGGCGCTGGCATCGCTCCACAAGGAGGAGTTGATTTCGAACGGATTGACAAATAGACCTCCTGCGCTGTTCCTCCGTGAAGAGCTGTTATTTGCGGCACCCGCCACACTTGGGATAGTCGCGGAATTCAGCATTCCAAATCTATTATTGTGATTGTTACTGCTATTGTTATCGCCCTGAAAGGTGCTTCCGATGGTGGACGGGGTTGCCCCGGTGTCTTTGTCAGATAACGTGTGGTTATCCATCTCGCTGATGTAGGAAAGGACTGAATTCAAATTGTTGAACGACAGGTCATAGTCGCCCGCAGAAGAGAAGGTGTTGGACACGTTCGACTCTATAGACAAGGACGACCTAGCGGACTGACTATCGGGGTGATTGCTGATCTGGGACTGGCGTGAATGTTGCGGTTGAGGCTGCTGATGCTGGTTCTGGTTCTGATAAGCCACAAGATTGTTTGCTGACTCAGACATCACACTTCTAGTCTGGTGTACTCTGTTGCAAACAAGACAAGCACTAATCACAATAAAAACACAATTAATAAGTAGGAGGAAAAGACGATGGCAAAAAGCTTTGTGCCAAAAAAACGTCACCCACGGGGAATCTGTGTCACTAGCCCGATTCGCGGGGGATCCGTGGGGTATCGGCGGCGCAATAGGACGAAGTTCGAGAAACGCGGCTTTCGCGAAGGGAGGCCCTCCGGAAGTAAAAAATTGATTCTTTGCTCCTTTTGTCAAATTAACTTTGACAGCAAGGACAGTACCAGTATGTTGGGAGTGGACCGCTGTTGTAATTCTGTAATGTATTGTAAATTCACGCAATAGATCGAGTCTGGGGAACAGTAGTCTATCATGTGGTAGGTCAATAGCTCTTATATAGCTTGCCAGCGTCTGCAAATAATAAGTGACCCTGTCTAGTACTGCAGCGCGCCGCACAGCATGGCGCCGGACAGACTGTTTTTCCTGGCGGCCCGCAGGCGCGAAGGCCCCGGTCTCGTTTGATTGCTGCCCAAAATCCCGCCAACGCCGGCCAGGGCGCAGCCCTGCTCCCGCGCTCAGAAAAAGTCCGATCCTCGACGCTTGCTCAGCGTTAGACCCGCCCGCAGAGACTGCCCCTTGTGGCATTTTGCGGGGACCCTGGTGAGGGGAACTCGGGCGATGTGGAGAGGAGGCCCACACCAGCTGATTCAATAGCGTCGTCTGAGCTTCGCAGTCGGTGTCACGCATCCGCCCCGCTTCCCTATTTCTGTTTCGATCGCATCCTTCCGGCAGCCCCAGGACTCCGATAGTTTCCCATCGCAGAGTCTTGGCTGCGCTTCATGTTTTTACCTCATCTGCTTACGTAATACAGGTTTACGGCCGTGCTTATTGTAGCATCACAACACTGAACTGAAGTTACGGGACGGGCGCGAGAGTCTAGACCCCGCGCTGTCTAGATTCTCCTTCCCGAGATCGCTGCCAAGATCGCTGCCTGCGGAAGAGTTCCCCAAAGTCAGCAGTCGCTCTAACAGCTTATGTCCTTGCTCCTTTGAAGTCACGTGATGTTCCTGTTCCTGCCAAACTTTCCGTTCTTTCAGGTACATTTCTCGTTTTTGGGCCAACTCTCCGAGCAATCGTTCTTTTTTCTCTAGAAGCTGGGCGAACTCCATCTTCAGCAACTTTGAGCGGGCGCCGTAGCCCTGCAATTTCAGCTTTAGTTCTTCGCGATCGTCACGCAGATCTGATACTTCGGCGTTCAGCGAGTCCTTTTGGGCCTGCAATTCTTCAACCTCTAACTTGATCCTTTGTATGGAAGTATCCAAGTCTAGACTCTGCTGGTTCCGAACGGAGAGATTTTGGTTCACCTCGTCCAAGCGACCGGAAATTGTCGCGACTGGCTCGTCGATGGCAGTTCTAACTGCCCTCTTCACAGCATTTTCGGTCACGTGACCGGACTCGTCTTCCGGCTTTTCTTTCAATTCGGCCACTATGCGTTCAACAATTCTGTTTTCCAGCTCTTTTAGCGAACCATTGGTGGGCTTCTCTTGAGCAGAGCGTAAAAGCGCCACTTCCCGTTCTAACCGTTGGCAAGTCTCCGTTATCTGTGACAGCACGGTTCCGTCGGACTTGGCACTCTTGCTTGGGTCCACTGTGTCGTTGAAACGAGACAAGTTATCGTTCAGTTTGCTCAAGCTGTGGTTGTTGTTTTTGGAACGAAATTTCAAGTCGTTCAACAACGTTTTGATGTCGTTCAAGTCTTCGCTGATTCGCATGTTGAGCGAAATAGGAAGCGGTTTGGGAGTAGTAGATGGCGGCTGTTGAGCGAACTTGGAGATGTTGGTGATCGAAGGGGATTTCTTGATCGGAGATTGAATCCCCTCGGCACTGCTCGACATTTTGCGGTTCTCTGTCTTGCTTTATGACCTTCCTGTTCGTTCCATGTTCTCTGGCTTGGGTGAAAAAAAACATAAAACCGTAAACAAACACCTCTCCCCATTATTCAGGCTGTGCAAGTCAAGAAAAATGCTTCCAGGGCTGTGCAAAAAGAGGAAGTAAAAACCAATATCTGAATAAAACTCCAATGTTAATCCAACTATACCCATCACACACTGCGAGTGATTCTCCGCGCAATATGATTTTCCGAGGACAATTTCCCGTCTGGACGTGGGTATTGCTTTTTCTTGCGACTCAGACGTTTGCCAATACCGAAACGCTCTTCTTTGACACGTCTTTGCCCAAGACTGAAACCTCCGATCTGATCAGTTACCATGCCCAGCCCGGTCTCAACAATCTGGCTGCTTCGCTGACCCCGCTGGTCAACGTCGCGCCAGACTCAAACACGGAGAAGCACACTCTGTTTGTTGACATGTCCAGCCTGAAACCCAACTCGACCTACTTCATCAAACTCTGCTGGTGTGCTATCCATCCGGTCGGCGTTTCCCTCTCCCAGCATGGACCGTTTCTGCTGGAAATAACCGTTTCTCCCGACTACTACTCCACAGATCTCGGGGCGGTCACCGAGCTATTGGCTGTAATCCCGCTGCAGCTGCACGTTCTGGCCAACGACTCCCTGGGTGGTATGGTGCCGAACGAGGTGGTTCAGATCGTGGCCTTCGTCCTCGCAGTTGCCCTGGGGTCCCTTGGCTTCTCTCAGTTCTTCTACAGCAGCTATTGCTGACGTAAGCCAGCTTTTTCTGGTCTCCGCACGCGCAGTCGCGTCCTGTGCGTGCCGGCGGCTGCGCGTGCTGCCTTTTGCGGCCCGCGCACCGCTGGCCACTCGCGCCACTTTCCGTTTTGTTTTCCGCGGGCGGGTGACCCTCCGCTCGCTCAAATTGTGGTTTTCCGAGAATCAAGGCTCATCCCAATTTTTTTAAGGGTTGTCACTGTTTTCAAGTTGGGAATTTCTGAGGAAAAGAAGGCGGGTTCTGTATATAAACACACGACGTTTGTTGGCATTTTCCATCGCTAACACGTGCCAGCAGCTATGAACCAGGACGACAATCCAACTACTGACCCGGCACTTAAGACAGAAGGCCAAAGAGACCGCACAAGGGCCGGATCGCACAAGGCGGCCGCAGCAGCAACAGAGACAACATCGCCATCAACAACACAGCCTCAATTGGCAGGCCGGACAAAAAAGTTGGGGTCAACAAAGAACGGCAGTGAGAACGGAAACGAGGCCGGTGGCGTTGAACAACAATCAACACAAGCGAACGGAGCAGGCCTTTTGAACACGTACGGCACTGCATACTATTCCTCGTCAACGTCCAGTATGAGAGACGACGAGAGCGCTAAAAAGGTGCCCTCTTTGGACGTGGGAGGCAGCGGCGATGAGGTGAACGCGGCTGGAGATTCCAAGTTCATGATGAACTCCTCGTCGATCTTTCCGTTCAATCAGCAGACTGGACAGTTGTTGCAGCCTGCGGGAGCGGGTAGCGGGAACGGGGCCCAGCAGGACAATCCGTTGTTCACGCTAGCCAACTCAGTTCCGTACCAGTCGCTTCCGCAGGGGAAGGACGCCAAAGACTCTCAGGGGAACCCAGTAGAGTGGTCGCGCAAGGCGGCTGACATGGCCCTCAAGTACGATGGCAAGCAACAGCAGCAGCAGCAGCACAGCCAGGAGATTCCAGGGCTGGCTGGTGGCAGCGATTCGCCGAGCAACAACGGGGCCAGGGGCACCAACGGGGGGCTTCCATCGCCGCCGCAGAATTTCTCGTCTCCTGGTTCGGCCTCAGCCGGCAAGAAGCTATCGCGCACCTTTGAGTGTCCGTTCCCCGATTGCGACAAGACCTTTTCGCGTAAGATGAACCTCAACTCGCACTTCCAGTCCACTCACGAGCACAAGAAACCGTTTGAGTGCGCCAAGTGCAAACAAAGTTTCGCCAGACATAGCGACAGACGGAGACACGAAACCAACCAGCACAACCAGCAGGGAGGGTTTGTCTGCGGAGGAATCATGAAAAGCGGTGAAGAATGGGGTTGCGGTAAAAACTTCAAGCGTAAAGACGGTCTTACTGCTCATTGGCGGTCTCAGAAGGCCAAGAAGAAATGTTTGAAGCACGCCAGCAGCCAGGAGGAGTTGGAATTTTTGACCAAATGAAGCATTCCGCTCGAAGCATTCCAAATTAACATGTTTTCGCTAGCACTTGCACCAGCCGAATGGCCGCTTTTGTCCATTGGCCCTGGTTTTCTGTTTTTCAGTGTCTTATCTTTTTACTGCTTTGTTTTGTACTATAATTCAATCTATACATGCGTGTTAGATAAGCTTGGTGGATCCGCACAGCCGACTCTGTCAGGGGTAAAAAAAAGGTTCCGATTTTGAATATCCAGGCTGTGCTTTGTACACAGCCTTGTGTTGTAGTAATTTCTCCTTAAAGTTTTGGAAACTCGAAATTCAAGTAGCCAGGGAATGTTTAACTAGCTGCAAGAAAACCCCCTTCGCAATTCCCTACAAGCCAAGATGAAGTTGTCCGCGCTGAATACGCTGATTGGTCCATTTTTGGCAATCTCCCTGGCTGATGCTGCTAAAATCCAGCCTTATCCGAAAACAGATCTGGACCTATTGAAACTCGAACCGTACTCGAGTCAAGATGATATCCAGATCAAGTGCAATGCCCGGCAAATTGACAACGGAGAGCACCTGTTTAACAAGGACGGGACTGTCGTCTACACGGCTTTTCCTACGTGTCTGGAGACCAATCAACCGCTCTCTTTCCGATACGGAGCTGAAGAGGAGGTGAAATGCACCCTGAAATTCGAGGACGAACTCTACCATCTTTTCCAGCTGTATCTCCACAATGATGTCCCGTTCTCATGTCAGATCGAAGTTCGTCCAAAAAGTGGAGTCAGTGTTCCACTGAATTTCCAAATGCGCGGTATTGTTGACGAGTCTCACTTTGACCTGGATCCAAACCTCAACGTATTTTTGATGGCACAGAACCCTGGTGAAATAGTGTCAGGAACGGCGTGGTCAAGTTCTTCAAACACAACCAAAGTGATCATTGGCGACTCTGTTGAGTTTAAGTTCAATGTCAGGTGGCTGACAGGCGTGAAGGCCGAGGTTTCGGAGTCCCAGGTGGGCTTCTTCAAGGTCGGAAAGCTCAACAGCAATCTGAGAGTGATTCTCTACAGTCTGGGATTTTTGGTGCTCGGTTTTGTCGTTTCTATTCTGCTAAGTTACAACAGGATTTCAAAGAAAATTCAACTGAACGAGTTGAACAAAGTGGATTGAGCGTGATTTATATAGGCACCTTATTTGAGTTTTTTCAGGAGGAGAGCCAGAAGTTCCTTCAATTCTCCCTCGGAGTGGTTGAGGAAATTTTCCGTCAGGTACTCCACGTACAGCTTTTTGACATTCTCTTTCAGCTCCTCGTTATCTTTGGTCTTGGAGGTCCAAGACAGGCACGTTTTGACCGAGTTTTGTAGAATACCAACGAAATCGGTGTCGGTAGTTTTCACGTATCTCAAAGGAAGTGTCAGTTGAAGCACGACAACCTTGTCTACCGAGGTGAACTCTCGCAGAAGCGACTCGTTGATGTGGTTGCACAAATATGATCTGTCGAGAACGTCAAACTTGTCGATGAGATTCAAAATGTCGGAGGAGAATGTCCACGCTCTGTTGAATCTATCCTCAGAGAACTTGACATCTTTCAGGAGCGTGGCTAATGCGACGTCGAAAATGGCCAGAACAAGATCACCTCTCAGAACGGGATTGGTCTCAATAGACCCAAGCGTGCTCAAGTTGAGTTCTGGAAGGCCGTTCAGCTCGTCGTTTATCTCGTTGTCCGGAATCAGAGTGATCAAGTTGTCTCCTTCAAAGTTGCCTCCCTCGTTTTCCTTCAAATCTTCCATCTGCTGTCTCTCGGAGATCAAATTGAGCAGCTTTCTTCGTAGCAAGAGTTTGGAAAGATATGTCAATTCTAGTTTGATGAACTCCACCCAAACGTCAGAGTTCTGTCCGTTGAACCTCACACATCTTTTGAACAGGTTTCTGGCAGACTTCACGTTCTTGTTCTGGTCGAACTCGTACTTGGCAGCAGACAGCCACACGTTGATGTTGGTCGGTTGCAGCTGCAAAAGCTTCGAGTAAACGCTGTAAATGACCTTGACAGAACCATTTTTCTTGGCGAACTTCAAGTACGATGCCCACAGGTCCAGATCCTTTGGGAATTTGTTCACTGACCTCTCAAAGATGAAAAAAATACGACGTTGCGAAGACCAGTCGGAGATTGACGGCTTGGTGTCAATGATCGGCTTGAGTCTGTTGAAACGTTTTCTTCTCAATTTCTCAAGGTTCTTCTCAAACTTCACATAGATTAAATAATCCAAAGGCTTGGATCCTCTTCCTGAGATCCTGTGTTCGAAATCCGTTCTGCGTCTCATGATCATGGTGATTTCCTTTCTCGTGAACAGCTTTTTTCTCTCCAAATCCTGTAGCTCCGGAACAGACTGTTCCAGGAAGTAGCGAACCTTTTCAGCCATCTTGTGAGTTTGTGCTGCTTACTCTTCCGTTGATGTTAGTGGGGACAGTCAAAGCTTCACGCTCAAAAGCTCAGATGGGGTTCATCTAGCTGAAAATTTTTGAATTAATAAAAAAAATTTTGAATTTACACAGCCTCATATTGTTTTTGATTAGCGATTTTCTCATCTTTAAAAATACATATGGTACATGAGGTCATTATATATAGAATGCTCAAATGGCATTGCACCATTTCTGCTGAACGAAGAACTCATAGATCTTTGCAGTCTTGCTAGGATCGATTTTGAGAAGATCCTTGGCGCTTTTTCTTTTCAAAACACCCCCGGTTCTTAACAACTCTCTGAAAAGAGTTTCCTTGATTGCCAGATAAGGTTTTGGAAGTATTCTTAGGTTGGAACACAAAACTCTCTCCTCATCGGACAGCAAATCATAATCGATCATTTGCGTGATGTCCAATGGCTGGTTAATCCTCTTTTTGCTGCCGCCCTCCATTGAAGGAGTTTGGTGTCTAGAAGTGGACCTCACAGAGTTCAGTGTGTGTCTTTCTCTCACTGACGAGAATGGAACAGATGCAGAAAGAGCCAGCGAGGTTCTAGAAAGCCGACTGATTTTGTCTTTCTCGTATTTCAAACCGCTTTCGAAAGTAGTGATGCCGTTTCTTCTCCACTCCTGCAGCTGTTGTATCTTGTTTCTGATCTTTAATTCGTTGAGCATGTCGTCCGTGAACTCTTTGAAATCTTCTGCAGTCATGACCCGAGCGAAAGCTTTGAGCTTGTTGTACAACTCGCGTTCTTCTTTTGTCCGTTTCTTGTCGATTGCTATGTTGTTTCTGTAATCCAACAGGTTGTTCTTGAGCATTAGCCTCTTCCTTTCTGCTCTCAAAGTTAGCCGTGAGTTGTAGATGTCCAGAATAGTCAGTTTCAGCTCGATATCCTGCTCAGACTCGTCTGCCTCGAAAATCATGTCCTGCACCACTTTCTCGGCCTCGTCCTCTGCTTCTTCTTCAAACTCCAGTCTACCTGGCATGTACTTTTGCAGGTCCGAACAAAGCGGCTTGGAAGCGAGCATCTTCTTGGGTGGAGGCAGAGGCATATTTTTGCGGGACTCAAATCTGAGCTTGCGTTTCCTCAAAAACTCCGAAGTGGTGACATCCTCAAAGGTCTTGTTCAAGTCTGGAATCGGATAGTATGCCGAGTTGATGTAGTATTTCTCGTAATGCTTGCCAACTTCTTCTTTGGAACGTCCTCCAATGAAATCAGAAATATCCAGCCAATTTCCAAGTCCCAGCGTCTCGCAACCTTCAACCAACAATAGCTCCTCGTCTGCACCCCAATCCTCGTCAAATATTGGATACTGATGCTGCTCGATCACCTTGTAATCGTGAAACGGCTTGTGTTTACCCGAACATTCTCCCTTGGCAAAACATGGCACGCACAAGTCGTAGTCTGTGCACACCGCACAACGTATCCTCACTCTCCGCGTACAGTCAGACGAGCACACATCACAGTGAAATTTAGCCATCCTAGATTCGGTGTGAAACTCTGGTTTGTTTTATTTCTTCGGGCTGTGCTTGCACCGCCTCGATAGGGCTCGATACTGTTAGTCTATGTGGTTTTGCCCTCGCAATTGAAACGCCAGTCTCAGCACCAAGTAGTTGCTGATTCACCTGTGTTGTGGTGTCCGTTAGGTTGAAACGGCAATGCTCTCCGTTCAAAGTCAACCCGGACAGTGAAAATGACCGCGTCTCCCTTATCAGTCAAACATATGTGCCCAAGCCACGGGGGGTTATCTGTATACGACACTTTTCTCCACTGTTTTTTCTCTCGGTTGCATTCCCAAGTTGTTTAGAAGGCTCGAGAGCTTCGCGAAGGCCGGGTACGTCACTAAAAATAATGTCGCGGAATCTTGAAACCCGTTTTGTTCTGTCATGTGATTTGTGAAAGGGCTATACTCCTCACACCGTTTAATTTTCTGACTGTTTCCCCCCGAGAAATTTTGTTCTCCAGTTCGAGGCCGCTGGCGACCGGGCTGAATCGAGAATCTTGCCGGGGGGATCCTGCTTCCGTGCAAAGTTGATCGGTAGTGGAGCTCTGGAGAAGGTGAAAAATTTATTACTACAGTCTCGAATTTTGAAAAGGTACTAATTAAACAGTGTTACAGTTTTATCGACCAGCGTTAGAATAGCCTCTAGAAACACAGAAAATCACACAAAATGGTATGTGGAGACTACATAACAGCGTCACATTGGATAGAGAGTTCAGGACAGCACAAACATCAACAACGACGGCTGGTGGAGAGACAACATCTAGAGCGACAGCAGAGACGAGAACCTGTTTGGGAAAGCCGTGTACAAGAGCAGAGTTTGAGTTTACAACGCTACGGAATGAACCCCTGAAAGAAACAACACCCCCACTGGACCTGAAACGCCTCTTTCCAAGACGCAACTGTAACCTTTGGAGCATATTACTAACAATAGCCTCTGTGGCCATATTATAGGGTAGAGTTAGAACTAAGACCGTCAAGAGAGCCTCCAAGGTTCTCATCGAGAAGTACTATCCAAAGTTGACTCAAGACTTTGAGGTTAACAAGAGATTGACTTCCGAAATCGCTGAGATCCAATCCAAGAGATTGAGAAACAAGATTGCCGGTTACACCACCCACTTGATGAAGAGAATTCAAAAGGGACCAGTCAGAGGTATTTCTTTCAAGCTTCAAGAAGAGGAGAGAGAGAGAAAGGATCAATATGTTCCAGAAGTTTCCGCTCTTGACCTTAAGAAGAACAAGGGTCAACTTCACATCGATGCTGACACTGATGAATTGATCAAGTCCTTGGGCTTCAAGCTCCCATCCAGCGTCACCTCCGTTTCTTCTAACAGAGGTCCAAGAAGATACAGAAAGTAAGCTGCTTTTGATATAGTTGATACTTTTTGCTTTCCTGTATAACGCTGAATCTTATCCATTTAACAAACCTGTGTAACTTGTGTTGTGGCCCGTTTTTGGTAATGGTTTAATACTTTATAATAAAACAATTATTTGTTACTGGTGGGGATAGCAAAGGGGATTTGATTTCCTGTGTCACTTCATCTCGCGGACTATCCTGCTGCAATAATCCTTCATGATTTCAGATCTTTTGCTCAACTGCTGTCCGTGTTTCTCCAGGTTGGAAGCAAACAGATCCGCGTTGTTCACTAGCTGCAGAAACCTCTTGTTCAGCTTGAGGCGGATCATAATAAGTCTCTTGGTGAGTTCTTCGTACTTCTTGGACATCGAAAGAGACTCGTCCACCCATTCGTTCAAGTCCAGCTTGAAAAATCTCAGTAAACTCCGCTCTCGCTGGGACAGCTGAAGTGGACTTGTCGACCCCATCAATGTCAGGTACTCCTGTTCGTGTTCGACTGGCAGTTTGGCAAAAATCGCGTCTCCATTGGCTTCGTACTCCTCGCAGTGCAGTGGGTGTCTCTCTGAAGGTTTGGCGTGCGGCCTTCGTGGAGCTGTCAGTTCTTTCGAGGGCTTCTCGGTGACCTCCGCATTTTGAAACTCCAGAAAAGCCAATGGAGCCTCCAGCCCATCGAACTTGCGTCTTTTGGGGTTGCAAGGAGTGGACGTAGACGAGTTGGTAAAACAAGAGACAGAATCTTCGCTCTTCAGCTCATTCGAATTCAGTTTCGTGACGACCGTTGCGGCCGTGGTGGCAGTCCCCGCAGTCCCCGCAGTCCCTGCTGTGGTAGCATACGCGAAAGGATTGTTTGCTCCGTTATTTGGTGTTCTGGACTCATCAGGCCCGTTGAAGAAAAACTCGTTGAACTTGTTGGCGTGACTAGCAATCTCCAATGACCGTTTTTCCACCACTTTGTTGGCTTTAGGAGTGAACAGCGGTTTGTTCGACTCTCCTCCATCTTTTGAGGGCAGAGGTGTGCGTAATTGTCTTGTCTTGTTGATGAAAGTCGCTTCAGAAAGGGGTTCAGAAGAGCCAGATTCTCCCTTTACAGCCGACACTTCAACTGTAGCCGATTGAGTATTGGGAGTCGACGTTACTGTCGCCTTCATGTCTTTTTCCTCTGGCTGGAACTTAGTTCCGTTCATTATCAAGGCGCTTTTTTGAAGAAAAGTCCTTTCTCCTTCTTATCCAGTAAAAAGAGGGATACTAATAATTAAAAAAAGGGCAAATTTTCTCTTTTCCCTTTGTCTTTTTTTCCGACCCTTTTTTAATCCCTCATTCACATAGCATTTTTTCTCTTTACTTAAAAGAAATCAATCTCCTATTTATTGATGAATCCGTGCTCTCTGAGCCAATCAGCAACCTCCTTGGAGTCTCTGGCGACCCAGTTTGCTTTACTCTTGACAGTTTCCAAAGATTGGGCGAGGGCTTGGTTGTAGTCCTTGGTGTTTTTGTCTTCGAAAAAGGCTTCAATCTCACGGTACTTCTCCATAGAAGTAAAACCATAGGTGACGATCTTGACGACCGATCCCATCATTGACAAAGCAGTTGGCAAGTGAGAGGTCAACGTCTCCCAGTTGGTGGTGGCCCAGTTGAACAAAGTCTCGATACCAACCTTGTGAGCTGCCATGCCCTGCATTGGAAGATAGATATCCTGAAGTCTAACAGTGCCGTCAAACAATAGAGGGAAAACCTTGGCGAGGATTTCAGGGTCCTGGAATCTACCGAGAGATCTCAATGCTGCGACTTTCTCGTCGGCCGATTGCGGAGAGTGGTAGATCTCCAACAGAGCATTGAACTCCTTCTCGCCTCCGTTGGCGGCAATGGTGCCAAAAACCGAGCTTCTCAAGTTAGGGTGAATAGCGCTCTTTTGGCCGCCGACATAGCTCGAGAACATTGTCTTGATAGTGGAAAGAACTTCTTCGTCTTCCGCAGAGGCTGCCGTTGCGAACAATAGCGACTTCAACCTTTGATCCAAGTATGACTCTCCTTCAGCAAAAGTCCATCCATTCTTGTGACATCTCTCAGTTGCCAAGCTTCCAACAAACTTCTTCAAGCCTTCCTTCACCTCTTCATCTTCGAAAATCCAAGCAGCTCTCACAGCCGAAGTACGAGCCACGATCTCATCCCAGACGAAGAACGAAGGCTCCTTTTTCCAGCTAGCCACCAGCGACAACAAGTTGGTGGTCTTGGAGTATCCCGCAACAGAAAGTGCACCAGCGTCGGCGACCAATCCCACCCTATCCTCCACAGAGAGCTTGTCACTGCTTTTTCCAAGAGCAGCCCATCTCTCAGGGGTATAGTTGACTCTGTAAACACCTGTGGAATTTCCGTTCAGTTTGAAGAAATCGGTGTTCTTGAGGTCCAGCTCAGCTTCTCTCTTTTCAAACACGATGTCCTCATTCAGTCCCTCGTCGGTTCTGAGACCCAAGAAAACAGGATAAATGGTCTTGTCGTCCTCTGGCTTCACATCACCAGTGGTGAGATATCTGTGTTGCTCGATCTTAACCTTGCCTGAAGATTCGGTCACATTCACCAGTGGGAAACCAACAAACTTGGTCCAGATTTTCATGGTTCCTTCAACATCTTTGCCTGAAACAATAGACAATGACTCCCAAAGATCCTCGGTCTTGGCGTTGGCATAAGAGTGCTTTTTCAAGTAATGAGAAACACCTTTAGTGAAGTCTTCTTCGCCCAACCAGTTGGCCAACATTCTCAACACTGCCGATCCCTTTTGGTATGAGATCGCATCGAAGATCTGGTCAATCTCATCCGCTCTTTTGATTGGAACCTCAATTGGGTGGGATGATCTCAAGCTGTCCAAAGATAGCGCCTGCTGCAAAGAATCACCAACGAAATTCTCCCAGACCTTCCAGTCTTTCTCGATATGGTCACAGCACTTCCAAGACATGTATGTTGCAAAACTCTCATTCAACCACAGCGAATCCCAGAAGTCCATGGTACAAATATTACCAAACCATTGATGAGCCAGTTCATGAGCAACAACTTCAGTAACTCTCAGTTTTGTTGCCAGGTTGGAGTTTTTCTCATCAAACATCAAATCAACCATTCGATAAGTGATCAAACCCCAGTTTTCCATTGCTCCTGCACTGAAATCGTGGATACCAACCATGTCCATCTTTGGCAAAGGATATGGAATGTCAAACACGGTCTCGTAGTACTCTAGAGCTTTGGCGGCCAACTCAGCAGAGTATCTACCGTCCTTTTCGTACCCAGGGGTGGTGTAGACTCTGATTGGGATGTCTCTGAACTTGTAGTCAGATTCAATGTAAGACAGCTCTCCCACAATGAAGGCAACAAGATAAGTGGACATCAAAGGAGTGTTATCAAACATTGTCTTGACCAAAGTGGAATCTTCAATCTCAATCTCCTGCTTGACGTTCATGTTAGAAAGACAAGTGTACTTTTTGTCTGCAATCAACGAAATTGCGAAACTAGCCTTGAGGTTAGGTTCATCGAAACATGGGAAAGCCCTTCTGCAGTCCGTGGCTTCCATTTGAGTGGTGGCCATGTATTTGGTTTCACCATTCTCTTGGTACGAGGATCTGTAGAAGCCCGCCAATTTGTCATTGAGAACACCGTTGAACTTGATGTACAGCTTGACAATTTCACCAGCCTTGAGAATGCCTTCGTCAAACTTAAAAGTGGTGGTCTGGTCGTCATCGTTGTACGAAGTGCTGGTTGGAGTCACCTTCTTTTCCGACGCCAGCAGTTCTGTTTCAAGCAATTCAAGCTCCAAAGTGTGCAAAGAGATGAAATCGCTGGATTCCTTGACCTCGATGCTGATTGTGGTCTCTCCCTGAAACTTGAACGTTTCAAGATTAGGTTCCAAAGTCAAGTCGTAGTGGGTTGGCTTGACATTCTTAGGCAAGATTTGCCTGCCTGGATTGGTGGAGCTGCCCATGTCTTGCATATGCTTGTGGAATCCCGCGCAATGATGATGTGATCCGTGAGAACAGTGTGAGTGAAATCTGACAGACTGATTTAGAAATTCAGGTCTGGCTTCTTTCACTGCTTTTATAACGCCCGAGTTTGCCCTTTGCGAGTAATCCGCATGTTGAAGTGGCACTTGAAAGCATAACCCGCGCGTCGATGGCAGATGTTTCGCGTCGATCGGCCAAATGTTCCGAGTTGGAAGAAATTTTAGCCTCGAACCAAGTGCTGATCTTGCCGGTTTGAAGAGAGCCTGCATTTTGCAACCAAGAACGATGACTTGACGGCCGGTACGAACTGCTCTTCTAAAGGTGAGGAAAACTTGATAATTAATCAAAGTTGAAGTAGTGGGCAACTTCTCGCGTCCCGGGCTAAGGATGATTTTTTCAGCGTTTCTCCACCTATAAAGTCTGGCAGAGCTACTGGTTTAGGGTGTGCTTCATTCAAAAAGTTGACATGACATTTCTATATAACGATTTTGATCTGATCAACGGGTTCTCTCGATCAAGTGAACTCCACTGTCGGACTCGACAACATCACTCAACTCGCCTACCTGGAGACCAAAACTGGCTTTCTCGAAGCTAGGCTGCATCTCTCCAGGTCCAAACAAACCCAGATCCCCTCCCTTGGAATGCGAGCTGCAATCGCTGTTGTCGATCGCGAGCTCTTCCAGAGTGGACTCCCCGCTTCTGATCTTGGCCTCGAAGTTGCGCAGCATCTCGATGGCTTCCTCTTTCGTTCTGGTAATTTCTGTCTGTTTCCACGAGGAAGGTCTTCTGGAATCGCGGTGTTTCACCAACAGATGTCTCACACGCACCTTCTTTGGCTTGTGCAAGTTCTTAGACAAGTAAGCTTCAAGAGCAGTTTCATCTGAGCCCGGTGGCGGGGCCCACACAGACTCGTTTGTGCTCGGATTGTAGTAGTACTCCTGGCCGTGTGTACGCGAGACCTTGATTTGCCAACCCAAAGGGAGGCCAGTTGCGGGGTTCACCGTGCTCATTGCGGTTACTAGATGGTGATCTCAAAGGAAGGGAGAGGTTTCAAGACTGTCAAACACTTTCAAGAACTAATTTTCGTAGCTAGCTGAGGGCGCGCGAGCAACGGAAGATCTGAGTTCTCTTACTTATGTAACTCCGTGCTCTTCTATTTCAACAATTGGTCGCATGGTCTAGTTGGTTATGGCATCTGCTTAACACGCAGATGGTCCCCAGTTCGATCCTGGGTGTGATCAATTTATTTTTTTTGGATGATGTTTCCCGGGCCACGGATGGGAGTTAGAATACTATTACAAACCGAGTGATCACTGAGCTGGTTAGCAAGGGCTTGAAACTTGCTGAACGACAACCTCTCGCTTTTATCGTGTTCACTTGTGTTTTTTCCCCTCCCTCCACCGATCTCGTTTTTTCGGAATCCGAGGGAAAGAAATGAATTCCGCAGTTTTTTAACTTTTTATCACAGCAACAAAACGAATGTCGCGAGATTGCGACTCATCTGCTGATTTTAATTGTACGTAAGTTGATGACGATAGATGATATTAGGAAAGTCTATCTGCAGAGAAACGTAACAAGCAGAAAGGGAATACAGTAATGTGAAGAAAATAAGCGAGCATTCATGGGATGATGCCAAAGTCGAAAAAAGGGTGAGAATGGGTGTCGTAAGTCGAGAAGCGTAAGCGAAATGGTACATTTGTTAGAAACGGGTAGCTTCTTTGAGCTCATCCACGTTCAGATAGTCGGAGCCCAACTGCATGATCTGTTTCCAGATCTTGTATTTGACTGATTTGGTGAATTTTGGAGTGTCCCAGATCCGGGTCTTGAGGTTGAGCTTATGTGCGGTCTGGACAAAGTCATTCAGGTTGGACAATTGTTCCAAGGACAATCCGTTGAACAGATTGACTGTTTTGTGAGAGCCCGTGAGCGCGCCAAGAGGAGCCGATGCGAATACAGAGATTTCGTTGGCCGGGTACAACTTCGCCTTTTCTGGGTCTTTCAGATCGGTCAACGGAGCGTCGATAAACGTGTATCTGAGCTCCTTGT
Source organism: Ogataea saltuana (assembly GCA_030674545.1). Classification (NCBI taxonomy): domain Eukaryota; kingdom Fungi; phylum Ascomycota; class Pichiomycetes; order Pichiales; family Pichiaceae; genus Ogataea; species Ogataea saltuana. The sequence continues at coordinate 140,530 of JAKTYV010000009.1, forward strand.
TCTTGATGTATTCGTATGGGAAGTCTCCGGTGATGATGATTGTGAGAGGTCCTTCTTTAAACTCGTGGGTGACGCTGTTGTAGGTAGTGAGGTAGTCGTTTTCGAGGAATCTAGCGAGCTTCTTTTCGAGCAGTTGAACCAGGTTCACGTTGGAGTTCTTCACATCGACGTAGAAGTAGGTTGTAGTCTCAGGCGAGCCGTAAAATATTCCGTTTTTCGTGTGTGAGTCATTTCCCATGTTGGAGTTTGCCTCCTGCAGCATGTCGAAAAAGTGGTTCAGGTACATTGTGTCGAGATTCTTGGCATCGGAGAGGTAGGCCTTATTATGTCCGACATGGATAATCTCCGGGGTGGAGTCGAACAGGAAACAGTCGGCCTCAATTGAGTTGGAGCCAACCTGTAGTGCGTCGAATAACGGATGGCGTCTCCACTCGTCGTTGTGCGAGTGGATGGCCTTGATGCTGACGTCACGGGTGAGAGACTCGACCGTGTAGGAGCCGCTCGCCAGACGGATGTCATTTTCTAACTGCGAGTTGAGTCCAACCACCTTGAGATACAGGTTGATCACCACTATCGCGAGCGCAAATGAGACGGTGGTCGAGACGGCGCTCACATTGAGGAACCCAGACGCTTTCGTCCTCGCCACCTGGCTGTCCGGCGTGGCTGTGGTGTCTTTGGGAGCGTTCGTTGAGACGAGTCGCTGGCTTTCGACGTCCGAGTACGGCTTGTTCCGGTTCAATAATCTTGAGAACATAGCAAACATTGAGTGAGTTGCAGAAAGGATTCTAATTGGACGCTTTACGACTGACGGTACAACAAAGCTTACTTTCTCTACCGGGAAAACCAGTGTTCTTATATGTGCTCTCAGGTAGGTTTTTTACTTAAATTACCTCCGACCGTGCTGACTTATGCGAGATCTGTTGCTCCTGTGGGTCTGAGTCTTTAAATCTGGCATGCACAGGCTGCTAAACAATGTATTAATTAGGGCTCCCTATTGTTTCCTGCTGGGCAGCCAAGAGGGAGAAGCCAATCCGACCGGCCCTTGTGGGCCGCACGGAGAAAGCGGGGCAGACTGTGGCGGTTAACGCGGACATCCCGGCTGGCTTACGCGGACTCAAGCGGAGTGCGCGCGAAATTAGACGAAAAGAGTCGGCTTCAACGGCCCCTGCTTCTCTTTTCTTTTGCAGAAACGATGAGACATTTTCCGTGCGGTCGCAGCGGGTCGATGCGCGCAAAAAATATCGGCATCTCTAGTCGCCGGAGATGGTACTACTCCGTCGCGGTACCCCCCACCTACGTACGTTTGGTCAAGCAGACAACCGGACGCCATGGTACCAACAAATAGAGATCCCCGGAAGCTACAGCTCTCAACTTCCTTCCGTCCCGCTCTTCCTTCAAAGCGAAACTTTCTTCTGACGTCGCCAACGTGCGTGGCCAACGTGCGTCGCTATTAATAATGTTTTTGAGCCGCAAACCCACGCGATATTCATCGTAAACGGTCCTCGTGCACAGCCCGCGTTGACAAATGACAAATTGTTACACAAAGAACCGGGTCAGTTTCAAAAGTCGTAATTATTACACACACGGGCACTAAATTAAATGACAAAACTACCCAAGCCAACAAGAATCAAATTCCCCAGAATGAAATTGTTGAAAAAGATCTCAAAATTGCTTCGTTTCGAGTAAACGTCGATAAGTTTCATTTGGATCTCCTCCTTGTAAAGCATCAAATACCCAAACAACTCTGTAACTGCAGCATCCAAAAACTTGTTTGTGTTCGTAAAACATTTGGCCCGCCAAAAATCCTCATTCTTCGCGTCTCCCCGAACCCCACTGACACACAACAGAGACAACAGATCCAAGTACTCAAACTCGTTCACGTTCTGAACCAACCGAAACTTGACCGGGGGAATGGTTCCGGCCTCTGTAGCAGCAACGATCCGCTCTGCCTCATGTTCACCATTGATAATGGTGCTGTTGTTGCCCAACTCAGACCCGTCGAACGGATTCTCATCAGAACCGCTGCCCTCCCCCGAAAGCGTGCACAGCCCGAACTTCTTGTCGTTGATGAATGTCACCAACTTCTGCAGGTCGGCCTGGCTTACGTAAGGCGAATTCGTGAGCGACGACCTTGGAATAGCTGGTGGCATAGCTGCTTTCAGGTCGTATAAGTTGAATTTGAAATCCATAACCACGTACCGGTTGTTTTCCTCGTTATAGTCGGGATTCGCGACCCGTTTCTGTGGTGACTGCAGCGATTGCCACAGTGTTTCATTCGTTTTCGTCATAAAGTCTTCGTCGCTCTCCTCGTTTGGCAGCATTATGTCCACGATCAGCTCCACTTTACCTGACTGGAGCCAATTCAACTTGCTTCGCTCGTTCTGTAAGTACGATAAGTCCAGCTGGTCCACCCTCAGTCTCGCAATTTTTTTCCACGGATTGCTGATGTCGTCTTCCAGCGACTGCGATCCATCCAAGGCTGAAAAATGCGCAAATTGATTTTGTCTTTTGTGCAGCGTGAATAGAGACCCATTGATTGATCCAGATAGCGAGTTGGCGTTGATGAAATCGTAGGTGACCCAATTTCTCCTCAGTCTACTCAGCTCGCACGTGAACAGCTTCACTTCGAGAATTTTGTTTTGCTTGCTGTGAACCGAAACTTTCAAATCGTTAATCTTGAACTTGGAGAACTCGTATCCCTCGGGAAAAACCAACCCTACGTCTGAATCTGAAAGTTCTTCCAGCTCCATGTCACCGATAAGTCCCGTCAGGTCGACATCTTTGATCAGACCTTTCCCCTCGGACCATTTTCCGAGCGAAAGCGTCAGGTTGATCGTATCAATTTTGAATTCGTAGCGAACTCGGTCGCCGTCACGTGACCGGACAATAAGATTCTTGAATTTGATCATTCCGTCTTCCCACGTTGCCTTAAAGTCCTGTCCGTCGATGTCAACGTTCAACCCATTGTCAAAGGTGATCAACCGTTGCAAAAACTTCTTGTTGATTTTGCCGTCCATGAACATGTTGCCTAGATATATAATGAGACCGAAGAAAGTCGTAGTCCCAATAAAGATCCACAGAAAGTTCCCCATTAAAATCCACGACAAGAAAGCGCTTATCTCGTCTATGTTGAATGGTCGATTTTGTCTTAAAAGGATCCATTTCAACCGTAAAATAATTCTTTCAGAGGTAGTTGATCCTGCTGCCAAAAATTCCTTCTTCGTTGGTTTATTTTTCACCTCATGAGGAGAGGATTGCGCACTTTTGGTGACCGAGGGTTCTGCGTTGTGTTCATTATGAGTGCTTTGCCACCGACGAGACGCCTGTTCCATCCGAAGGACACTACTAGGAACCTTTACGCAGGTTCCTGACTGTGTCGCGAAGCCGGATCCGTCGATTTTGAAGAACACTGTACTTGCTCGTGTGACTTTGGCAGTTGTTTGAAATAGTCGAGCCTCCGGGATTTTTGTGCGTAAAAGAGGACGCAGACGCGCTGTCATAGTCCCTCTGGATATACCAGCCCACATGCGGGCTGTCGTGGCTGTCCAAACCGCCATTCTCCTACGTATCGGAAGCGCCCCGGGTAATTTGCTAATTCGCCTGCGTTGCCGAAAACCTGTAAATAGAGAAAGCTGTAGCCCACTCTCTGTCCACCAGACCCTAAAACTAGTCTTGTGTAGTGCTTCTCCGGCTACGCCTTAGTGAAAAAGAGTCTCTACTCTTGTTCACGGCTTGTTATCTTATCGGGGGGAGTAGAAGTAATGGATGAAACCTTTTGAATAAAGTTCTTCATTTTTGCGCCTGTCAATTTTTTTTCAATTTTTTCTAATTCGTCCTTTGATCTCGGGCTGTGCAAAAGGCTGTGCAAGAAGAAGGGACCCAAAGGTTAAAGGATATACCAACGATCAGGAGCTTTTCGAATGAAACAGCGCCCGGTAGTTACAAGAATTAGTTCGTGAAAAGGCTTGAGGATTTGAACAGCTTCAGGTTCGATCCGCTCTCCTGATGTATTTGCGGGAGCCCAAGTCTGGCTTAAACTCTGATTGCGACATTGGCAGCGCTTGCTTTTCTCGTTGCTATTTCGAGTTCACACAGAGTATCCCGAGGAAAGAGCGCACACATACACTGGGAAATTGCCACGGTTATTCTCGCAACGCTTGAAGGTTTACCAAGTCCGGCAGGCTGAATTCAATATACTATTGTCGTTGCTCAGCGTTCCCAGAATCGGTTGAAGTACTTGTGTTGAGTCCGGACTTTACACGAAGCGTTGTGAAAGCCTCTTTTTGACCTCCGAAAAGGAGAATCAAAACGAGTCATTTGCCGAGGATGGTCAACATCCAGCTGCTGCCGCTGAAACATCGGTCGGCTCAGTCATTCAAACTCGCGCCGCCGTCTTTTCCGATCTGCTCCCTATTAAAACAGTCGTACGAACTTACTGAGTTTTGAGTGCGGTTACAAAATTTCCAGCACTCGCCGAGTGCCGCCACCTGACAGAAACGTGGACAAGTTCGACTCTTGAAATAGGCGTTTACACACTCTTAATTTCTCACAAGGGTGCGCTTCTATCTCGAGTGGGAGCCACCGTCTCGACGAAAACACACTCCCATGTGGATTAGCGGAAACCAGCTCCAAATGCGAGGATTCGGGGGCCGGGGCAATTCTGTTTCCCAATGGGTCACAGGATGCAGTCCCTCTGCAACTCGTGACGGAATTAGAACACCGTTCTACAAGGTGTCTGTGTCTTCGTGGTAGCAACTGCCTCATACCAGTTGGAGGGAACACGTATCGAAGCCTACAAAAATCTACCGCGGCTTATTCCAGCCGAAGAAAGGGCTCAGTTTTGCTTGTGAAACCTAGCTGAGAAAGCCCTTTCAACGCCGCAGCAGATGGAAACTTGAATCAACTCAGCCAGATGGCAGTTCAGCTCGCCTCCCGGACATCACGTGATGAGACACCACGCGACTTTTTTATATTTCGCGATTTGAATTTCTTGTTTTTTAACTGTGAAGGTGAGCAAAAAGGCCAAGTAGTAGAAGAAGTCCGTGGTGTTTAGTACTAAATTTGTCGGCCGGGAAAGTTGATAACACCCGGATTTAGCAACTGTCTTGTGAAATGAAGTCGTATGTTGTGAAGAGGACGCTGTTGCTGGCGTTGAGCATAGTGGCAATCATTATTGTGCTGGTGAGAGTTTCCTCCGATTCGACGCCTGATTTACAGCAGGTACTGAGTCAGGGCTCTAGCATTCTGACTTCACAAAAAGACACAGAGATCGGGAAGACAGGAGCAAGAAGCGGGGGATTACCGTTTTCAAACAAGGCCACCGCGGACGAGCTGGAGCTGGCCAGAAAGTTGAACGATTTAACGGAAAAGCTGCTAGTTGACCAGGAGAAGAGACTGGCCAAGCTGGAAGGTGAGAGGTCCAAGCTGGAAAAACAGCTGAGCGAGCTCCGGAGACCTAACCAAGACGCAAGCTTGCGCGAGAGACTCGCATACATGTTCCCATACGACCAGAATCGCAAATTTCCAGCTTACGTGTGGCAGTCGTGGAAGTACGGACTGAACGACGAGAATTTCGGAGCCAAATATAAGGAAGGAGAGGAGCAATGGGCCCTGAAAAACCCTGGATTTGTTCACGAGCTCTTTAATGATGATACATCCAACGCAATCATCCATTACCTGTATATGCACATGCCTGAAGTGGTGAAAGCCTACGAACAATTGCCTCACATTATACTCAAAATGGATTTTTTCCGCTATCTGATGCTGTTTGCAAAGGGAGGTGTCTACGCGGACGTTGATACGTTGCCGTTGCAGCCAATTCCGAATTGGATCCCCGAAAACGTTGATCCTTCAGAGATTGGAATGATCATTGGAATTCAATCAGACCCCGACACTCCCGATTGGAGAAAAGACTACGCCAGAAGACTGCAGTTTGCCAATTGGGTGATCCAGGCTAAGCCCGGCCACCCTATTCTCAGAGAGATCATCGCCGTGATCACCGAGGAAACCTTGAAAAGGGCGCAAGAGGGTGCTCTCGAGCTTCTTCCCACTGGAATGGAGCATTCCATCATGGAGTGGACCGGTGCTGGAGTCTGGACCGACGTGATATTCAAGTATTTTAACGATTACGTTTTGAGTGGAATCTTTTCTAAGGTCACATGGAAAGACTTCACCAAGCTGGACGTCCCGAAGTTGGTGTCGGACGTGTTGGTCCTGCCAATCACGTGCTTTTCGCCGGACATTAAAAAGATGGGAGCTCAGGATACGGACCATCCGTTGGCTTTCGTCAAGCATTACTTTGAGAGGTTGTATAATCGTTAAGCATCCGGGTGACCATATATTATTCTGGCAGCTAAAAATGAAATTTAGGTTTTTCTCAACCTTTCCTCATTGAATCGGCCGAATCGGGAAATTCTTCAGCTATCTTTGAGGGATCAGACACAGCTAGTAGGAGACACAGGAAAGACAGAAGGACCTCTTCTGACATGTTTGAGGCCTCATGCTCGTCTGAATTGTCTATTTAAAGAGTCAGGGTCCTGCCCGTTGGATCCGTCTAAAAGAAAGTATCTTTTTTTCGATTCAACACTCTTATAAAAAATGAAGTCCGTGATTCTGGGAGACGTTGGCGAGCTAAACGCTAAACCCGAAGAAACAGTCAAAATATGCTGCTGCAGAACTTGTGTCTACCAAAAAAGAGCACTCAAACACATCTGGAAGGTAAGTTTGGCCTAGGAGCTTTAAAGCCCATCACTGACATAGAAAGTAGCTGTTCATTGCGGGACTGATAATTCCGATTTTTTTATTTTTCATCATCATTTTTCGAATTTACTGCATGGTACTGCAGCATAGAGAGTACTCAAAGGTTACGATCGCCAGCTCCGGAGGGGATTCCAACGAGTCCCACTATGCCCAGACGCTGGTGGAGGCGGCAGTGAGCGTTGAGACGTTGCCCTCGCTGACCACGGTATCCGACCCATTTGCTGATCCTGTTAGCTCAGCAGATAGAAGCACAAACCAAAAACAATACAATTGGGAGTCTCATCTGGAAACTAACAAGCGCATGAAGTCGTGGCTTGCGCGATCAGGAATCGGGATCTGCTACCAGTTGTGCTTGTTTCTTATCCTGTATCTGTCTCTCACTGCGGGGAGAAAGACTGTCGATCGATGAATTTGAAACAACTTAGAGCTACTTGCTTTTTTTAAAAACGGCGCCGTCAAAAAGACTCATTGAATTCCTAATTAGTAAATTACAGCGATAAGCACTGCCTTGGAAAAAAATTCCCGATTGGTGAGTCTAAGGGACACTTCTCATACAGGTGTTGCGGGATCTTCAAGGGATAGTTTTGCTGGTTTGCTGACCGGCTCTTGCAATATAAAAAGCCCAGAACATCTCGTGAGCATGCGACGTCTCTCTAGTCATGAGAAATGTCTAGACGACACTCACAGCAATGGCCAATTTACAAGCGACATTCATTGCCCTGCACACAATCTGTTTTTTGCTGAACGTTCCGTCGCTTTCGTGGCACATCAAGACGGGAAATGTGCCGGCAATCGGGCTTCTCATATACTTGGAGCTGATGATGTTGAAGGGGTTTGTGGATGCAGTGGTCTGGGGAGGAGATGACTACATGACTGCTTGGGATGGAAAAGGTTGGTGCGATATCATGATTCGAGTCCAGACGGCGTCAGGAATTGGGTGTCTGAGTGCTATATTTGCCATTTCATTCAATCTTCTTCTGATATTAATGGCCAATGGGCTGACTGAGAAATGGTTCGGTCACCCAAGAATTAAGCTATTCATCGAGCTATTCTGTGTTGTGATATTTCCAGTCGTGATCATGGCGTTAACGTATTTCGCACAGTACTCGAGATACGTCATCATGCAATGCACTGGATGTCACTTCCAGGTCACCACTTACCGGATCTCGATATTGCTGTTTTACTTTTGGAGTCTTTTCTGGTCAGTGTTGAGCCTCGTGACGTGTTTCTCGACTTTAGTTGTTTTCTTCCGCAAGAGAAGAAACGCTCAAAACATCTTACAGTGCACCAACTCCGGTCTTTCCATCAAGAAATTCTCCAAATTGCTGATATTCTGCTTCCTGGTGATCTCGGCAATGTTTCCGATGGCAATTTACTTCTTCTCCAGGGCAATGAAGAACATGCAGCCCTCGTTCTACTCGTCCTCTTTACACAGTGGTCTTTTCTGGGGAGCTATACTAAGAATTCCGTACGAGGCAAGCGTGGACGTTGACAGATGGATTTATATTGCCGCCTCGATCACCAGCTTTGTTCTGTTTGGACTCGGCGACGATGCTTTACAAATGTACTCTGGATGGCTCTTGAAACTCCCGTACGGATCCCTCTTGGTTGGAAAATACAGGGAACGAATGGAAAAGCGACAGGAGACCAAGAGGCTGCAGTACATCAGCAGGCACGCAAGCAACGGGACGGCTCAAACCAGGGTCAACGAAGACGATCACTCAAAGAAAGAGGACGTCGTCTCTTATGTCAATGTCTTCGAAGACGACAGCTCGTTTGCTACCAAGACTCCAAAGGACGAAGGCACATACTTCACCAACCCGTCTACTGCCAACAGCAGTCCGATGAGCGAACGCGGGCTGTCTACACCGTACGAAGACGACGACATACAGCGGCAGTTGAAACAGGCCGAATTGGACCTGTTGGATGAGGACATCAGAAAGGACTTTGAACGGATGGGGTTACAGTATTAGTTTATATGGTTCTATCAAGAAGTTTTTTCAGCACTCCAGCATTATACCGGGAGCATGTAAACGTTTTGTACAATCAAAAAAGGCTAGCAGGGCAAAAAACCATCGATTGATCAATTAATCGATCAGCCGACGAAACAAAAATCAGTATACACAGAAAGTCAGCCGTGACGTTCACTAAAAATAGACTTGCTCATTCAGCGTTCTCAGTCTCCGAAGACTCACTCTTTGGATATTTGATGGTCTCAAAGTTGGTTTGGAACAGCATCAGAGAAGTCCCTCTAGAACCGTCTTGTTTCTCGTAGTTGGTGTTGGAGACATCGGCCTCAACGTAGATCTTGGCACCCTTTCCTAGGTACTGGGTCATGAAGGTCATTTGAGGCACGCTAAAACAGGCAATGTTGAACCAGGACGTGATGTTTTCGCCCTTGTTCTTCGAGTTGACGGCCACAGAGTATCTGAGATAATCTTTTCCGGTAGAGGTGCTTTGCTTCACCAGGTCGGAGCCAATGGTACCAATGAGTGACATTTTCGCCATCTGGGGCTTAATCGTAGTAGAGAAATTTCTAACCGAGTTTCTGAACATTTTGGATAGAGTGTGCGGTAGTTGGTGCAAGCGGTACTGTTTCTGTAATCGAGTTGCCGAGAGATTGCGCTCAAGTTATTACACAGGACTCGTTCAGAAAATACATGCTGTTTGCAATAACAGACAACGCGTATCTTCGCAAACCGCGTGCCAGTTCACGGTTCCCAATTCCAGAGTGGAAGCCGGAAAATTAGGAAAACCAGAAAAAAAAACAAAGTATCCGGGTAACATACAGTAAGCAATTACGTAATTGAATCTCAGCAAAGATTAGGCAAAAAAAGACACAACCAATTAAAGGCCAGACGAAAACAAGACAGATAAACGTCAGGCTTCTAGCACTTACGCACACAATTTGTCTAGATCAACGTCGGCAAATCACGGAGAAGCGGTAAGGAACAGACGAATCAGTGGGAGAAGAGACTCGTGGAACCGAAAGCAGGGAAAATGTTGTCGAGAACTAGACATAGTTTCACCAAGGCCAGTCTTGGTTTGAGACCCACAAAGCTGACGTTGGCACGCTCGTTCTGCAGTTCTTTGATGGCAAACAAACCTGCTGCTTCTCTAGGACTGACGGCAGGCTCCGAAAGGTCGTCGTGGCCTTCTGGATTCAGATTACCTAGACCTAGAACCTGGGAGGAGTCCAAGGAAGGTGCCCTGTCCAAAGCCACCAGATGGTATCTTTTGGCCGAGATGTTTAGGGGAATGTACATCGTCTTAGAGATGTATTTCAGAGCTCCATACACGATTTATTTCCCGTTTGAGAAGGGTGCCATTTCGCCTAGATTCAGAGGAGAACATGCTTTGAGAAGATATCCATCGGGAGAGGAAAGGTGTATTGCCTGCAAACTATGCGAGGCCATCTGCCCCGCCCAGGCAATTACTATCGAGGCCGAAGAAAGAGCTGATGGATCCAGAAGAACTTACAAATACGACATCGACATGACCAAGTGCATTTATTGCGGCTATTGTCAGGAAAGTTGTCCTGTGGATGCTATTGTTGAGACTCCCAACGTTGAATATTCCACGGAGACCAGAGAAGAGTTGCTCTATAACAAGGAGAAACTGTTAGCCAACGGAGACAAGTGGGAACAGGAGTACCAATATGCGGCCAACGCTGATGCTCCTTACAGATAGAAATATGTACGATTGGAGTACGGAATGTGGATTGCAGCGGCATTGAAAGCTTTGGATCACTCGATCTAGCTACCCATCATCTTTACAATCATTTATTACCTTTTATCTACTATTTATAACTTACTATTTATTATTTATTATTTATTATTTATTATCATCAATCATCACTCCCCGGTTACCGAACGCCTAGAAAACAACTGGGCTTTCAGTGGTCAGACATCAAAGTTACCATCGTCTTCTTTACCCTCCAGCTTACCGATTCATTCCAAATAATCGTCCAATACTACTTTCCATGACGGATGAATTTCACGGCTGTGCTTACTCAAAAAAATTTCGGAATTATTCAAGTGGAAAATAACCCTAGTGGATCAATCTATATAAGCAGAAGGAAGGGTTATAGAAATCCACGAGATGGCCGAATCTACAGTCGTGAAGTAAGTATTACTGGGAGGATGAACATGTATCAGCAATATGTTCTATGTACTAACGCTATTGAATAAAAGAGTGTCGAGAGCACAAATATTCGAGGACAATCCTGTTTCTGATGTTGAAGATAGCCAAGATTACCAGATACCTGGAGGGTTTGATTTTGAAATAGTAGATGTTGATGACGAATCAGAGCCTAAGAGACCAGATGACACTAAAACTGAAATGTTCCCGTTATTTTCTGCCGGTCCCAGCGATGAAAAGGACCAGATCCCATTACTCACTAAGGTGACCGTTTCGGAGGAACTAGAGCACGACGACAGACTTCTAGTCAACATAGCAAGACCGGACACATACTATTTTTCTTTGGTATCCGACTCATCGAGAAAGCAGTTTGAACAGGCGGCTGTGTCTGGATCACAGATCATTGAGGACAGTCACGTCAGAAATTTCTCGACATACAAATTGATTAGTCTAAAAGAGTTGAATGCGAAACAAGAACTCGAAAGAAAACCAGGGAACAAAGGTGTTGTGGTCTCTGAATTGCAGAAAAAGAGCACAAGGCCGAGCAAAAAACAGAGAATGGGGAGAATTGAGGCCCGGAAACGTCTAGTTGATTACAAGAAAGAGGCCCAGTTGATACAAAAAAGAGTCTTGGTGCGACAGAACATGGCCCGTCAAAAGGGGAAACCTAAGAAACCGACCCGCAGAGGTGGCAGAAAACACAAACGAGCCGGTGTCGCAGAGACACCACCGGTTTGATCGATTCGATCTCAATTGTACATTACATAACATATATTTCTAGCGCACAACCAACTAATGTCATCATAGGTGATATTGTCCTAACGCTTGGACTCGAGGGACCCGACACTGTTCAACATCATCCTGACTTCGATACAGTCCTCTCGCTTGAAACTATCTTGCGCGAATGAGTTGAGAACGGCGTTTTTGATCATTTCTGTGATCTCTTGCTTCATGGCTTTCAAATTCTTGGCAATCGGTCCACCTCTGTTAACGATTTCTTTGAATTTGGGCTCGACACCTACCGCGATGTCTTTCCAGAACAATGTAATAAGACTTGAGTTGAGCTCCAGAACTGAGTTGAGTTTTTCAAAGATGGTGATTGTCGTTGGTGCCGGCTGAGAGGAATTCTTCACAGTGGTGGAATCCTGCCACTTGTTCGATCTCATTACGTTTTCGAGGTTGCTGATGAGTTTCCCGCTCGCCGAAATCTCTTTGAAGATCCGGTCAAAACTCCGCGAATTGTTGAGGTTCTTGATTATAAGGTTGATGGCTCCTGAGATCTTGAGACTGAGCAACTGCTGTATCTGATTGTACAACGACTCCGACGAGAGAGAGGAGAGGGCGTAGATCAGGTTGAGGATAGCCGTGTCGTCGTACTCAAGCGACATGTTTTTGATGTTGTGGATGCAGACGTCTAGTATCTTGGAGGTTTGTAGTTGTTGAAAGTGTTCGTAGTCTCTGACTAGTTTCAGACTTTTCAAAAATGGTGAGTCCAAAAGATGCAACTTCAGCTGCGTGAGCAGTCTGGTGAGAATGAACAAATTTCTGAACGGTTTTTTGTTGAGCTCCTGCTCCGATTTGTCGATTTCTTCCACCTTGGAGATGAGGTACACGAAGTACGTGGAAGATCTCAACAAGTTTGAGGTCTGGTGGATTTTTTTCAACGCGGAATGCAAATCTGACGAGTCGTTGTAAGGTTTGAGGATTTCCGACTGTAGTCTGGAATACGACAGATTCACCTGTTTGAGCGACGGTTTGAGGGCAGAAACAGTTTCCGCAAAATTCTCAACATTGTCTGTCTGAGCAATCAGAGTCGTGTAGTTCTCATTGGATGCCTTTTGAATCTTTTTGTCGAGGTCTTTGAGGTCGAATTTCAGTCTTTTGATGGATGTGGTGAGGTCCAATTGCGTGTCATCAGGGTTGTTTGTGGAGAGGGCCAATTCGTTGGCAAACTTGACGGCGTTGAACTCATCTTCCAGATATGTCTCGTAGTCCGATAAATCAAGGAATGAGCCGGTCATTGTGGATCAGGCCAGTCAAAATGCCAAACTATGCCAAAAGAATGGCTCAGTGTTGTCTTGTTCCGCCACCGAAAAAACAACTCACTGATTTATTTTCTTTATTTTATTTTTTTTGAATCTGATCTAAAAAAATTTCAGAAATCTTGAATTTTCAAGGGAACAAGAAAGCTCCTGAATTAGCGACCTTACAGCATTAGCCACAGCCATGGGATTCAAGTTTGGTTTCACTGACGACATAGAGGTGGACGTAGAAGATGCGGCGGTTTTTGAGAACAAACGGAGCCCCTTCGAAAATCCAATAGACTCGACCTCTACGGAGCACCGACCAACGGCCTACAATGCCATCGACCTCGCGAAAAGACTCGTCGGAACTCGTATATCGTACGAGACACTCAACCTGCTCGACGGTTCGCTCGAGCTTTATAGACGAGAGCTGTACGACGTGAAGCACCAGCTTATGCTCGAAGACGAGACCAGCGTCACCGCCAGCGCCGAAGAGTTCAAGATCCTGATCGGAGACACGGAGGAGGACCTGAAAAATGGAGTCTACGAAGGAGGCTTGAAAGCCTGGGAGTGCTCCTTCGACATGATCGAAAAACTACACAGTCTCGGGCTCGCAGGACCCTTTGACAGAGACATTTCTGTCGTCGAACTTGGCTGTGGAACAGCGTTACCCGGCCTTTACGTTTTCAAACAGGCCCTTCTCGCTCGTAAACAAGGCAGTGCAAAAAAGAGGAGCTTCTCGCTCGTGCTGACTGACTTCAACTACGAGGTGCTGAGACTGGTGACGCTTCCCAATGTTCTGGTGACGTGGTGTCGCACGATTCTGACGGCGGATGAACTGAACGAGCTGCAGCGTCGGCCTGACCAAGAGGGCAGCGTTCGTGAGGACGAACTCGACGTGACCGAGTCCCTTGTGAACGCCTTTTCCGGCTGGCTTCAGGAGCACCAGGTGAACATCCAGCTCGTTTCGGGGCCGTGGTCCCGGCCATTCATGGACTTGCTCTCGTCCATCCAGCCACAGAACTCCAGCAAACTCATTCTCACGAGCGAAACCATATACTCTCCCGCCACATTGCGCGTGGTCGGCGAGATGCTGATTGAACTACTAGAATCTGGCCCTGCAGAATACCGGGCTGTGCTAGCGGCCAAGGATTTATACTTTGGTGTCGGCGGGTCAGTTTCCGAGTTTCTGTCGTACTTGCGAGACCGCAACAGCGACCTGAGTCCGCCCGTAGTGTGGGACCACCACCAAGTTGATTCCAGTCTCAAACGGTCGGTTTTGGTTCTTTCCAGGGTCCTCTGAAAAAGGGCGTTTGTTATCTAATTTTAGAAAATTTCCGGATCCGTCTAAATATGTTTCAGAAAGAGAATTTTTTTGAAAATGCTACATAAACTAAGAAAAGCTAGCCTAGAGATAGAGTTAGCATTTTGAAATACAAACAAATACATTTATTTCCAGGCCAGACCCTTGGAAGTTAGTGCAGCATAACCGCCGAGTCCGGCACAACATCATTAAACCTCGGACAGCGGTTGCATCGCCAGTGGACCGGAAAAACGTCAAGATCTCGGCCGCACCGTGACACCTACACACCAATTGACTGGACCGTTTTTGACCACACAAAAGCGTCACTCCACAAGTTTCGAGTCACAGACTCACCAGAACACCCCGATCACTCGTGTCGTTGCCACTGGCTGTGTCACACGGCGGTGCTGTATATAGTGCATGAATCTAGGGAGCACTGCCGACGCCCCCGGTGCCGCCGGGGGGTCCTCCGGCGCCGTGGGCGAACAACAAGAAAACGGAGTTTTGCTCTCCACGAAGAACGACACCTCGCCCAACACGGCCATCACCGCTTCCCGAAGACCCAAAAATCTGAAAAACTTGCAACTCGACCTCTCTAAAGGGCTGTCCAAATACCCCATACCCCTCACGTACGCTTCCAACGGCACGAAGCAAGTTCTGTCGCACACCCCCAGCGGCTCGCCCCCGGTGCCAACGGCGCTGGCGTCGCCAGTGGCCAAGTCGCCGAGGCTTTACCGAACGCCGTCGTTGAACGCCGCGTTGATGTCGCCGTCGCAATCGTCGCCCACCGCAGCGCAGAATCCAAGGGCAAGAACCATGACTCTCAACCTCACCATTCCGTCCGACCCAGGTATGTCCCTGGACACCTCCCTCAAGACCAGCATCCCCAAAAATGACACAAACAACTTCCCTCTGAACCCCTCACCCCCAAAAAACAACGGCTACCTGCCGTCATATCCCGACACGAGACCCCAGACAATCACCCATTCGCTCCAGAAGATGAGTCTGGACAGCCAGACACCAGCGTTTGCGTCCTCGTCCCTGCCGTCTCCGTCTCAGATACCCGTCTCCCAGACTCTTTCGTCACCGCTGGCGCGGACCCTCTCGGACTCGTCTCCTTTCGACCCCTCCTGCTACAAAAACGCTTACCCGAACGGACCCGTTTGCGTGCTGGAACCCAACCTGTATCTCTACTCTGAGCCAACGCTGGGCCAGCTGTCTGACTTCGACGTGATTATAAACGTGGCCCAAGAGATCAAAGATCACTCTGAACAGATCTACAAGCTGGGCTCCCAGACCAGGTACCTCTTCATCCCCTGGACTCACACGTCTAGATTGGTGTCTGACTTTCCCAAGCTGACCGAGACCATTGAACAGGCGTTGGCAGACAACAAGAAGGTGCTCATACATTGTCAGTGTGGAGTCTCCAGATCTGCCTCGCTGATTCTCGCGTATTTCATGAAAACCTACAAGATCGGCTACAACGAAGCCTACAACATGCTCAAGCTGAAGGCTCCGCTCATATCACCCAACTTGAGCCTCATTTACGAACTCATGGAATGGGGGCAGCATCTTGGCTACAGTCCCGTGGCCCCCCAATCTCCGTGCGAACCCACCAATTGCGCCTAGCGCATTGTTCCGTCATGACTGGTTGCACTCTCCAGCCACAACTACACTCTTTTGACACCAATGCTGACGTGTTCCTTCTTCCACTGTCTGTAATAATACCATTGTAATCGAATCTTTGGAAAATGATGAGAGCTGATAGTCGCGTCGATCGACGCGTATACTAGTAAACGGGTGTTTTTAATTTTTCTTTCAAGAAAAATAAAGTTCCAAAAAATAAAAGTCTTGTTTGACTAAGTGCGCCCTCTCTGTTTCTCTTCTCCTCATCAAGCCCTCGCAACACTGCTACGAATACGACAATGGAACCAGATAACGGAGGTGGTGTGGGGAGGTCTCCTGAGCTGTCTGGAAGCCCGCCAGCACCACCGTCTTCGCTGCCGGGGGCGCCATCTCTTTCAGGAGGGCTGGTGAAATTAGGGCCAACCCCATCGGACAAAGGGCAGCTGGGCCCCAAAACCGGCACGTCTCTGCCGAGTTTGAGCAGAAGTTCGAGTGTAATCAATAGTTTGCAGCCGATGAAGAAGCACAAAAAACCAAGCAGTCTCACGATATACGACAGTCTGGGCAAGGCCATAAGGTCCCGCACCACCAGCGAGGTGTCTGTGGAGACCGGCGTAAAGACTGAGAGAGACGGTGGTTTACCAGACCAGAGTACCGAGACGTCGCCAATTGTCAAACAAGAGGACGAGAAAGGAGTTGGTCCGAGCAAGAACAGCAGGAAGAGTTCAATTCCAGAGCTGAAGGAGGAGGAGAAGCCAAACCCCATCCAAGAACTGTCTGCAAAAACGCCAGACCAGGACACGTCGGCCGAGACTCCGGGGGAGACTGCGTTGTCTGAGATGGATACAGATATTGAAGAGTCCATTCCGCTCCCATCGAGAAGAACGAGACGATTGCATAGATTGATGAGACGTTCTAATTCCGGTGACGACTCCGACGACGACAGTCGGGAAGATTCTGGAAAGGAGAGAGAAAATAGATCTGGATCCCGAAAACTAGTGAAGAAGAGATCTGGCTCCGGTTCATCCAAACGGAGTTCGGCTGAGCCAAGAAAGGTTTCAGGAAAGAGCGGTAAGGATGCTTCTGGTCGGTCCATACTTCAAAGAGTTTGCGCGAAGGGAAATTTCAGAGAAGTGAAGGAGTTGATAGATAAAGGCGCCGATGTCAACGAAGCCGACTACGCTGGAAACACGCCACTGCACGAGGCTGCGTTGGAGGGATTCACCAACATTGTGGAGCTGCTCCTCGACAACGGTGCTGATATCGATGCCCAATCGGGCCATATAGACAAAGACACTCCTTTGATTGATGCTGCTTCAAACTTGCATTACGAATCCGTCAAGCTTCTTCTGAATAGGGGAGCCAATCCTTGTTTGGTGAACTCACAAGGTGATTCTGCCCTTGATGCGGTGGAAAGAGAGCGCGATGTGAATGATTTAGATGAAGATGATCTCGTGAAGCTCAGGAAATTGAAAAAGCTTTTAGCTCAGTCGGCTAGAGAGTTCAAGAAGAAGATGACCAAAGGCCAGCACACAGGTACTGGGACTGACTCTGAAAAAGAAGACGGTCTTCTCAGACGACAGAATCAAAACACCTTCTACGATCTTTTTTCAAGGGAAGGAAGGTCTGAAATCTACACCAAGGTGGCTGAAAATGATGTCACGTTTGTACTGAACTATGTTTCGAATTTGGCCGGAAGCAAGATTCCTCCCGATCTGTTGAGTCTCGCATCCAAGCATGGACACACCGACATTGCCAGTTTGCTCATCGCTTTTGGTGCAAACGTCAACTATTCAGACAAAAACGGAGTCACCCCTCTCATGTATTCTGTTGGCAAAGATCACCTGAGTATGGTTCGTTTGCTTTTGGAGAATAAAGCAAACCCTCTACTCAGAGACAAGCGAGGAAGAACTGCGCTTGAAATTCTGAAGGAGAGCTACATTGCCGACGAAGAGGAAATCAAAGCTCTGGAGATTGCTGCTGCGACGTTTAGGCCAAACGAGGACTCTCCCGGCCTGGGCGCATCATCCTTTACTAAGAAGAAAGGTCTCAAAAGGAGAAGAGCCGAACAAAGCGAAGACGAAAGCAGAGAAGCCAGTGTGGGCAGCACGTACGACAATGTCGACGATGCAGAAAACGAGGATAATAATGATGAGGACGACGAGAGACGCAAGATGAAGAAAAAGAGACCAGACAGTGTGATGGTCCGCAAGAAGGTGAAGAAAAAGAGGTCTACGGAAAGTTTGAACAGCGTGAGCTCTAATCCACCATCTCCGGCTCGCTCAGCAACACAGACTCCAACGTCTAAACCCTCAACTCCAGCCTCTTTTGCGGCCCCGGCCGCTGAACCAACCGTCGGCACCGAAGAAGAGTCTCGATTGGAAAGGGAACCTGAGGTCGAGAAGAAAGCCGTTGTCCCAGCTTTGACTCCGGAAGAGACCGAAGCTAAGAAACAACGGGAGCTGGAGGCTCAAAAAGCTCGGGAGGCTTTGGAACAGCAAAGACTTGAAAGAAAGAAAGCGAGACAGCAGCAGATTGCCAAGAGTATAGCCGAGCTTGAGAGAAAAAGGCAAGAAGAGAAGCGGGAGGCGGAGTTGCAGGAAAAAGAGCGCAGGAGGAGAGAAGAAGAGGAGAACGCAAAGAAACAACACGAGCAGGAACTCAAAGCAAAGCTGGAGGCAGATAGACAGGACACGGAGAAAAAGAAAAAGATTCGAAGTTACTATCCTTACGGTATTCAACAGGCAAAGTTTGATCGAGTTCCGAGCTCGTCGCAAGCAGCAAAGTATCTCCCTGTTTACTTTGTGAACCAGGGTGGAGAGAAGTTCGTCTTGGATTTGCAGGTGATGCTACTCTGTGGAACTGCAGACTTGTACTTGTTGTATCCTTCGATTGAAAAAAGGCGCCTGACTGCATTGGAAAAGTCAAGAATGTGGAATCTTCTGTGGCCGATGGTCGGATCTTTCATCAGGGAGTCTAATTCCATGGGTTTGGGAGATCTAAGAAAAGCGTACGAACGAGAGGAAAAGAACTTTCAAGAGCTGGCTGTGAGCTGGATCAAACTGCAAGATTTTGAAACTATTCTGAAAGAGGAGAAATACTTCGAACTTTCAAAGCAGTTGACGGAGTCTTTCTACTGCGAGGTGGCTGCGGAGCAGCCTGAAAGCAAAGCTACAACACCCAAGCCTTTGTTGACTGCTCCGGAGAAGTCAGAAGATGTTCCGTCGGATATAAATCCCCCTATCCGATTTGGAGAAAAGGCGAGAACCGTTTTGAAAATGGTTCACAAAAGACTGTGGTGAATGGGATGAGGATGGAGGATGTTCAAATGTGTACAAAGAACGTGTAGATTAAAGATAGCAAAATAGCTCAAAAACCGCTACAAAGGTCGTCAAAAGGGTTGAAAAGGTTATCCTGTATTAAAAACAATCACTCTATGTGTAACAATGTAACTAATAAATAAAAAAAAGTTGTATGGAAAGTGATTGCCTTTAGATGGAATGTTATGGGCTTGGACGGAGTAAAGACGTGAGATGAACAGAAACGAGTTGTGAATGATAGTGGACTTTGAGTCCTTTTATCGAATTTTCCGTTGCAAACAGATACAAAACTCCATCTGAGTTGAGGCAGTATTCTTTCAAAAAAGTACTTATTTTGATTGGACTTGAGAGTACGAGCTGAATGGGTTTGCGTTCTTCGATTTCAAGTACTCGTCGGATTGTTCTTGCCATTCTCTGTTCATGGTCTTTGGAATGTTTCTCTTCGATCTGAAGTAAGCGAAACCTGCGGCAGTTATTCCAACACCAATCACGGTACCCCAGAAAATGTATCTAACGTCCTCAGAGGTGTGGATTGGCTTTCTAGGGCCCCACTCGCCAAACGAGACGTAGAAAGCAGCTTTCTTCTCGTCAGCCGTGAGATCTTTCCATGGGAGCTTTTGTCTCTCTGCAAGAGCCTCAATGACCTCCTTTCTGTCAGACTCTGGGAGCTTTTCCCATCTCAATTGTATGTTGGAAGCAGCAGCATGGGACAAAGCTGATGCGTTTCTAACTTGTAGTTGACTGGTTGGCAATCTAGCCACAGATCTAAGCGATTGTCTCAACATGCTGGCTGTGTTTTTCTGCTGTTAGTACTCTGTTAAAACAAAACACGGACGTCCCCAAAGTGATCAGTCAACCAAGTTTTCACCGTATCTCACCCGCTTCTGAAAAAATCTCACCACCTGTAAAATCTGCGTCGGCTTAGGTAATCCAGTAAGATTTTTTCATCGCTTTTTTTCAACTAGCAAAAAATCATTGAATCGTGATTGGCTGGACTTGAAAACGGCTAATATCTTTCTGGTGTACGGATGTGAACGCGGTCGATACAACGAACTCGAAGGAGATGGCTAGCTTTGACCTGTGTGAACAAGTTGGATGCTTGTGACGAAAGGTGGACCAGAAGATTCGAAGAACACCCGGTAATAGCTCCGGGAATGAAGAATCGAAGAGAGCTCTGATTCTGATTGCCTACTACGAGAAACAGTTGTAAATTGAGTCCAGTAGAAGTGCAAATCGCACTGATCAGAATCTCTTGTTGTGTTCATCAATCCTCCGAATCTCTGTCTCCCGCCCTGATCGTATGTCGGCTCTCTGCAGGGTCGCCGTCTGATAAATTGTTCTCTTTTGGTTCCATTTGGAATGTTGTTCATTCTGGGTTGGTCCGTGACAATGATGCTGGAACTACTTACCTAATTATTTGTATTATGGGTCTCTTCTGTATCTGCTAACTATCGTGAGAAAGAAAAAACCTCTGTATCTAACTAATAGCTGTTGCTTTCTAGTATGGCACTCAATCAAAACGCACACATCCACCCACTTTGAAAAACATTGGGTTGGTTTCTGCCATCACAGATTACGGCTTGCTTACTATTTCTCATGTAACATCAGATTCTTATTGGAGCGTTTGCGGATGCCTCTTCAAACTCTGCACAGCCAGGAACTACAAAAGATTCTTGTCGTGCTTCTAGTTTGAGTAGTACACGACCACAAGGAGATAACTCGCCTTTGGTCACACACGTGACCGGCACAAAGGAGAACGCTAGAACACTGTAAGTAAAACACGTAAAATAGACAAAGTAAAAGTAAAATAAAACATATGGTGCAGATGACAAAACATCGCTAGATATAGTTGTCAGCTGGAGCTCGCTCATCCAATTTTTTGGTAAGAAATTGGCAAGACATAGGTACTAAAGACAAACTCTAATTAAGGTGAGAGAGCGTCGGCTCTTTTAAGATGAGATCTTTTCTCTTAATTGGGACAGGTATTCCTTGTAGCTGAGGTTGGCACTCACACGATCCTCAACGAGCTCGGACAGACTCCACATTCTCAGAGGAATGATGTCTCTATTAGCCGTGAACATGTTCTCGTTGGATGAAGGGCCTCTGACAACGTACAGACTCAAGTAGGTGATGGCCTGGTTGCTCTCCCTGATCTTATTTATGATGTTTCTCACCCGGGCATTGAACTCGTTCTCCAACTCTGGCAGTTCAGCTTTCCCGATTGGGATATCATTGAGAGTCTCCACGCCAAAGACATCGTTAACAAGCTGAGGAACAGCATCACCTCCAATGTACAGGAACAGCTCAGAGGTATTGTTGATGAGGAACAAACCATATTTTTCAAAGTTACCAATGGTAGCATTGATTGACTCTGGAAGAACAATTTCGCCGCTCTTTTTCGGAGGAATGTCCAGGGGATCATCTTCTCCTTCGTACGGCAACCCGCAATCATCAGTCATTGAGTGCAAAGCATACACGCTTGGGTAGATGTAGTTGATCAAGCTTGGCAGAGGCAGGGTGCTTAATTTGTTCAGTGCCGATGATCTGTGGTCAGATGGGACCTTTCCAGCCCTGAAACCAATGTGCTTGGTCAAAGATTGCAACAGAAGGGGGAGCATTCTCAGGTTGGTACAAAGCTGTAGTGGGGAAGACGAACCCAAGTTTCCTGGCACAATCTCCTTTTTGTAAATGGTAAGGATGTCCACAAGAACCTTGTTCAGGTAGTCCCTGGCATCGTTCAAAGAAGAAGACAAAGTTTTCTCGATGGCCTTGTGTGTGAAGTAGTTTGTGATTGCCAGTTGGTCGGCAGATGCGTAAACATCGGTCAAGTCCTTGGAAGTTGGCAAGCCGAGAGTCATCACTCTAATTCTTCTCTCACCGAAACAGGTTGTGTGCAAGACTGCACATTGGACAAAAATGTACGGTTTCGAGATGTAGTCGTCAATGGACATCTCAATAACGTAAGACTGGTCTCTTGGGAATGTTGGGAAGGAGCACAGGTCGGACGATCTGTTGAAAAAGTTACCGTAGAAGGCGCTCATTCTGATTCCACTGGATCCTCTGACCCTCAAAACAGCCTCCAAAGCAATGTCCATCGAAAGATGGTTGGAAACTTCCTTTGTCAACTTGGTTATGTCTTCCACTCTGTTTGCGGACCACGCAGGGTAGAAATGAGTTTGACCAGCGGTGTACCGGGGCAAATTGGAGAGAGTAGCAACATCCTGGTAGTTTGATCCTGTCAAGAACATATCCACGGTAACTTGAGACTTGTTACACTCGACAGCAAACGACTTGTAGAAGGAATTGTTTGGAGTGAGCAAAGCCGATGCTTCCTTTTGTTTTCCGCTGACTGCATTCTCGTCTCTGGTTGTCAATTTACCGACACCCACCGTAGGCAAGGCAGAGGAGAAACAGACGATTTTTCCACCAATTTGAGAAATCAGCTTGTGTGCTGACTTAAGAGCCGGGCCCAACGCAGATCCGGTATTCTGGTTGGTAGCAAAGTAACCAGTCAAATTGTTCAACAGCTTTTCCACATTTTTTCTGCAGTCTTTCAAATTCACCAAGAGGTTGTCGGGAGATGGGATCAAAACGTCTTCAGGGTCGGAAACGATCAGCATGGACACCTCCTTGTCAGTTTGCTCGTCGCTTGGAATCGTAAAGAAGGACAGACTGGAGTCAACAGCCAAAAAGGCAACTCTCGCTCTGCCGGTACTGTTTGGAATCCTGTCCAAACTTTCCAAAATGGTTCTGGAGACGGTGGCCAACAGTCCGTTCTGAATGGAGGCAGCCGAAACGTCCAGAACGAAAACAAACACCAGCGGCTGTGGAGGTCTCACCATGTACTCAGAAGGAGCAACAAACTCGACGACACCGTAGTTCAACTCGTTTCTCTCCATTCTGTTCTTGTAGGTGTCTGTGACCCTGTCGTAGTCGAATCCGCCTGGGACGTCGTTGAGCAAGTTACAGAAGTTACACCTCCATCTTCTGCCTTGGTCGTTAAACTGGACGAACGGGTTGATGTACGATCTGCACCGGCGACATCTGGAAATAATGGTATCTTCAACCACCGGAACAGGTCTTTCCGAGTCGTGCAACGAGACGTAGGGTCTCACCACCAAGGCGAGAGGCAGCTTAGACTTCTTCAGCAAAGAACTGGTAGTTGGAACAACGTTCAAAGTGGATCTGAAGTACTCTGGTGACGAGTTCACCTCGGGGTTGGCCGTGACCGCTGTGCCTGGAGCCAGAATAAGGGGAGGGGGAGGGAACTGTAGGTCTGCAATTGGAGGAGGTGTTTCTTTGAGCAAGTCTGTGGAGTACAGTTGATTCAATGGCAATGCAGGCTGGGTCTGCTGTCCTTGTGTTTGGTAGGCCGGTTGCTGGTATGACGGCTGAGGATATGCCGGATTCTGTGGCTGAAGAGTATCTGCAGCTGGCTGTCCGTAGATTCCCCCGTACGCAGGGTAGGCGCCGCCAGCAGCAGGAGCCTGTTGAGGGACTCCTGGCTGTGGCTGGGCGTACACGCTCTGTCCCAGACTTATGTCTGCGACCCCCTGGGAAAGCTGGTCGACGGGCAGTTGGGGCTGCTGAGCCTGTGGGACGCCGTAGGGACCTGGTGCAGCAGGTGCAGCTTGTTGTGGAATGCCATAGGCGGCCGATGGATCAGGGGTCGCCTGGTAGATTGCCTGTGGATATGCTCTTCTTCTGTTGGACATGGCTGCGGGGTTTTGTGAATTTCAAATGGGTGAATGCAAGCCAGTCGTATAGCAGAGTGTCCAATTGGTGTTTACGAACACTAAACAAGCCAAAAATCAGGCGAGTGTAACCAGATCAGAGGTATGTCTTGCCTGTCAACAATGAGGGCAAACAATAATTGCTGGAAATAGTGCTACAAGAGGCGTTCAAAAAGTTCTCCCGCACCTTGGACAGCTGGTGTACTGATGTGATTGGTGGACAGCACTGTTTTCCGGCTGGTAAATGCTCTGGTAGTTCCCGTAAACAAACAAATAAACTAAACAAGACAAACAAGACTCAAATTCTCCCTGGAGAAAAACCCACCAAATTCCTTATGTTTGCCCGTCCGCCTCGCTTTCGGCGGCGAACACTGAAAGAAAAACAGCGTGTCCGGTGGAAACGTGGCTGGGGAGGGCGCGACGCCCGGGCGCAGCGGGGGAAGAGCGCAGCGGGATGCGGAGTTTTCTCGACGGGCGGGCGATTGGTCTTGTGGCTGGTGTGGCGTGGCCACAACAAGCTGTTAATGTCATATATCAAGATTAAGTATACAGTCAAGCGAAAAGAGCAGCAATGCGTTGTCGCCAATTGTCGGACACAACAGCCAGTAGACGCAGATCAACCACGTCCTCAAGCGCAAAATCGTCCTTGGGACCAAGACCCAGGGCAATTTTGCGGGTGGTCTGAGCGGCAAATGAGTAGACCAAAGCGGCGATCAGCCGGAGTTGCGAGTACGCAAAACGCAGGTCGTTGGACAAGTCCTTGGCTCCCGAGGTGTAAAGACCCAGCAGGACGTATAAAATCGACAGCACCAGCACAGTTTTCACCGCGAAAACAACCATGCGGTAGACCGTTGCCACCGCGCGCAGCGCTAGTCGCCAGACCACGTACACGGCCAACACGTAGAGAAGCACGGAGAAGATGGTCGGATGCTGTGTTTTGAACGTAATCAAGGACCATCGGAGGAGCTGGAACGCATGACTGGCCGTGGCCAATGCCATTGACAGCACGTAGTCGAGTTCGGGGTTGCCTGTAGAGACCATGGTGTTGAGTGTTTCGGCCTGTGATGGGCGATCCAGGTGGTTTATTCTTTGTGTTGTAGGCCAGATACGGGTGTATTTATTTCATTTTTTTGGTGGGTTACCCGGCTTCGGATATTTCTCCAGTTTTTTAAGCAAAAAAAGACAGGCACGGATTTGAAGCTGAAGATTAGAAAGGCTCGCCACAGTCTACGTTTACAATAAGAAGAGGAGATAGACACTAACCAACCGTGGAAGCCAACAGAATTTCCACTTAAGCACATTCCGAACACACGCGGCTGCTCCGAATCAACGCCAACTCCACACTACACCGTTGCTATCATGTCGGCCTCCAAGCCAGAAATCCTGTCGTTGTTCAGACAGTTCCTGAGATACTCGCACAAGTTTGAAAACTACAACTTTAGAGAGTACTTTTTGAGAAAGACGAGAACGGAATTCAAGAAGTTGAAGGACCTGCAGGGTGACAACTCGGAACTGCTACAACTTGCCCAGAACGACCTGGCTTTGCTCAAGAGACAGTCCACGATTTCTCAAATGTACCATTTCGAGAAGCTGGTGGTGGAAAAGGTGGACAAGCAAGGACGCCTTTCTTCTGTCTAAACCGGCAGCTCGCGTTTCTCTTTATCTTGTGTATAGCGGTTGATGTTGCTGCCTTCTTTTAGTTTTATTGGATGATTTAGAGGGTGAACTGGAAGCAGTAAAACTGGAAATCCTTTTTGAGTATGGAGTGATGGTACAGTAGTACAAAAGAAGCAGACAGAACGAGCTGGCAAAGCTCGTTTGCCCGCCGCTACTTATCTGGTGTAAGGGTTTTGTGAGGTGTGAGGCGGTAATATGGTGCGAGGGTGTCTTTTGGCTCCCAGTGCTCCTCATCGCTCCTGACAGCTCACTTTAGCTGATTGAACACCTCAATGACCGCCTTGCTCAATCTTGAAGCACCTTCTTCAAGGATTTCCGTGCTGTTGGCGTACGAAATGGCCATTCTGACGAAATTGGCCCTGTCCTTCGAGAATTCCTTCTCAAAAGACATTCCTCCGGCAAAAACGACTTCAACTCCTTGGACGATAGTCTGGACCTTGAGCTTTTCCAGAGCCTGCTGGTACTGGGAGGAGTCTAGGCCGACCTCAGCGAAATTGATAATTGCACAAACAAACATCCCGCAAGCCGGGTCGATCACCTGTAGGTAGCCCTTTTCAAAAGCCGGAGTAGCTTTAAGAGCCTTGACGAAAGCATTCTTCCGCACCAGGTACTCATTTCTAACCTTAACGACCCAGCCGATCCAGCCTTCAAGGCCGCCCAGCTTGGCAATCGTGTTGTTGACAAATATTTGCGACAACCCGCTGGGAGATCTGGTGGTGATGTTGGAGTATTTCATCATCAGTTCAATCAGCCTGTTGTGGGCCGCCAAAAAGCCCAATCTGAGACCGGGTGCAAAAACCTTGGAAAAGGTTTCAACCCTGATAACCCTACCGGAGGTGTCAAGCGAGAAGTACGAGTCTGTCAGAGACTGAAGGAACTCGTCATTGGTCAGGTTAAAATTGGGCTCTTCGTCAACAGCCTGAAAGTTCAGATATGAGTACGGCTCGTCCTCCACGATAATAAAGTCGTGCTCCTCCGCCAGCGAATACACCTTTTTTTTGTGCTCGAGCGACTGAGCAGAACCGAGCGGGTTCTGGCCGTTTGGAATCGTGTACAGAACCTTGGGCTTCCGTTTATCCGGGTGGATCGTGCCCCAGTTCTCCAGAAGATTCTTCAGGTGGTCGTAGAACTCAAACTTGCCTGAAGCGTCAAAGTCGAGCTTGACTGGCACAGCCTTGCCGCCGAGGTTGAGCACCGAACCGAGCACCGGGATGAAGGTGAACTCCTCGGCAAGAACGGTGTCTCCCGGATTCAGCAGAGCATCGAAAACCTTATCGATACCATTGGCTCCTCCACAGGTCAAAGTGGTGGACCAGTCCTGGTGCACGGGTTTGTTAACACGCTGCACAAAGTCACGTGTAAATTTTAGCAAGGGCTTGTGTCCCTCGACTAGCGAGTACTGCAGCCCGTGCTTCAGGTCTATCTCGTCTTCGCTGTCTGTCACTTGCGAAACAACAAACGAGTTTTCTGCTGATGGCTCCTGAGCGCCAACCACCTCGGGCCTATACCCCTTTGGGAAGGGTTTCTCCGATAGACCCACCCTGATCGAGTTGACGGGGAAGAACTCGTGGTTTGGCATTCCTCCGCCAAGCCCAATTGGGGCCGGGTGTGCTGTGAGACCTTCCGGGAGAGTCACCGGACCCCAGAAGTGGTGGCTGACCCTGGAAGCCGCATGGGTGGAAATGAGGTTCTCGTGCTTGTATTCTGTCATGGTGAGGGCAATGTAGTGCGGACGGCAGGGATAGTGACAAAGATAAAGTCAATTGATTGGCGTTACCTCTGAAAGTACTTAGGGAAGAAACTGCTGAAATTATATAGCAAAAACACTAAAAACAGCACATCCTCCTGTCTTTATCAATCGAGCCCCCGTTTCAAATCCGACTTCGATAACGATGCAATCGCACGCGGTTACGTAATATTTTCGGCTCGGGCGCGGCATTTTCAAGGACGCTACGAGAAGCGGTAGCCAACAGGAGGATCCACGCGGGCCTCGCGATCTTGCCGTGAATGTCGTCTACAGTTGCTCCGTGCGAAAGACGCCCTCAGGGGAGAGCAGGCGGGGAACACGCTTTGGGATCACACAATCTCTTGTGGGTCAGGGAGCCACAGCCTTTTGGCGACTTCTGACAACGGCTGGCAGGAGAGACTCTGGCAGAGCCACACCTGCCTGGGTTTTAAGGTCCCCACCAATGAACACCAGACGAACACCACTGACCCACTTTTTCCCGATATGGCCCCCTAACATCCCCAAGTTTTATCCTGACGCCCCCGCGATCCTTATCTGGCCCTTCTTATCTTTCTTGACCCCCCTCGTAATAGGACATTTCAACCCTCGTTCAAACCGAAAATTTTCGAAATTTGCGGCCGGTCTTGAAAAAAATTTGTCGACGATTTCCATCTTGACAAACTTTTCACCACATTCTTTTCTTGCAAGACGGCCAACGAGACACCGATTAGACTGTCAGTAACAGAAGTTTCACCGAAGGATCAGTGAAGAGTGCTTTAACTGCAGGCCGAATCGGTGGTTTTAATTCGACCGACACCCAACGCTTATAGCCTTCGCTTCTATCCTATAGTGAACATTGTTTCGACTTTCTTCGGAGAGAAGTTGCGGTGTTTCTAGTTACCTCTCTGGTTTACGGTGAACACTTTTGCGTTGGAAAATTGAAATTAAGCCGGGCCATGGACTAAACGACGGGTTTACTCGTTGTTGCGTTTTCCGGTTTGATTAGGACTACTCCACCTTGTTTAGACGATGTCAATGTCTTTGCAGGACTTAATCACCTTCCTAAATTATGTCTACTCTGTAAAATTGTGCGGAACTGTAATGATGATTTTATTAGTGACAAAACAATCATAAGGTATCCAGGTCTGGGTAACAAGAATGAGGAACTGTCTAGTAGAAAGAAAAATCAATGGGTAAAACAAACAGGACAAACTGGTAGTACTTGGTACGAGGGGGTTGATCAATCGCCCCCTCTGTCAAAAACAGCACTTCCGTCAGTCGTTCAAAGCAAAAAATACTTGATCTCTCTTTCTCTAGTTGTTGGCAGCACCGACAACACCACCGACAACTGCACCAACAATGATACAGATAATCACCACACAGACCCAGAAGATGATCCACTTGAGCTTTCTTCCCTTCTTGGCGTGGTCTCTGGCCTTGACAACGTTGGCGTCTCCCCTTTCGAGGTGATTTTGGGCAACAGTCACATTCTCGTTCACGTTGTCGAACAACACGTCTTGCTCGAAAACAAGGTCTTGCAGGTCACCAAACAACTGGTTCAACTCGGCGGCCAGTCTCTCTGTTCTTTCAACCTCCATGTGTCTGGCTTGCACCTCCTGAAGAACCGTCATGGCCTCTCCCTTTCTATTCGACATCTTGATAGCGTTATCGAAAACCTGTTGGTCGCCCACCGTGTAGACAAACTCAGCAGCCTCGTCGTATGTGGCCTCTGGGTTGACAATTTTGTACTGGTTGATGGCCTTTTGCTTGTTGGATTGGTTGTATTTGTCCTCGATTTTAGCAAGTTTAGTGATCGACGCACGGAACTGCGAAGTCAGGTTTTCAGCCTGCTTCTGTTTGTCTGTGTCCTGACCGCAGAGTTTGTATAACTCCTGCAATTTTGGCTTGATTGTGTTGGATTGCAGGTCTGACAGGTTGTTGTTGGTGTTATCAATTTGTCTTTGCAAAGACGCGATTTCCTCCGACCCAATGGCGTTCAGGGAATCCAGTTGCAACCTTTCGAGCCTCTCAATCAAATCGTTGTAATCAATGAGGTCATCTTTGATGCTCTGGATTTTAGTGAAAAACTGGTTTGCGCCCGCTCCGTTCATCTCGTAGTTGTCTTCCGTGCTACTTTCCGCATAGGGGTTGCCCTCGCCAGTGGCGTATGGGTTATTATACTATCAACAATGTTAGTCCGCCCGTCTTTCTCGCCAAAAAACAGCGTGTCACCACAAGCGCCCGACCCGAACAAATCTCTTAATTAACACCAGCCAATGCCGTTCAAAAAAAGTCATGTTTCAGGTTCGAAAGTGCTCCTGCTGTCCCATTATTGCCCGCCACTTACGCTCGCGTTGCTCATACTCCAATTTCAACCTGAAAATCCCGTCAAACGAGTCCTAATTGTCTCTATGTAACGCTTTCTAGTAGGAGTACACCTGTAAGACCGTCTTTCAAATAAATTTAAAACCACTTTTCCTGCCCCAAACGGAAAAAAAAAAAGTGCCATTTTTATCACCAGCGAAATTTATCTGTTTTTTTCGTCCATCGCCAGGATCTGCATTTGGCAGACGGGCAACGACTGACGCGGGCAGACACGTAGACGCGCACGAGGGCAAGTCCTGCTGAACTATGCTCTAGTGTATGGATTGGCTCTTGACAGTGTGTTCAATTCCCGCGTTTATAGTTCACGTTCTCCGTCTCTTGGTCCTTCTCCCCCGTAGCTTCCTATCCTTCACAGCCTCAATTACCCCGGTACGTTCTCGGCGCAGTCGCGAGCGCGCGGCAGCCCCCTCCGCCACCCCTGTGCGTGTGAGACCCTGCTTATAAGCACTTAAGCACTATCTCGATCACCCGCCAGCGGTGACAGGTTCCGCGGTTATTCGAGTATCGACCTTTGTACGCCCTTCACTGGTCCGTCGCGACTGATGAGTAGTCTCGCCCCTGTTGCTGCCCGAAGGCTTCTCCGCGTACCCTCTCGAGTCGGGACGACCGGAAAACGGAAACAGTGGAAAAAATCCAGTCGAGAACAACAAAAATGTCGTTAAGCATGCGGCACTTTGGCTGTGCGGCTCACTCAGCTGAGTTCAAAAATTTTCAAAAAAAGAGCTAAAAAAGTCAAGTGATGGAGACGTTGGAGTCCCATAGACAACGTATGCCCCGCTCTTGAGATTTTTGCCGTGCGCAATGCAACAGGACTCACACAACGGTCTCAAAAGGTCCCGCTCGGTGTCCGAGCCGGCGGCGTCGTCCGGATCATCGACCCCAAAGAGGGTAATCAGCATCAAGCAGACTGCAGAAGAGGAGGCGAGAGCCAAAGAGTACTTCCAGTCCCATGTCTTTGACGAGGAGAATAGAGAGAGCTTGAAACGGGAGGTTTCTGAGTCACAGCCGTATAGATGGGGGTCAATTTCGGACTTGATCGATGACGATTTACTCCGCAACGTTCGCAAAGAAGTGATTTCTCAGATCAGCTTCACCAAGAAAGAGACTGATATATACAAGGTCTATCAAAGTGGGGACCTTGCCAACTTGTCGGGTATGTCCGAGGAGGACCTCTCGCGACTTCCCAGTCTTTACAAGCTGAGATCTGCCCTTTACTCGCAGCGGTTCCGGGATCATGTTTCGTATATCACTGGCTGTGGAAAATTAAGCGGAGTCAAGACCGACATGAGTATCAACACCTACTCCAAGGGGTGTCATCTGCTGACCCACGATGACGTCATTGGGACCAGAAGAGTCAGTTTCATTCTGTACATGCCGGAGCCGGGTCGGGCGTGGAAACCGCACTACGGAGGCTCCCTGAGACTGTTCGACTCTGTGGTCCCTAACGTTCCTAAATCTGACCCGTTCTGCAAATTCACCCCGCAATTCAACCAAATCGCCTTCTTCACGGTCCAGCCGGGTCTCTCGTTCCACGACGTGGAGGAGGTTCGTGTGGACAGACAGAGGTTGTCGATCCAGGGCTGGTTCCATATTCCCCAGAGGGGAGAGGACGGGTTCATTCCAGGAGAACAGGAGAGAACCGAGGCCAAGTCCACTCTACAGCAGCTGGAATCCAAGGAACTGAAAGAGTATGACTTCCCCAAAATCCAGCTGAGCGAACTGCCGGACTCGGAGAGCAAAGAGCTGCTGTCGCTGCTGTCCAAACCGACCGAGAATTGGCTCTCTCCGAAGGATTTGGCGTACTTGGGCAAGTTTATGAATCCAACTCTGCTCTCGTCTGCGGCGATTTCCCGGCTGGGAAAGGTATTTTCCGAGGAGTCGGTCCTGGATATACATTCGTTCCTGAACCAGGAGTGCTCGGAAACTTTTAGGCGCCAGCTGAAGCTTTTTGAGCTCAACGAAGCGCCACCAATGCCAGACAACCAGGCTCAAGTTGAGTTCCCCTGGAAACTGGCGGTGCCTCCACACAAACAGAGGTACTGCTACATCGACGGGCTGCAGAACCAGCCAATCACGAACGCCGAGCAAATAGCCGAAGCCAACCAGCTCCACGGCCAGGAGCACGCCAATTTCCAGCTCTCCAAAACACTGTTCGACCTGCTTCCTCAGCTGGAGTCGGTAGCAAAACCTATTGACCTGGCCCGGGTCGAAAATCCGTCAGCAACATCCTTGCACCAGGTATCTTCAAGGCTGTGCGAGCTAGCTGCGTTTGTTCGGAGTTTGAGCTTCAAGAAGTGGCTGCTGGCAGTGACCGGGCTGCGGGTTGCCCGGGACCAGGTTCTCGTCCGGCGGTTCAGGCCGGGCCACGACTTCACGCTGGCATCCAAGCTGGACGCGGACACCGGGCTGGCCGAGGGACTGCTGGAGGGACTGCTGGAGGCTACGTTGAATCTGACTCCTTCTAGCGGGTGGGAGACGGGCGAGCTCGGAGGATACGAGCTCTGCATGACCACCGATGACGGGGAAGAGTCTTCCGAGACAGACACTCCGGAGCTGAACGAGGACGAGGCTGCCATCTACCGGTCGTCTGACTCCGCGGACTCGGTGGTGTACGAGTCGCAGGCGTGCTGGAACAAGCTGAGTCTTATGTTCCGGGACGAGTCTGTTTTGAAGTTTGTCAAGTACGTGAGCTTCAACGCCCCGGGGTCTCGATGGGATGTCTCTTGCTCGTGGGTGTGTCACGACGACGACGACACTGGCAACTAGATAGCGGTTTCTTATCGAGTAATGAAAAATGACTTACCAGGCCGGGTAACTAGCCAAAAAATCTCAAAAAAAAAAAATTTGGAAGCGATTTCACTCACTTTCTCACCAATGTGACTCAAAAGGGGAAACAACCACACGTACGAGGGGGATACTGCGAGCAAAAGTGTATGTTCAGACCCACAAGTCGGTTTCAGCCAATAGCGAGGGAGATCACCAGACTTATAGCCTCGAGAGCAAGATCCGTCAGCCATTTTTCACGGTACTTTCCTGACAGCTACTCAAAAAGAGACCTCAAGCCAATCATGACCGGTTCTATAGAAACACTGTCGTCGCAGCTACAACAGCTGAACCTGAAGCAGCCGGGTCCGATCGCGGGCTCTTTCCCGGAGTCCAACACCGTCGACCTGTGCAGGAACTACATTGCCGAGCAGCTTTCGGAGCTTGCCAACGTGGACAAGACCATAGCATACCAGAGTCTTGAGTGGTCGCTGGTGCTGGAGAAGGGTGATCTGATTGCTCCTTTGCCGCGTTTGAGACTCAAGGGGGATCTGAATGCCCTGGCGCAAGAGCTGAGCGAGAAGTTCCCTCTTGGCGGTTACCTGGAGAAGGTTGTTGCCGAGGGTAAGTTTCTGCAGTTCTTCTTCAACGCTGAGTTCCTGCTGAAACTGGTCACCAAGGACGTTCTGTCTCGCCAGGAGGACTATGGAGCCTCTGCTCTTGGTAACGGCAAGAAAGTTCTTGTTGAGTTTTCGTCGCCAAACATTGCCAAGCCCTTCCACGCGGGTCATCTGAGATCCACTATCATTGGTAGTTTCCTGTCCAACCTGTACGAGAAGCTAGGCTGGGAGGTGGTGAGAGTCAACTACCTGGGAGACTGGGGAAAGCAGTTTGGACTGCTGGCCGTCGGGTTCAGAAGATACGGGTCCGAGAAGGAGCTGGAGGTGAACCCGATCAAGCATCTTTTCGACGTGTACGTCAAGGTGAACCAGGACCTCAAGGCGGAGGAGGCCAAGGCAGAAGAGACGGGCGTCCCTCTAGAGGAGGCCACGTCTACGGACGGCCAGGCCCGTGCATTTTTCAAGGAGATGGAGCAGGGAAAGGAGGAATCTGTTGCTCTCTGGAGAAAGTTCAGGGCGCTCTCGATCGAGAAGTACATCAAGGTTTACGCCAGACTCAACATTGAGTACGACGTTTACTCGGGAGAGTCGCAGGTGAGCCAGGCGGTGATGGACGACGTGACTAAAGTCCTGAAGGAGAAAGAGCTGGTCACCGAAGACAGGGGAGCTCTTCTGGTGGACCTCAAGAAGCTGGGTGAGAAGAAGCTGGGCAAGGTTCTGGTGCAGAAGACGGACGGAACGTCGCTGTATCTGACCAGAGACCTTGGGGCTGCCATCGAGAGAAAGAAGGTGTACAACTTCGACAAGATGATCTACGTGATTGCTTCGCAGCAGGACCTGCACGTGAAGCAGTTCTTCAAGATCCTGGAGCTCATGGGCAACGACTGGGCCAAGACCGAGCTTTTGCACGTCAATTTCGGTCTCGTTCTCGGAATGTCCACCCGTGCCGGAACCGTTGTCTTTTTGGACGACATTCTCGAGACGGTGAAGAACAAGACGCTGGGAATAATGCAAGCCAACGCCGACAAGTTCACTCTGGTGGAGGACCCTGAAAAAGTGGCCGACCTGGTCGGAATCTCGGCCGTTATGATCCAGGACATGCAGGGAAAGAGAAACAACAACTACGAGTTCAGCTGGGACAGAATGCTCTCTTCCGAGGGAGACACCGGGCCATACCTGCAGTACGCCCACTCCAGACTGCGTTCGATCGAGCGCAACTGCGCCATCGACCCCGAAGAGCTTTTGACCGCCGACATGTCGCTGGAGAACCTCACCGGAACCGAGCAAGCTATCCGCTCTCTGGGTCTCGAGTCCGAGGAGGAGGCCAAGAAAATCGAGCTCCTGCACTCGCAACGCGACAAGATCCAGGCCCTCATCCGTATTCTGGCCTCCTACCCCGACGTGTTGCGTAATGCCTCACGCAATCACGAGCCTTCCACCGTAGTGACCTACCTGTTCAAGTTGACCCACCAGTTCTCCTCAACATACCGTGTTCTGCGTGTCATGGGCGAGGACAAGGCTGTGCAACTAGCCCGTCTGGCGCTGTTTTCTGCGGTCCGCCAGGTTCTCAACAACGGTCTTAAGCTGTTAGGAATCACCCCTGTGGACAGAATGTGAACAGGGACCCAGACTGTGTATAAACCAATTCCCCTAATTTTCTGTGAACCGACTTTCGTTCTAGTCATCCAATCCATCGAAGTAGACTATTTTTTCCGGGGAAGTTGAATTTTTCACTCCGCCGTCAAATTTGGTGGGGAAAACCCCCGAGAGGACGTGACCCAAGGGTGTAGGGGGGGTAAGCCAGAACGAGGGGACAAAGCTGGTCAGCGTGACGTGGTTGACTGAGCCAGGGGACGAGAATGGCGAGAACCGCAGGTCTCTCTCCCCCGTCCTGGTTCGTTTGTTCTGCCCCCGTTCTCCTTCTTGCCTTAGTCATGGATTATTTATGCACCGCCTTGAATGACAAATATTCCCCGGGCGGAGGGTGAAAAATAAAATTGGAAGAATAAAGCAGAGGCAGATTTTGAGGAGCCGTCGTTTTCGATCAGGAGTAGACCGTTTAGGGAGCAACAACCATGTCATTCAGCCCGATTCCAGAAGCCTTGGAGGCGTTCAAGAAGGGAGAGTTTCTCGTGGTCATGGACGACGAGGATCGCGAAAATGAGGGCGATCTGATCATCGCCGCAGAGTTGACGACCCAGGAGAAAATGGCCTTTTTGGTGAGACATTCTTCGGGATATGTCTGTGTTCCGCTTTCCAAAGAGCGTGCAGATCATCTGGAGTTGCCTTTGATGCTCCAGAACCAGACCGATAGACACGGAACTGCCTACACCATCACTGTGGATTACAGCGAGGGCACCACCACAGGCATTTCGGCCCATGACAGGGCCCTCACGACCCGTCAACTAGCCAACCCGGCCAGCGTTCCTACTGATTTTCTGCGGCCTGGCCACATCTGCCCTTTGAGGGCAAAAGAAGGCCTTTTGAGAGTCCGTGTGGGCCACACCGAGGCCGGTGTTGAGCTCTGTCGTTTGACAGGACTTCAGCCTGCTGCCGCTATTTGCGAGCTGGTTAACGAGGACGATGGTTTGATGATGCGTTTGCCAGAATGTTCAAAATTCGCCGAAACTTTCGGTATCAAGATGATCTCAATCAAGAGTCTTCTTGAGCATATGGATGCCAACGGGCTTTAGTCTGGCTTCATTGGTGTTGAGGAGCATGTTTAGGTGTTAGTCTCTTTCAGTTCATGTTTCTCGTTGTGTTCTACCTGTTCAAAATACCTTGTCGTTAATGATTGAGTGGTTCAGCGTAGCATGTAAAAATTACTGCGCCACATATAAAAAAATGTCTTACCAGCCACGCCGATAGGGACATGTTTTTCTAAAATGAATATGTAATTTAAGAGCATCTAATTAGTGTAGAGAACCGAGACAAACAAGGAAATAGCAATCGGGAGAGAGCAGATATCTCGGGAACGATGAACAGACTTTTTGGATCGAAGAGCACGCAGCCCAAAGCGTCGTTGAACGATGCTATGACCAGCATTGACGAGAGAGCCTCGTCTTTGGATGTCAAGATATCCAAGCTGAACTCAGAACTGGCAACGTACCAACAAAAGATGGCCCGGCTCAGAGACGGTCCAGGAAAGAACGCTTTGAAGCAAAGAGCCCTGAAGCTCTTGAAACAACGTAAACAGCTAGAATCGCAGAAAGACCAACTTATGGCACAATCCTGGAATATCTCTCAGGCACAGATGACTACCGAAAATCTGAAGAACACCATGATCACCGTGGACGCGCTCAAGACTAGTAACAAGGAGCTGAAGAAAACATACGGAAAAATCGACATCGACAAACTCGAGGCGCTACAGGACGAGATGTTGGACATGATTGAGCAATCGAACGAGCTGCAAGATTCCTTGAGCAGATCCTACGACGTTCCAGACGACATTTCAGAGAGCGAACTGGATGCCGAGCTTGAAGCTTTGGGTGATGAGATGGAGTTCGGCGACGAGCTTGCCGGCGATTCGCTTCCCTCGTACCTCACCGATGGAGGCATTGGTAACGATGCGGACAAACTGCCGAGCTTCGTTGACGAGGACCAGCAGGAGGGAGAGCAAAAGGAGCTGGTTGCACAATGAGCAGTGTGGAACGGGTTAAATATATGCTTATATACAGGAGTTGGCTAAACCTTCTTTCGTTTGAGAGCCATGAAGTAATTTCCGACGTCGGGACTGGATGTGAACTTCCAGCCGTGAAGTGGCAGGTAAATGCATCCTCTGGAGTCGATTACCTCAAACTGGGTGCCGCACTCACTGACAAAGTCGCTGATTTCAGAGCTATTGATATACTTGGAGTAAGTGTGGGTTCCGAGCGGCACGATTTTGAGAATGTGTTCTCCGAAAAAGATGGTTGTCAGCCACGAGACAAAGTCTCTGTTGATAGTGGACAGAAACAAGTATCCCTCTGGTTTGACGTGTTTGAGAGCCGTTTGGAGAACCGAGGACGGATGGTCAACGTGCTCGAGAATCTCCATGAGGGTGACGACGTCGTACTGGTCTTCTGGGCCCAATTCTTCCACGGAAGTAAGTTCGTACTTGATTTTGTCCTCAACCAATGGATCCCGTTGTTTGTGCTCGTTTGCGACTCTGATCACCTCTGGCGAAAGGTCTATTCCCCTCACGCTTGCTACTGTCGGCAGACGAGCAAGCGATTCACTCAAAATACCCCCACCGCAGCCCACGTCTAGACAACTGAGCTTCATTTCGGCCAGGGCCTCGGCGATCCGCACGTCCTGATCCACCTTGATTCGCGACGCCACGTCTTTGGGCAGCAGGCCTTGATAGTTCCAGCCCGGGATGAACACTTTATCGTGTTCCGATTGGACATTTTCATTGATTTTGATGTTGTTTCTGATTGTCTCATTAATGAAGTCCATTCTGATGAGGTTCATTTTGTGCAGAATCCTCTGGGGTCCGTTGGTGTCCCACCATGTTGTTGCTAAATGGTTAAAATGTTCTCTTTCTGACGGCGAGATGTTAGTGAGATTGACCTTTGAATCAGCCAATCTCGGGCTCCAAGCGCTAAAGTTTCTTCTTATTGCGGGCCAGCTGGACAATCTCATGGCAAAGAAAGAGCGGAAGACTTCAATCACAAGCGGTTTATCGGAAAGTGGGAAATCTGGAGATATAAATAATTCCACACTACCAACTTTAGTGACCTTTTTTTTATGGCGAAATATTTCTGCAAGAAATTGTCTTGTTTAAAATATTTTGTTCTTATTTTGGTTTGTCTTGTTCTTTTCTTGCCTTCTTCTTGTGGTATAAATAGAGCGGATTTCCAGGTTGAACATGTCTTCCGGGTCAGAATCGGACTCTGAAGAAGAGAAATTTGAAAGTTTGATAGCAACGCGAGAAAGAAGAGCCAATGCTGGATCGCGATTGAAACAGCTATTGCAGCTGGAGGAGGAGGAGCTGGATGAGGCGGCCTCTTTCCAGACAGAAGAGGACGAGAACGTGAAACTGTTGTTCCAGGAGGATGGGGAAGATCTGGAGTTTGTCGAGAGCGACAGCTCGGAGTCTGACGATGAAGGAGAAGAGAGTGGTGGGGAGACCGTGGAACAAAAGGGCAGCGACGAGACAGGGGAACTGCAACAGCAGGACTCGGGCGACGAGAGTGCTCGTGACTACAATTCAGACGAAATGCTGTCTGACTCGGACATCAGTCAATCGGATTCAGATGAAAGTGAAGGAGAGCGCGACTTGCAGAAGGAGGAAAAACGCAAGAAGAAGCGCAGTAGTGTTGCCCAGGTACCTGTGGTTGCGAAACCAAAACGGCCGGCCGCAAATGGTGACCAGAGGCCGAAGAAGAAGAGAAAGAGCGAAATTGATTTGCTGAGCTCTGAGAGAAGATCCTCCTCGAGAAGAGCCACAGTTGAAAACACAATAGAAACACACAAGAAAATGACGGAGCTCAAGGAAAAACACTCCAAAGTGAAGCCCAAGCCCCGGGAAGAATACATACCCAAGACTTTGGAAGAAAACCTAGAAGAGGCGAAGAAAACTGAAGAGGAAAACATTCTCTCGCTGAATTTGTTTTTTCAGCAGGAGGTTGAGAAGAAGAAGAAACAGCGAGACATGCTCAACAGCAAAAGGTTCCGACTGATGGAATTCATCAGTCTACGCAGCTCGAGACACTACGTGACTCCGCTGGAGGAAATAGAGAAGCTCGAGAAACAGAGGAGAAAGGAAGAGGAGGAGGAGCGTATGAGAAATGCAAGAAAGAGGCGGTATGGACGGAGGAAGAAGGAGGTTGATGCAGCTCAAGAGGGCAAGGAAGCAAGTTCTGAGGTTGAGCCCTCTCAGTCTCAAGAACCGCAAGACCTCAGTTTGACTTCTAATGAAAGCTCGGTGAAACAAGAGGACCCGAGCAACTGTTCACTGGATCCGCTCCAAAGTGAATCCAAGGAGAACCAAGACGTCCAAAAGAAGATAGAACAGCCGCATTTTCTTGAACATGACCAGAATGAGTCGTCCGCGCCGGAAGAGGTGGAACGTACAACAGCCGACGAAAAAGCAGATACAGAGAATTTAGTCGGGTCGCCACTTGAAACCACCCCAATCACCGACGCACCAGTTGTGGAGTCTTCCCAAAAGGAGCTCCCAGCCGAAGCAGCTCACAGTGGTATCGATGACCGAGCCCACGAGGAGCCAGTTTCTGGAAAGACCACACCACTCCAAGACACGTCGATTCCCGAAACAGTCAGCAACGACTTGGAAGTTGCAGATTCTAAACACGATGAGAGTACGCGACAGGAATCAATCAGCGGAACCACCACAGCCCCATCGTCTCCGTTGAAAAAAGAGGAAAAGAAAGTCAAATTCGCCGACGAAGAAGATATCAAAGACGAAATGCAGATCGACTCGCAACTTGCCTCGGAAGAACCTGAAGATTTTGGTGCCTCGGAAGTCAAACTCAAAGAGGATCAAGATCCTGACGAAGAAAAACCGATCTACGAAGGTCCACCCCAATGCATTGCCGTGAATTACATTTCGTTGGAGCATTTCTCAAAAGACTTGAGCTTGCTTGAGATCAAGAAATTACTTCTAGGATCGCAATCAGTGCTTCCGGGAAGCCGGCGAGATCCTCACGCTCGAACTATTTGTACCATCAAAAGCGACGGTCAGAAGGACATTGATCTTCAGAAGTTCTTGAGAGAAAGAGAGTCGACGTTTCAAAACATTTTGAAACTGCCCAAATTTGGTGAAAAGTACAAGCAGGTCGAAGGACTTCAGGTTGACAAGCCTCGAGAAGAACAAAAGATAACAATCACCACGCCCGCTCCTATGGGAATTTACTTACCTAACGGAAGTAAGAAAAGGTGCTCGATCAACGGTGATTACGCAATGTATTATGATCCTTCTAATGGAGTGCCATACAACTCTGTGGAGGGTTATAAGGTGCTCAAGAGCTTGGCCTCCGGTGGCTATTACTGGGCCCAAATCAACAATGGAGGTATCAATTCCGTTTATAAAGGAGGAGTGGGCTGTTATTTCGGGGCTGTGAATGGCCGGCACGCGAACGGAGTTCCCGAAGGTTTCGAATAGACTCTACTAACGATAGTGGATGTGTTTGTACATTATTCGGTGATGCTAGCCTCTATGTAATATTATATTGATATCCGGTCCCATGGGCGCCCTGGAAGCATCGAGCACTCTCTACAAACACAGGCCGACTATCAAACTTAGTTGGTGTTGTGCTTGAGTTGAGGTTGGAAATTGTTCAGTAAGTCAGGTTGGAACTGGGTGAATACTCTCAACGCTTCGGGTATCAGTTCTTTTCTAATCAAGGTCTTGTAGTCCGACTTTCCATTGCGGATCTCGAATTGGTAATCTTCATTCTCTTGATCGTGTTCGAACTCCAGCAGCTGGATTTCGTATGAAACTTCTTCGGGATCTGCGTCTGCGTTCCGCTTGGTCAGTTTGACGTTGAATTCAACATTCATGTCGAATATGCACCTGATCTTGCCTTTTCTTTGTGTGACATCACAGTCTCCGGTCACCGGTTTCACTCCAGTAACGACAAATTCGAAATCGTCTTTAGCGACCGCAATGGCAGGCAATTTCTCCTGGAAATACGTATTGGCCCAGCCTATGCAGTTCTTATCGATCCAGTGCCTGGAGAGAACATGTTAGTGCCAAAAGGTCCCCACAAAATTGCCCGAAAGGATTATTTGGATAACTCACCAGTTATTTGGGTTGTGAACGGTTGACATGGTTGGACGTGTTGCTTCTATTACTGCTTCTAAGAACTCTGGCGTCCAGCTACGGTACGTTCTGCAAGAAGTGGGTACTGGAACTTAAAAACCTCTTGTCGCTCCAAAAAGTCGAACGAATCTAGAAAAATCTTTTGTGTCACGTGACTCGGGTCATGTGATGGAGCATCGAGAATTTCTGAGCCGAATCGAGGGGTTGAGATCAGCAGAAAAGGGATGATGCGACGAGATAACACGAGTCTAGCCTGGTCAGAGAAGAGGAATCGTCGGATAGCAACATGGCGGCTATGAGCGCGACTGCTTCCGAAAATGGGAGGCTTTGCGACTGGGTCGATGTCCTAGGGAGCTGAACTCTGCTGGAACTTTTTGCTACGGCCTGGGCAGCTTCGGCAGAAAACCTGCTCACTGTGGGATGGTCGGGCATCAAGTCAGTCGAGAATCAAATTTTGAGAATGCAGCTTTCAGGGAGGAGATTTTTCTACGTTGAATAATGGCAAGTACTTCAAAATCTGCGGTGGGCAAGGGCTGTTTATCAAGATCGACTGTTCTCCGTTCGCTGGCCGAAACAATATAAGGACTCAAATGACTGAAGCGTTTCGACGACGAGAGCCTACGAGCAGAAAAAGGGATTGACTCGACAAAAAACGGCCAAAGCATAGGCGAAGATCCTCCGTCAAAAAGTTCTCTTGTGAGGTTTGCATATGGGGGCAGTCTGGAAGTTGTGAGTTCCGACAATTCGAGCTCTGTAGACGTTGTCTACGACGAGGTTTAATGGGGACATCAGGGGATTACAGAATGATGTAAAAGTCAGTATGGAATACACTTTGAACGACAGTTTCGACGAGATCTGGTGAAGTGTCACCAGACAGATAGCGTGGGGCTCGCCAACTTAGTTGCCAAACACTAGTTATTATTAGCGAGAGTCTGACTTCTTCAAGAAAGTCTAGCTACATTAATGTAAACTGATCGGCGAGTGAATAAATAATTTGTTATCTCCTCAAAATATTTCCTAATTGGGACCAGAGTAATCCTAAGATCGCACTGAATGAAAAAATCTCCTGGGACAACTTACCCCAAGGAATATCAGCAAATGGTTGCTTTTAAAACATAAAAATCTCAAACTTGGTAACTCTGGTGTTTTACTAAGAATACTGGTTGAAAAAGTCGATGATCTGGCTGTTCACCTGTTCATGGGACCTGTCTGCAAGCAGTGTGTGTTTTTCTCCAGGAAACTTGACGAAAGACTTGTTCTCCATACCCTCAACTGAATTCAGCTTCTGCACAAAAGTCTCGCTGCCGACAACATCGTTGATATGATCGTTGTCGCCGTGACAAACGAGGATGGGCAGCTTCTTGTCGATCCGGGAACAGAAATCCGGTTTCAGGAGTTGTCTTCCCCGGAGAATAAAGTCTCTCGCTTCAAAAAGTGTTCCGGTGAGCGACTCGGGACCCTGGCTGCTCTCTAGATAATCCCGGATTTTCGGGTCCACAACCAAGTTGTCTAAGTTCAACGGTGTGCTCATACGGATGTTTTTAGCGAAAGGGACGGTCTTGCACACAAGTCTCACCAGCCACTCGGTCGGAGTAGAAACCCCGGTGTCAGGGTGGAGTTTGATAAGAGGCGCAGAAACAGCGATCGCTGCAAGCTTGCTGCGGTGAGTTCCAATTGCTGCGTAGTTCAAACTGATACCACCGCCCATGGAATGACCCAGTAGGAACAGCTTGGTGGGCTTGCTTTGATGGGCAAGTTCGTCAAGGTTGTATGAGATGAAGTAGTCGAGATCTTTGTAGGTGGTCTGGTCGGTATTGTCTCCGCGGGAGCCGTCCTTTAAATGAGTCCCGCCTTCGCCACGCTGGTAGTAGAAAAACACATCGTATCCACTGGAAATGAGAGCCTCCAT
The DNA here is from genome assembly GCA_030674545.1 of Ogataea saltuana. NCBI lineage: Eukaryota > Fungi > Ascomycota > Pichiomycetes > Pichiales > Pichiaceae > Ogataea > Ogataea saltuana. The sequence goes on from JAKTYV010000009.1 coordinate 183,280, forward strand.
GACTGGGACGTAGAGGGGGTAGCGGTCCCTATAGCCGTGCACGATAAGAACTCTGCCCTTGCACACGGCCGCAACACTGAGCAGGGTGTACGTTTCGAAGACGCATCCGTCATGTTCGACGGTTCTTCTGGTTTCTGTTCCAACACTAAGCTCAAAGGGTGGTTTCGGTGACGGCATTTTGTGCGGTTTAACAGGACTGAAGAAAGACTTTAAGTTGAAAGGGTTAAATCTGGACAAAAATACGGACCTCGGGGGGCCAAGCAACTTTTTAGCCTGTCAGAAATCTTAAAAACCCAATATTCGATCGTCGATCGTCGCGTCGCTCTACGTCTCTCGAACACCTTTTCGACCCTACCGATGCGGTGGGCGACCTGTCATCGAACGGCAGTCGGTGTTTCCTATTGTCGCGCACTCCGTTTCGCTGGCGATTCAGATGAGCAAAAGGAGGCTATGACAGATAGTGGGGCAGACAACTCCAGCAATCAGACTCTTGACCAGCCCCGAGGGGTGGCCGGGACTTTGTAGGTTCTTCGAGGAACGTTGGACCCCGGACTCGATCCCAATCCGTAAGCGGTGTTTCCCGGAGTTTGCTGGATCTAGCTCCGTGAAATAGTTTGGCCTGAACTATGCCGACGGTCGACGCCTGCCCGTGGCGACGCATTGTGCTGCGTGATGGCGCCGGGAAACATTGTTCCACCGCGCGGGCTCTGGTTTAGCCGGCTGCGGGCTTCGCGAACCGGGCGCGAGTCGCGGGACTCTCGGGCGCGCCCGCCCAGCTCCGACGCCACGCGTTTTTAGCCGGACGCCGCGGCTGCCGGGGGACGGCCAGGCGTGGCCATACTTAAGTTCGAAAAGTCCAGCGGATGAGGGTATATTTCTTGGTGCGTATATATATATATGCACATATATCGCGGAGTAGAACTTATTGGATATTAGGCCACATTTAGCGTGATTGACAAGTGGCAGTTAATTTAAGCTATTACTACTAATACATAATCGAAAATGGTTGAAGCTACGTAAGTGGGAACGGGTGAGAGAGACCGCGGTGGGCTCAAGGACGTTCGGGGGACATTCGGGGGGCTCTGCCCCGGTGTGTGGATATTTGCCCCCGGTGTCGTCCGTGCGGTGGGAGGAATCAGTACTAACAGAGAGCGCAGAGGTGATATTGGATTGATCGGTTTGGCCGTTATGGGTCAAAACTTGATTTTGAACGCAGCTGACCACGGCTTCACCGTCGTGGCCTACAACAGAACTGTGTCCAAGGTGGACCACTTCTTGGAGAACGAGGCCAAGGGCAAGTCTATCTTGGGTGCACACTCTGTTCAGGAGCTGTGTGCTCAGCTTAAGAGACCAAGAAGAATCATCTTGTTGGTGAAGGCCGGTGACGCTGTTGACAACTTCATCAACCAATTGCTGCCATACTTGGAGAAGGGCGACATCATCATCGACGGTGGTAACTCGCACTTCCCAGACTCCAACAGAAGATACGCCGAGCTCAAGGACAAGGGAATCTACTTTGTTGGCTCCGGTGTCTCTGGTGGTGAGGAAGGTGCCAGATACGGTCCTTCTTTGATGCCAGGTGGAGCCAAGGAAGCTTGGCCACACATCAAGGACATTTTCCAATCGATTGCTGCCAAGTCTGACGGCGAGCCATGCTGTGACTGGGTCGGAGATGCCGGTGCCGGTCACTACGTTAAGATGGTGCACAACGGTATCGAGTACGGTGACATGCAGTTGATCTGTGAGGCTTACGACCTCATGAAGAGAGTTGGAGGATTCTCCGACAAGGAGATCTCCGAGGTGTTTGCCACATGGAACAAGGGTGTTCTCGACTCGTTCCTGATCGACATCACCAAAGATATTCTGGCTTTCAACGACGACGACGGAACCCCATTGGTTGAGAAGATCCTCGACTCTGCCGGACAAAAGGGTACCGGTAAATGGACTGCCATCAATGCTTTGGACTTGGGCATGCCAGTCACTTTGATCGGTGAGGCTGTCTTTGCCAGATGTCTGTCCGCCCTGAAGGAGGAGAGAGGAAGAGCCTCCACTCTGTTGGCCGGTCCTACCGCCACTTCGAAGATCACCAACAAGCAGGAGTTCATTGACGACTTGGAACAGGCTCTGTACGCCTCCAAGATTATCTCGTACGCTCAAGGTTTCATGCTCATCAGAGAGGCTGCCAGAGAGTACAAGTGGGACTTGAACTTCCCATCCATTGCCTTGATGTGGAGAGGTGGATGTATCATCAGATCTGTCTTCTTGGGCGAGATCACGGCTGCTTACAGAGAGCACCCAGACTTGGAGAACTTGCTTTTCCACCCATTCTTCAACTCTGCCATTGCTAAGGCTCAATCCGGATGGAGAAAGACCCTTGGAAAGGCCGTTGAGTCTGGTATCCCAACCCCAGCTTTCTCGACCGCCTTGGCCTTCTACGACGGATACAGATCCAAGCAGCTGCCAGCCAACCTGTTGCAAGCTCAAAGAGATTACTTCGGTGCCCACACCTTCAAGATCCTCCCAGAGCACGCTACTGCTGACAGAAAGGTCGACGACTACATCCACGTCAACTGGACCGGAAGAGGTGGTAACATCTCTGCCACCACCTACGACGCTTAAACAGCGTGTAGCGGTTTGGTAACAGCTCGATCGTCTTGACTGATTTTCCAAGTAGTTGAACCAGTTTACTTAGAAATATATTAGTATTCAGAGATAAAAGGAGCGCCGACGCGTCGACCCGCGTCGACCCGCGTCGCTGCGTCGATCTCCCTCCTGCTGAAAATTTTCAGCTTCAATAGTTCAAACAGGCGAAAAGCAGTCACTTTTATCAAAACAAAGGGCATTTCCTATTTTATGCTGTTTGTGACTGTGTTTTAAAAAAAAGTATAACGCAGGGGCTCGCTACCCCACATTTCGTGATAAGATAAGAACAGGCCATGGCCGACAAGCACGGTGCGCCCGGCCCTCAGAGCGTGGGGGCGGACGTCGAGCACTATGAACTCGACGAGAATGCTTTGTTTACACAGCTGGTTAGTTCCTCAGTGAAACTTCTCGAGGAGCACCCAGATCAGAACGCGGATCACCATGACCACCAGGACCACCAGGACCACCAGCAGCACCATGAACAGCAGGAGCAGCGGGAGTTACAACGGGCTATTGAAGAGGCCTTGAATGACCAGGAGCCCCTCCAAGAGCGCCTCCAGGAACCTGAGAATGACGGCAAATCGACCTTGGAACAGGCCATCAGCGACGCATTACAGGCCCACTTCGAGACCGAGGAGACCGCGGGCGACCGCACACAGCCCGCGGAGGCACAGGAGCCCAAGATGGCTGAGATGGCCTCCAAGACAGCCGAGTCCGAGCTGTCGATGGCGATCTCGAACGCCCTACGAGAGACCGAGAAGCACATTGAGGGTTCTGAGAGCCCAGAAGAGCACGAAGGATCACATAACACCTTTGAATCGGAGCTGAAGCCGCCGGCTACCGGGGCGTCCTCGTTTCTTGGCAGCGGAGAGATACAGAGCGAGGACATTCTGGCCCAATTGGAGCTGAACAGTGCCATTGAGGCCGCTCTGAAGGAGAACGCCGGCGAGTCCAAGAACGCCGAGCAAACGGCGAGCGAACAGCCGGTCGACGAGTCGGACCTGGAGCTGTCTAAGGCCATTGCTGCTGCGATTGGGCTGCATGTCGAGCAGAAAGAGGAGGTGACCTCCAGCGATCAGCAGCGCCAGCCGACAACCGACAGTGCGGACCTGGATCTAGGCATGGCGATTGCAGATGCCCTCAAAGAGACACAGAGGGCCGAGGAGTCGGAAAAGATGGAAACGGCTGCGGCTCGGCCCGCCGTTGAGGACGAGTTGCAGGCTGCTCTGGCCCAGATGGTTCAGACGGTGGTTGACACGAGTCTTTTCCCGGCACAGCAGGAGCCTAAGGGGAAAAAGCCCACGGCAAAACCCAAGAAAACGGCTGCAAAGGCCAGACCCAGAAAGCCTGCAAAGAAGTCGAAGAAGACAGACAGCGATTTGGAGAGTTTCCATTGGAACGACATGATGGAAAAGGCCATGGAGATGGCCATGGAGAACCCAGAGCATCTGATCTCCACGATGAATCTGGCCGGAACTCCAGGGACGCCGGGGTACAGGGAGCAGGCGACGGCGAAGGCTCGTAAACTGGCTGCAGCTTCGAGACAGACGAGCAAAGCGGGTGTGACGTCGTTGGCTAACTCCATGACCACGGCCGCCGTCAAAGCTGCTGCCCAGCAGCGACTGGCCCAGGTGACCGCCCAGCAGCAGGCCAAGGCTCTGTTGGCCCAGCAGCAGCGAGACCGCGAGCTGAGACAGAAGCTGGAGCGCGAGAAAGAGCAGCTGGAAAAGGCCAAAGAGGCCAGTTCGAGCGTGGCGTCTTTGCCTGCGAGCATGCTGCAGTTCACGGTTCCGACGCCTCCCACGACGATTCCCGCTCCTCCGTCCGGGTCGGCAAAACTGGCCAAGGCCATGGGCGATAACGCGGTCTCCAGGACGGACGCCGGCAAAGCCTCCGGGGAGTTGAAGCTCACGCCCCCTAATTTCGAGCAGTTCCAGAAGTTTTCCGGGCCGACGGGGACAGCCCCGGCCTCTGAAACGCCTAGCACTGGCGATCAGGCCGAGACAGCGATGAAGGGACTCTCGATCGCTGAGTCGTTGGCCTTACAACGCGAGAGGATGGGGAAACCGTACGAAGAGAACGGAAACGGAAATGGGACGGGAAAGCTTGGAGCTTTTCAGTTAAGCAAGACCACAGACTCAGGTCCGGTTCGGAAGTCGGAAGGGTCCTTCCTGAAGAACATTCTAGGTAGTCTGAACCTTGCTAACCTGAACAGCACCCAGATACTGAACAGCATTGCTCCGCAGACCATGAGCTCCATCAAGGACACGGTTTTGAAGGCTGTGTCAAACCTGGTGGCGAGCCAGCCGCAGGGCTCGGCCGCTGGCCGGGGCTCGGTTGCGCAGAAGCCAAAGCAGATTTTCTCCAAGGCGAGCTCGCCGACCGTCGACGAGAAAGAGAGGATCAGACAGGAGAACAGGGAGCGCAAGAAGCGGTGGAGAGTGATCAATATCGAGAGAAACAGAGACAACGATCTGCGTGCCAGGGTGATCAAGCGGGCCAACCAGATTTTCCCGAGCTCGGAGGACGAGGAGCTGCGGAAAAAGTGGATCACAGAGGAGTTTGAGAAGAGAAAGAAGAAGCGAATCGAGAAAAATGGGTCCGACTCTCCAGGGGGGGTGTCGTTCCCCGAGGATTTTCAGAACTTCGGCCCGACTGGCTCGTTTTCCAGTCCTGGAGAAGACAACAAGGCCAAGTTCCCCTACACTTCTCCGATCTCCGAGATCCTCAGCGATCCGCGCGTCACGGAGACCGTCGCCCAGCTGTACAACGCCATGAACGGCGGCGACGACTCGGAGCCGAAGTCTGACCGAGTGTCCAGCATAACGTCCACCGCAACGGCGTTGATGGCCGCGTACGTGGCCACCAACAGATCGGTCAGCGAGACCAGCATCCCAACGATAGTCAGCTCGCTGGTGGCTTCTTTGAACAGCCAGCTGACAAGCCACGGCAGCAGGGACAGTTCCTCCTCTCCGTCTGCGACGCCGGCCTCTAGAAGCTCGTCCTCGGTGAGGTCTGACCCTCCGTTTGGCACTGTCACCTCTTTCAGAGTGAGTGCGCCCCAGGGAGCGTCCTCCTCTACTTTGAACAACAACGCTCTCAAGCCTCCAACTTGCAATCCAGACATGCTGTTGACCTCGTTTGTCAAGAACACCAAGAAGAACTCAAACGCAGAAAGCTACAACTCGTCTATCGCTGCTCTCAAAACGCTGTCGCTGCAGAACCCGCTCAACGAGATCCGCCAGGGCTACCACAACCTCCAGAACGAGAACCTCGACCCCGATTTGGGCTCTAGCAGTTCTCTGGCTAAAGTCATCCCGGAGAAAAGAGCACCCTCTGCTCAGGACTCAGACACCAAGAAACCCAAGACGGAGCCGTTCGGAAACCCAATCAACCGAGCCAGTATTGGCCGTTCCACCGCGGACGCTATCGACTTGGAGATGGACGATCAAATCGGCCAGTTCTCGAGACCTTTCACCACGGATCTCGCACGCTCGAAAAATGACCCTAATATTGCCAAACCCCGCTTCCCGGGGAAACCTTCATCGAGGCCATCGCCGCCGGTCCAGTCTCTGGCCCAGGTCAAATTACCCCAGTATCTCAAACCTGAGTCCAATGGAATCAAGTCCTCGAATTCCAACCCCGTGGTCAGATCCATTGCGTCCCCGCAACCCTCGAGGTCCAATTCCCCTGTCCAACCGTCGGGCTCGCTCGGCTTCTCGAGGCCTTCCGCCAGGGGAATTGGCTCACCATCTGTGTCTCAATCGCAAACTAGTCATGGAATCGTGGGACTAAGAAAACCTGGTGCGTTCAGAAAGCCTCCTGGATTCGGCAACACTGCCGTTTCTCTCGACAAGGGAAAGAAGCCGTTTGGAAATATCACGCCAGTCACGCCACTCCAGAAAGATTGAGCCCGTGTATTCTATGTATACCATGTACAATATATTCTCGTGAAGAATTGAGACCAAAAATTAAAGACCAAAATCGGAAAAGCAAGGGAATTTTGGAAAAAAATCAAAAAATAATTGATCACACCCAGGATCGAACTGGGGACCATCTGCGTGTTAAGCAGATGCCATAACCAACTAGACCATGCGACCAATTGTTGAACCTGTAAGAGGTATAGCTGGTCAGGAACGGTTTACTTGGCCAACTCGGCTATCCAACGATTAGAATACAGACGCCAAAGAAGTCCGCAAACCAGTTCTATTCGACACCCCTCATAACAGAGCCGTACTGTATTCTTAAGCAGAACATACTACCTTTCATCATATAAAAACTCGGACTTCGTATTTTATTCAGTTCAATAAATTCTTTATACTGTTTCTCTTTTCATCCCCTTTCAACAGAAGCAGCATTTTGGAAGCAGCTGCGGTTTCAACCCCAAGGCTGTCAACAGCGCTAGGAAGGGGCTCCACCGAACTACCTGAGCTCATAGGAGAGGAGTTTCTGGAGTTGAACTCTGATTTGCGATTTTCACTCTCAAAACTCGGAATTTCTCCCGTCGAAAACCTATGATTCGAGGCTACCGAACGCTGAGGAGCATCTAGAACTTTTTCATCAACTATGGCAGGCAGAGGAAGCTTGAACTTCACCCCCTCGGAAGATCTGGAACGTCCGAAGCCAAATTGAGAACTGTTTTCCGTCGAAGAAAGGACAAAACCCGAGGAAGAAGTAGACATAGACGAGGAGAGCAACACAGAGTCTCTAATAGAGCTCCCGGTGGTCGTAAGCGAGGAGAGCGAGTGGTGTCTGATGTCCGAGGGGGAACTGGTGTCTCCACTCTGATTCTGCGAAACCGATCCAAATGCCATTTCGGGTGTGATAAGAGGGCTAGGGAGCTGCTCTTTTGGCTTCGGGAGTCGGAACATTGGACATTCGTTCGTTGAGGGAGCCGATGTGGCGTGCGTCGATCCCATTTTGGGTCTCTTGGTGTCATTTCTGTCGTATTCAACATCATCGTCATCTTCGTCGTCGTCGTCGTCGTCGTCGTCGTCGTCGTCGTCTGAACTGCTGCTCTCTGTAGCAGCCAGTTGCTCAATCTCTTTAGAGATCGGGTCAAGATCTTCGTTTGGAACATTCCCGTTGTTTTTCCAGGTTTTCATAAAAAGCTCTTCGAAATCAAAATCCTTCTCGATGTCTCTATAAAGTTGAAGATCGAGGTCGAAGTCCACAAACCTTAGGTGATCGTTTTGAGCAAACCAGTTTTTAAAATAATCCCTTGTCTTTGGAGGCGTGAGCATCTGCAACTTGAGCAACTTGATCACCAGATGCAGGTACTTTATGTACTCCACCGTGGATTGGAGAATTGTGAGCTTGTGCATCATGTTTGAGTTGTCGAAGCTGTTTTCGTTCAGCTCACTCAAAATGCTGAGCCGGCAAGCAGGAATCAAAAATTTCAACGCTTCGAACTCCCTATTCATTTTTATCCTTCTTTTCTTCTCTATTATCGAGTGCTGATTTTTTAGCTCCTTTTTCTTTTTTTCAAGCTCCTCCTGATTGAAAGAGGATTTCCTCCGTTTTCGAGAGGTGTGTGATTTTGGTGTTTGGGGCTGCGAGATAGGGGCTGTCAGGATGGGGCTGCGCCCGACTGACGAGGCCTGGCTTGACGGAGGCAAAGGAGGGTCCGTCACGTACGTCATAGGCGAGATAGAAGGCGAATGGTTGATCAAGCGGTTGTGATGGTAGTCGTCGTTGGTAACAAAAGATGAGGTGAGGTAGTTGGAGTTTGCCGGCTCAAGTGAAGTTGGTCCAGGAGGCAAAAGAGAGGGGGAGTTCGGTATTGATCCCACCCCAATTCCGAGACCTGATTTTTGCATTTGGATGAACGTAGGCTTGAAGATCGGTGGTGGTGGCAGCACCGTACCCAAAATGCCAGTAGCAGGGTTGTCTATTTGCCGTGGAGACTCTCGTTGAAATTGGCTCATATTTCCGGTACCTCTCCCTTGAATGATTTTTTTTCTTAAGTGAGACGCAAGACTAAACAATAAAGGCTCTTTTGCATTCTTATACTTCGAATTAAGGAGCAAAAGGTCTCAGCATCCTCATGTCCGATGATTACAAAATTAGAAAACGTTCTCGACATCACACCGCGTGGCGGCAACCTCCGTTGATGCTGGCTTGGCCCACGTTATCAGTAGCTGTAATCATCTGCGTGGGTGAGTGCCTGTTCGAGAAGGTCTTGTGACAGCAGCCCCACGTGCCAGTCGCGCGCAGGGGGATGGTGAAAAACGCCGCCTCGCCAGCTGCACCTCGGCCTGCCTGAGAGCACCTAATCCGCAGGGCTGAAATATTTCACCCCCACGCTGCTAATTAGCTCGCGCTCATCGGCGCACGTGCCTCTGCGCTCACACGGGTTTGGTCGTGCGGAGCCTTCGGCACGTTTGAGTCTGTTTCGTAAGCCGTCAGAGCGCGTGGCGGTGTGGCGGAGAGCCACGGGGATTCACGGAGAATAAAGCGTCGAATGACATCGCGATAAGCGAGTCGAACCGTTATACGTTGTCGACGTCAAGCGACCTGCCATCGCACGAGAGGAAACGCCCCAGCTCAGGGCGTTGTTTTACCCGGAACACACGAATCCTGCTCCCCGACGTGGTTTGGAAGCTCTAGCGATTTGTCTCTCCGGACCAACAGATCGTGGCTCATCGCGCGCTCGAGACAAGCGAAAACGACTTGATTTCCATGTGGCGATGCACAAGCAGATCCTCGCGTCTCCGGAACGTGGGGCAGTTTTGTAGTCTCGCGGAAACGTCGATAGTCGCGTCAAAACTCCGAATCGAGAAATCAGAAAAAATTTAAGCCGCTCGGCTTCTTGCTACCCCATATTCTGCAGTTCCAGAAAGAGTCACCCATACTTGTTTGACCTAAAGAAAGCCCAATTATTTTTCGACAGCAACTTTCTTTTCCTGTGATCCGTTCATAAACCCAATTAAAAATGTCGCTGATCGAGTCGATACCTCCAACATTTGCAACGCAGTTACACTGCGAAGCTCTTCAGAGGCAATTAAGAGCCAGAGACATCGAGCCCGAACCTTTTCAAGACCCACATTACCGAGACGGACTATCTCCGTATGAGTTCAACCTAAAGACTCTTCACAATTTTAACACACAGCTTGCGGATTCGTTGGGTCACACGAGCTTTCTGCTCATTTTGGTGGGCGTTCAAGATCAATTGGTAGCCGCATTGAAAGAGCTGCAGACTGTCAGACCCTTGCTAGGTTTTTCAGGTGGAAGCGTCTCGAGCTACTGCTTCAGACAGTCAGTGACATCCGCTTTTAAAAACACCTACGAAAAGGTGCTTACAGTGGTGAGATCGAGCTACGAGATAATTTTCAAAAAGGACTATTTCCTCGGTATAAGTTGTTACAAATGGATTTATGAAAAGTTAGTTTGGGCTGAAAAATTCAACCCTGAAAAAAGAAACCAATTATCAGGTATTTGCTACCAAGATTTGATGCATTTGAACTTTGAGATCCTCTTGAACTCAAAAAGCTACAAACTTTTCAAAAGGCTCAACGGAGTTTACAACAAGGAGCTCGTTTTAAAAGAGAGTTTGAATGATTTGAAGAAGAGTTTCCAAAGAGCTCACGCTCAAGAAGAAAATTTTGAATTCGATGAAACGGACACCGCGTTGGTGAAATCTCCCGAGTTCAACTCCTTTAACCGACAGAGGTCACGAGATCTCTGCTTCTCCCTTAAACGAGTTTTTTAAGCTTATTTATGGACTTCTTCCCTGGGTATCAACTAAATAAAGGCGTACAGAAAAAGACAGTAAAGTTTTCTTGATCATTTCTAGCAAAAGATCAAAATGCTGGTTATGCAAATAAATACTGAATCGACTCCCCGACCGAACTTGAAAAGAACCAATAGTTCAACTAAACAGTTAACACAAAAGTTATACGACTTTACATTACTGTATTCTCCCGTCCTTCTGCTCCGCAGGCAATATCCACGCTTCCCAACCTTGCTTCAATCTGATCCTCTTGTTCTTCCCCGAACCCACAACCTGCAGTGAATTGATTTTTTTGAGGGCTTGCGAAATCAAAGAGTAGTCTCCGTTGGAAAGGCTTTTCACCCTGGAGAAATTAGCAATGAACTGCACACTCACGAATCCTTCTGAATCCATGTGCTTTCTCATGTACAGATCCTTCAAAAGATTCTCTACCGAGAAATAATACTCAATCTGTTTCACTAGCCGCATTAAGCTGTCTTTTCCTTGAGCAAACGGAGCCTGGGAATACTGTGGGGTGAACTGCGGTTGTTGGGGTATCATTGGAGCAAGTCCAAATCCTGGTGGGGGACCATAGAACGGTTGGTAATACGGTGATGGCGAACTAGGATCTGGCGAAGAGGCTTGAGGAACACCCGCTGGAAGAGAAAAAACCCCGTAATACATACTGGGATCCATGTAAACTTGAGGAGGCGATGCAATTTGAGGAGGGGTGAAGTTTGACGGCTGCGGAGACGAACCGAATGATTTGTATGAGTTCGGGATATGATCTGCAGAAATAGTGGCGTTGCTGTCGTTCAACGGAGAGTAATCCGAAGAGCCGGGAGAGTTCCTCTGACTATTTCTGCTCGAAGAAGAGGGTGACATGTTGAAATGAGGTATCGGTCCTTGCGGCACAAAATAAGGCACATAATAAGGTTGCGGACTGAGACCTTGATATGGAGACATTGGAGGCTGACCAGTCATCGAGCGGGAGAATGAATTTCTTCCCTTTTTGTGATATCTAAAGTTAGAGCCGTTGATGCTACCTGCGTTGGAATTGCGAGACATTGGTTGTCTGGACCTGATGGTTTCGTTAAAATTGTCGTAATTGACATTTCCACTATTGATCGAGCTGGATTGATTGCCCAGTTTGACGTTCGAGTAAAAATATCCATTTTCTAAAGTTGAGATCGAGTCAGAGGTTGGTGGAGCAGAATCTGCAATGGGCCCACTCTCCAGGTTCAATTGTGCAACCATTTGACTCAAGTTTTTTTCATCTGAAACATCGGTAGCTTCAGTGGTACCTGAAGACAACTCTGAAGCGGTCGCAGGAGTTGAATTCTCGGCTATTGACAAGGTAGAAGGGGCGCGTTCGTCTCTGACTTCGACAGAGACGATGGAGTTCTTTCTGGTTTGAACTCCGGTCTTTTTTCTATTGTTATTTCTCTTGCTGCTTTGCGGGGGAGATCTGCTTGAGAGAGCGATTTGAGGATCTTTCCTCTTCTTGATTTTGGAGTGCAAAACGCTTCCCGTTCCGTTGGCAATGCCTATCACAGACTCGTTATCAAATACTGGGTTTTTGTTTCCCGATCTGCTACCAATCGGTGAGGAAACTAGAATTTCGGCTTCTAAAGGGACCCACTTCTCCCTTCCTGACTTCTTAGCCTTGGCAGTTGTCTGGGAATCGGACGAGAGGGGCTGAGCGAGAAGCTGCGGAGGCAGGCGAAGCGGTTCTGATTTCGGGCTGCGATTCGATGTAACCGAAGCAATGACACCGGAAAGAGACCAGGGGTTCACTTGTGGAGGCGGGGCCGGTAGCAACGTGGACACTCGAGATGTTGAGGTCGAGGAGCTGAGCGGTTTTTCAGCCATGATGGGGAAAACTGAAAAGAGGAGGCGTTTGTTTTGTGCGAGTGAAGGCAATGATGCGCCAGACCAGAGGAGACAAAACGCTAAGTGTGAGAGCTTGTACACGCGGTTGTGCGAGCGTTGCTTGCTGTGAACTCTGCAAGCTGTGCTGTGATGTTTCAAAGATACCTGATGAGAGATCTTGAGGCAAACAAAAACTTTCGCGCTGCACCAAAAATCCAATAAAAAATGCTAAAAAGGGGCGAACTCAAGGGCAAATGCGAGGGCGAATGCGATGGCCGAAGGCAGGAGGGAAGGAACTCAAGTGAACTGCCGGACCTGCAATAATGCGGGAAAGTTGGAGCACACGCCTGATGAGTGAGAGCGAGAGCGGATCCCTGAAAGAGGTAGGGACTAGACTAGACTAGCTTACCGTTTCCCTTGGAGCGTCTAATTAACTTGTGCGATTCCCCGTTGAAGTACCGCCGGGCGGGATAAGAGAACAGCGCAGGCTCAAACAACAGATGCTTGATGCTTCAGGTTGTTAGCTCTGTAAGCTAAGGGAAACTGTGATCTTCGGGGATAAGACAGGCTCACAAGTGGCAAAAACCAGGAAAGAAGCAAGTAGTAGCGGACGTTTGCAGGCAATCGCCAGAGGAATCGGAAATGGGATCAAAAAATTCGAATCATCACAAAAAAAATATGGTGGGCCGGGCAATTTCCGGCGGCGAGGGGGCAAAAAGGCACATGCGCGAAGCGAGACTCCACGTCCAGGGCTCCACACCTTCTTACGACTTTCGAAGTCTGCGGCGGGTGTTCGTTCCACTTGTCACGCACGTAACGAGCAAAACTCGGAGTGGAACGGCCTTGTTTAGTACTGTCAGAGCATAAGGAACGTCAGTACTTGAGTGTGGGATCAGTTAGTTGAACTACGCGGTTTAATTGGGACGTGGCTGAGAGGAGAATACGCTGTTTCGAGATCGCTGACGTCCGCCGTGGGATGTTAACTTTGTGTCCCACTCGAAAAGAAGCACTAAGCTCTCACTTTCGGGCCGGCCGGCATACAGCTGTACGACCAAGCCGTTGTAGGGCCCTGTGGTGCCCGGAACTCCAGCGCTAGAGCTTCCCAATACGGCTTTTATGATAGCTCTCAAAAATTGTGGGGTTGCCACAGGCTTATCAGAGCGCGCGAAATTCTACCCCACGTCGTTTTACAAAAGGTGTCACCTGCTTTAGGTGGGGAGAGCACATGGAGAAGGGAACTTGTGTGGAATAATTGATTTCCTCGGGTATAAAAAGAGCCCGAGTTGCCTCCTGATGGTATAACAACCATCGTATTCAACGTGCCGTTTTTGGTAATCAAAAACTTCATCAAATTTGCCATGGCCTTTTTCCAGTCGAATCCGTCCCTGAAAACAGACGAAAACCGCAGAATCTATCTGGAGGAGAACCCAGTCGCAGAGCCAGGCCCAGGCCAGGCTCTCGTACACGTTCGTGCGTGCGGTATTTGCGGCTCAGACGTTCACTTTTGGAAAAAAGGTCGTATCGGAGAACTCACTGTGCGAGGACCCTGTGTCCTGGGTCATGAAGCCGCGGGGGATGTGGTAGCTCTGGGCGCGGGGGTCACCCACTTGAGTGTGGGGGATCGTGTGGCGGTGGAGCCTCAGCTCCCGTGTGGCGAGTGTTTTTTGTGTATGCAGGGAGATTACAACCTCTGTGAAGCTGTGGAGTTCTCGTCGGTGTACCCAGACGACGGGCTGATGCAACGCTACAAGTGTCACTCGGCCCGGTTTTTGCACCGTCTTCCAGACTCGATGTCCTACGAACAAGGCGCCTTGGTCGAGCCGCTCAGTGTGGCTTACCACGGTCTTGAGCGCTCCTCAATCAAATTGGGCGAGGGGGTTCTTGTGGCAGGTGCTGGTCCGATTGGGCTGTGCGCGCTTTCGCTCGCTCGCGCGTCGGGAGCCAACCCCCTCGTGGTTACTGACGTTTCCCCGCAAAGACTGGCGTTTGCCGAGAAACTGATTCCCGGGGTGCGTACCCACCGGATTGACCCAAAATTGCCTGTGCAAACAACAGCGCTCGCCGTGAGGGCTCTGTTTGGCCCAACCGAACGGCACCAGCCAGTGTGCGGACTGGAATGCACTGGGGTCGAGTCCTCCATTGCAACTGCCGCGTACGTCGTGCGTCGCTCTGGAACACTCACAGTTGTGGGCGTTGGCGGCGGCGATATCAACAACTTCCCGTTCATGCGTCTGTCTCTGGCGGAGATTGACGTGCACTTCATCAACCGGTACCACGACTCCTGGCCCGCTTGTATCGGGCTCATTTCGTCTGGTGTAGTCAACATAGACGCGCTCGTGACACATCGCTTCCCAATGGAAGAGGCCGTCGAGGCCATCCAGTGCTCCAGCGACCCCTCTAACGGCAATATCAAGGTGATGGTTCTGGATCGCTGAGTGTGTGAGTGAGTGTGTGTAAGGATGTTTAACTTTCTTACTGCAACCGACGCGTCGATAGACGCAGTGCTGGATGTTCTGGAAAATTTTTTTTCAGCGGCGTCGTCGCCCAAGATCTTCAACATTTACATATCTAGATTACTTTATCGAGGGCGTTTTTACCGAGATAAATAATAACTTACTCTTTATCTACTTATACAGACCTGTTTTAGTTTCTGTTTGCGGTTGATACCAGCTAATTGCTTCGAAAACAGCTTTCCCTTAACGATTTCAATATGAATCCCGCAGTTTCCAACTTGGTGCTCATGCTCGGTATGATGCAGGTGTCAAGAAAACTCGACTTTGAAGATCCTACCGTGCTCTTCTACGTCAGAGTTCTGTACGTGTCCTGTACCTTGCTCACCCTCGGAATTTACATGTACACCAGATTGGTCATTGTGAAGAAGAATGACCTCACTACGCTCAAGTACCTTGAGCCTCCTAACACTATGCAGGGAGAGACCGAGTCCAAGCTGACCGTCACCACTGTGAAGGACTACGACCTTAAGCAGATCCAGGGTGCCATCAAAGGTGTCTTCACTGGTGTTGCCATGATGGGTTTCATGCACTTGTACATGAAGTACGCCAACCCATTGTTGATGCAATCGATCTCTCCGCTCAAGGGTGCCTTCGAGCTTAACCTGGTCCAGATCCATTTGTTCGGCAAGTCAGCCACAGGAGATCTCAAGAGACCATTCAAGGCCAGCGCTGGTATGTTCGGAGCTCTCACCGGCGGCGCCGACTCCAAGACCGACAAAGAGTCAATCGAGAAGGCCGAGATCAGCGGTATCGGCGGTGTCAAGGAGGAGTAAAAGTAGCTTTTCAGGCTTGGAAAAGTGCAGGAAAAGCACTATCGTCTCATTCATCGTTTCCCGCTTGGGTGTTTATAGTGCCACTTTGTTCCTATCTGTGAAAATTCATACATAAGCGTTCTTTGACTCCTCTAATCTGCTGACATAAGCAACACAGCCCGATTCTATCACAGTTTTAGTAAAAGAACCAACAGCACCACGTAACAGGAGGCACTGACTGCAGTGAGCCCCACGACAAAGTTCCCACTCGTTTTGAAGTAGTACGAGTTGTGCGAAATGCGGCCGTCTCCGTCGAGGTCTGCGTGATAGGCCGTGGTCCAGTTCGGGTCGCTGAAGTTGATGAAGTAGAGGTCTAGGTTGCGCGACCGCAGGTAACTGATTACGCACAGAATCAGTCCGTAGCAGTTAAAAACGAGCCCGATTTTGAAGAATTCTGTTGAGAACAGTTTCAACACAATGATTGAGAACGACAAGCATCCCAAACACGTTCGAAGATACGCCCCCTGGTACGTTCTCTGGTGCGCTCGTATGTCCAGTTTCTGGGCAGACGTCTCCAGCAGCGAGAGCCGAGACGGTCTTCTCACGTCGTGCAAGTCATAAAAAGCATGGACATCGTGAACCTCGTGAACCTCGTGCACTTCACTCGTTTCGGGGCCTACGCCGTCTGTTGACGGTTCGCGATCCATTTTTGTGCTGAGGGTCCAATCTTCTTAATTTAGCCGAGTGTAGATAACCGGTACTCTTTTTGGTGGGGAAAAAAATTTGTAGATAAAAAAGACAAAGGGAAAAAAACGATCGTATAATAAAAAACTTTTATATAAATCGAGGGCGAATTCCTTTTGTTGTTCCTTAAACTCTTATTTGATTTGTACTGTTGAGGCTGCGGGATATTCTCTGGAAGAGCCTTTAACGCCGTACGCTTGCCCATCAACATTGCAGGAAAATGAGGCTGTTTGCAGTGCCGAAACTTCTGCCGGAATCGATGATTCTGAAAAAGGGTGTTTTTTGGCTGCTTATTCGAGGGGTCGCGAGCAAAAGACTACTGCATTCTTCGCCAACGAGGTTTTCTTCCCTGCCAAACACAACAGAATCCTTTGGGAACGCAGCAAAACCAGCTGTTGAAAGTTTCATGTCCCCTAGATTGGCCAAACTCCGACAAACGCCGGTCAAGCCGTTCTCAGAGTTTCTTACCGATACTTTTGGCAGACAGCACGACTATTTGAGAATCTCCATTACAGAAAGATGCAATCTCCGGTGTGTCTACTGTATGCCAGAGGAAGGAATTGAGCTCTCGCCATCGGAAAACCTTCTCACGACGGACGAAATCATCAAACTGGCATCGATCTTCATCAAGCAAGGAGTGACCAAAGTGAGGCTTACTGGTGGAGAACCCACGGTCAGAAAGGACATTGTCGAGCTGGTTTCAAGACTCAACAAATTAGAGGGACTGACCGAGATATGCATCACTTCCAATGGACTTGCCCTGCACAGAAAGCTTCCTGAACTGTTCAAAAATGGACTCACCTCGCTCAACCTGAGTCTGGATACGCTGGTCAACGGTAAGTTTCAACTAATTACGCTCAGAAACGGTCTCAGCGCCGTTCTCAAATCTCTCAACAAAGCCATCGAACTGGACATTCCCAAAATCAAAATAAACGTGGTGGTGATGAAAAACCTGAACGAAGACGAGGTTCTTGATTTCGTCGAGCTCTCCAGAAAGGACAAAGTCGAGGTGCGATTTATTGAGTACATGCCTTTTGACGGAAACAAATGGTCGACTAATAAACTGGTGGAATATGAGGATATCCTGCTCAATATCAAGACCAAATATCCGGATATACGAAGACTGGAGCACAAGCACGGCGAAACGGCGAAGGTTTTTCAAATTCCTGGGTTCAAGGGAAAAATTGGCTTCATCACTTCCATGACGGCAGATTTCTGCTCTACTTGCACCCGACTCAGAATCACTAGCGACGGAAACTTGAAAGTTTGTTTGTTTGGAAACGAAGAGATATCTCTGCGAGATCTCCTTCGAAAAGGTTGCGACGACAATCAAATATTGCAGGCTGTTGGAGAAGCGGTGAAAATGAAGAAGGAAAAGCACGCAGGTCTCGGAGAATTGGAGAATATGCCAAACAGGTCGATGATTTTGATTGGGGGGTAGTTTATTACAAACGTCTAATACTAACAGTGGCTAAGGTTTCTCAATACGTCCTCTGGCATCTACCCTTGTACTCGGAAACAGTCACTTACCGAGGCTCCAAAAGATGAACTACTCAACATCTGCAAAAACTGGCAAGCCCTCTTTCCCGAAACTGACTCACGTCAACTCCAAAGGAGAAGTTCACATGGTTTCAATCAAAGACAAAGCTGTCACACACAGGTCGGCCACTGCAACAGGAACGATCACATTCAGCAACGAAAGTTCTCTTTCCCTGATAACTTCCAATGGAAACAAAAAGGGTGACGTCCTCTCTATTTCACGGATAGCCGGAATCATGGCCGTTAAAAAGACTTCCGAACTCATCCCGCTCTGTCATCCAATAAGCATCACGAAAATAGCTGTCAATTTAGATATGGATACAGAAACTAATGCGCTAAATGCCAGTTGCACGGTGGAATGTGATGGAAAAACCGGAGTGGAAATGGAGGCTTTGACAGGTGTGTCCGTTGCTCTTCTTACCGTCTACGACATGTGCAAAGCTGTTGATAAGTACATGGTGATCAGTGACACCAAAGTAGAGACGAAGACTGGCGGGAAAAGCGGAGATTTTCATCTGAATACCAAGTGACTGTCCCATTACGGGTTGCCAATCTTCGTACACTATATATCCTGCTTTCAATATCAGGCTCGAGATTGAAAAAAAGTTGTATGATAAAAGAAGATATTATGAATAGGAAAAGGTGAAGAACTGCTCCACGCTAAGACTGGCATGACCGGTCCAAGTTGTAACCTAAAAGGTATCAAACCCAACGCAGAATTAGACCAATGTCCCAAAATATCCTACCAAGCAAATATATATAGCGTTTAAAATTGAGGCCGTATCAGTCCTCGTCGCCCCTAATGAAAGTGTGTTAGTATTGGTGTGTCTCCATTGGTGATAGAATATCAGTCAGCTTGCATTGGTGATTCAGTTTGCTCGAACTTACTATTATTCCAGATCATTTGCTTGCCTTCACCGCCTCGTGGCTCCGGCATGACCTTCACCTGGACAGGCTCCTTCAGCAAGTTTCCGCTCAAATCGTACACTTTGTACGTGGAAACCATATCGTCCTCAGAAAGAGCAACGTATCGGCCTTTTTCGGAGTTGCCCAATCCCTTGACAATCAGCTCCGTGGCCAGGGACCTAGGAACTCCATTGGAGATGTCCAAGTTTTGATATTGAGACTCACAAAGTTTGGCGTCTTTGGCCCCCATTCTATTGCTGCGGCCGCCTGCCGTCAGCGGTGAAGCGTTGGAGTCCTGCGGTTGCAACATGGCCTTCTTTGGGATTTGAGGGTCGGTAACCTTTGCGAGCTCAGATTGCAATGTGTAGAAGTCTTTCAGTAGATGGACGTTTCCGTTCTGGTCGTAATCAACTAGACCATAATTGTTCTCCTCTTGGGCGAACTCGTAAACGAGACCCCCTGAAAACACCGAAGACATTTTTGTTGAGTAAATGCTGCTGATCTCCTTGAAAAGTCTTGGAAGAACCTCATTACAACCGTATTCAGAAAAGAATATTGGCTTGCTGTAGTCAGAGTAATCTCCAACCAAGACATGATACCCGCTGGAGTAGAAAGTCTGCTCCCCACACCATTGGTAAGTATTGACACCATAAAAGTCAACCGATTCTGAGGGGCTCTGCTCGTAGCACTCAAGATACTTGGCCAGTGAGGTTCTGTAGCTCAAATCGTCAGCTGCGGAATATCCAACTGGAATCATTCTTGTTTCTTGGTAATTCATGTAGTCTTTCATATCTCTGATAACCGCCTTGACGTAAGCAGGAGAAACCTTGGCAGACAGCTTGTCGTTAATGATCTCATTACCGGCAAAGAAGGCCAAAGTATTGTTGAATGCAGAGAACTCATCGATAGTCGAGAAAACGTGGGTCAAGTAATCGGTATTATAAGTGCTCCAAGGCTCGTATCTGTTCAAGTGCTGGTTAGGCAGCGGAGAATTCACATCTAAAACCAAGTAGATACCAGCGGCAGCCAGAAGAGTCATGCACTTGTTGTGGTCCAACTCCGGGTTAACAGAGTAAACTCTGATGGTGTTGATTCCTAGCGTTTGAAACAAAAATATGTCTCTGGCACATTTGTTGACATCAGAAAGGGGATCGGAATACTGGTTAACCGCCGAGGACCCTCCCGGTTGATAGTCGACTCCTTTGATGAAAAACTGAATGGGTATTTGTTAGACAAGCTCAAACAAAGCGAACACCTTCAAGGTAATACTCACTGGCTTTCCCGTAACAGAGTCAAAGAAGTATCTTCCTTTGATCTCAATGGGATGGACATAGCAAAGTGCTTTCGCAATAATGAAAACGGATATTAAGAACGCTCTGGTGACGCAGATCATTCTAGAGTCGTTTGAATGTAAAATGCTTCCAAATTTAGTGCTCAGTGTCAAAGAACAAGAAGAGACAAAAAGAGGATAAACGGAAAAAGAGCTAGATTTTATTTGAGGATAAACGCTGCTTAAAAAGCTTTTTGTATCCCTTTTTCAAAAAAATACAAAAAAGAAGAGCTCAGCGACACAGCCCCAAACTGCTGACATAATCACACGAAGATGGGGCTATGGCTCAATGGTAGAGCTTTCGACTCCAGTCAAGTTTCTATGGAATTAGTGCAATCGAAGGGTTGCAGGTTCGATTCCTGTTGGCCTCATTCTCAATTTTTTTAGCACTCGACAGAGGATGTTTCGTGACAAAAGAAGGACGGTTTGGTCTTTTTGGGCAACGCAGAAGACTAAAGAACCTGGGCTTTTTTCACGCACAGCCGTTTTTTTTATCGAAGTTCCAAAATCATAAATTACTTTTCAATTAACTTAGTAAACAAAACCCAAAATCTTTCCAGAAACGTGCTTTCTTTTAGCCTCCTCGTGGTCCATGATACCAGCAGAGGTGGTCAGGATGATGAAACCAAACTGTCTGGCTGGAAGAAGGTTAGCGGTCCACTTCTCGATATCGGCGATCTTCAGGTTGTATCTTGGTTGGATGACACCACACTTGTTGAGTCTTCCGTTCAATTGGACAACAATCTTTCCGGATCTGTGGTCGTCAATGTATTCGAATTCACCAATGTAACCTATAGTTTTCGTTAGTAAAGGTTTTCTTTTGCGTGCACGCTCGATTCCGCTAGACACTGCAAGAGAGGACTCATTTGGCAACGGGGGTTTGTCGAGGAAAAGTAAACAGACTAAGAGCAGATGAAAGCTCAGAGCTGTGTAAGAAGCATCTCCTAAGGCATTTTTCTTCCGGAAACTTAAAAGACAGCAAGGGACAATTAGTTATTATGAAAATACCGACAAGCCATCCAGTTATCATTCCGGTGCAGATTGGGGTGTTGAAACGAGTCCTTTCTTGAGCAGCAATGGAATCCAGCGCGCCTGTTCAAATTGACTTACCGTGCTTTTGCATCACAGTGAGAAACTTGATGATCACTTTGGAAGAAGGTCTGATCAAGACCTGTCTCTTTCCGGTTTTCTCGGCGTTATTGATGGCGTTCAAAGCGTCAGCGAGGGCGGATGTTCTGGTCATTTTTGCTACAAAGGTTGATGTTAGTAAAAAGGAGAAAACCCGCAAGGATCTTAGGTTGGCCTTAAAACCATTTCGGGAAGGCACAGAAAGAGACAAATCCCTGCAAAGTTCTCCCCAAATTTCTCGAGATAATGACAAAAAATCAATCAAAGCTGCATGAGTGTCCTGTGATGGTTGGATTCATGAGCAAGAGCCTCAGGTCCGGTTGGACACTGTGACTCGTAACCGAAACAAGGTATTACGGTGCCTGTTTTGAGTTCACTAGGATCCGGCATCAAGACTGACCCAGAAACTTGGGTCGGACTGTTGTTCAGATCAAACAGGTACGCATAATTCTCATTCTGGCTTGCTTTTTTGCCCTCGATCAAGTCTGACGTGTAGAGCACACGTAAACAGGGACGGGAACGGCAACTATGGTGAATTTCGGTGAGACGGGGTGACTCCAACGGCAAATACTTACTAGCTGTGTGAGTTTTCTTTGTTGGTTGGACGTGAAAATTGCTATTTCGAAGCAGAGCAGGAAGAAAGAAAGATGGGTTTTCAGATTAAACATGCCCGAGTTCAAAAAATACCTTGTGATGAAAAATTTTTCATTTTCAAAACCTCGGCCGGGTAACTAAAAGTTGTGGATAGCGGTGTGAAATATTTTGATAAAAAAATATAAAGAGGGAGATTATGTTCGATTAGGGGGCAAATCAGAACAGCTTGAACTGAGGAAGTTAATTGGTGTTTATGGTTAACTTCTAGTGTCGAAGGTGGGAAGTCGTCATTTTATAGAAGAATTGAATGGTATTTGCGACCAAAAGTGTTAAACCGTTAGAGCATCACGTACTGGTTCTGGATGATCTGTGTTTTATCAAGACCCAAAGATAATGAGTTATGCAATGATAAATCCGGCGGACGATCCTGGTCAGAAGGCAGCAATGGAAGAACAGCTCGGTGTACAGGTTTTCCGGGAAATCAAGCCCTACTGTGTCAATTTGTCGCAGATAACCTTCGCTCCCCAAGGCATCTTTAGCTCTAAGCAACTGGTGAAAGCTCTACGGGAGCTGAACGATAAGATAAACTTGGCGTTGCAAAAAAGACGGAATCTGGGCGAAAAAGCCGATCAGGAGTCGTCGGTTTTGCCGACCAGCTTGGCCGATTACATTTTTGTGCCCGTTGCTCAATTGCTGAAGAGACCCAAACTTGCCGAGACCGAGCTGGAGTTCACGTTGGCCCTGATTCGGACCATCATAGTCCATTGTTGGAAAGCCCCAGGAGCGCTCCCCCGGGCTCTGGCTCAGCAACTAGTGCCTTTAATTACGTTTTTGATTGGAGGAAAGCCCAACGCGAAAGACACTGCGATTGAGCACTCGGAGGAGACTTTGTTGAATGGCGTGGGCTGTTTGGCAAATCTCCTGATAGGATTGCGGAACCAGGGAGTTAAGACAAGCGATGACTTTCTGACCGACACGACGAATTTGCCCTCGATTGGGCATATGGTTTCTGTCGTGCTTGACATTTCATTGAAGTCTGAAAATCTTGAACTGCAACTGCAAAGCTTGAGTCTCTTGGACGACCTTTATGATTTACTCCATGATGGTGAGATTCTCTCTTTTATGCTTCCGGGAAACGTCTCTTCGATGGTCAAGATCTTCAGCAACCGACCGCACTACAAGGTTGTTGCCAAATCGCTCCACGTTTTGTCTACCATCATGAGCTACGTTTTTGATGATTATGATCTTGACGTCAAGCGGGAAAAGACGGCTGGCTCCCTCGAGGAGTTGAGGGATAATTGGGAAACAGATGAAGCGTCTCCTGAAGATGCACAAGGGTCCGAAATCAAAGTATTCATTCCTGACGTGGCTCCCGGGAAGTATCATCGAACGACGAGCTGGCTCAAAGCGACACTCTACCAACTACAGAAGGCTCTCAATGTGATTGTGAAAACAACGGAGCTTGATAGAATTGAAGTCCGGTCGAATATGTTCCATTTTTGCCTGAACATTTTCAAACATTGCTTCAAGTCTTGCGGATTGCTTTTGCCTACGCTGGTCAGTTCCATGACTGAGGTTTGCTCGGAAGACGGCAGCTACCAGGAGCTCCTGGTCAGTTCTATGTCCATGAGTCCAAGCGGCGAGGACTTCGTTCGGTTGCTGAAAACTGAGTTGATGGCTGCGGTTGACAACATTCCCTTGACTTTTGTCTCGCCGGACTCCTCCAAGATCATCAAGCTGCTTCAAAGAGTGAGTTTTATGATGAGACTGCTACTGCAGTATGACAGCTGTGAAGAGAGTTTGGTTGAGAATTTGCTTGTTCGATTACGTGAGGAGCTTGTCTTGTTGGCTCAATCAGCCTTTGGAAAACGCCCAAGCAAGATTGCATCGGTTGCCTCAGCGTCATTTGGGTCAGAGATCCTCGCCATCACTTCCAGTTACACTGTTGAGGGTGTCAGAGGGGAGTTGCAACCGGTTCGAATGATGGAGTCCGTTTTCGATGATGAAACTGAATCAGAACTTGTCAGGCTCTTGCAGACGTTAGCGTCCTACCCAGGAATCGCCAGTCCGTTGCAAAGACTGCTACTTGAAATGTCCGACAACACGGGTGTTTCGGATGACAGAAACCTCACAATTGACTGCGCAACCATGTTGTGGATGACGTCTACAATTTCTCACGTCGCTGATCGCTGCTCCTCGCTCAAGAGTGGTGATACGTTTGACAGTCTTATCCAGTATGATGACGAGGATGATAATCAAACTATCGCGGACTCGGGTTCGGCAATAGTGGAAGTGGTGTACTCTGTGTTGGAGAAAGCAAACGAATTACTGGAATTGAGTTCCACCGGATCTAGAGACTCGACTGCGCTGACTCAAGCTTGCATTGTTTCCTTGCGCTGCATAGGGGAAGCCTCTGACGTTTTGGGAGAGGACTTCAGAGGTGAACTCGCAGATAGTCTGTATCCGGTGGTGGATAGTCTTGCATCTCCAATCTCCTCAATAAGAGACGAAGCTCAAGTGGTTGCACTCAAAATTGCAGACAACTTGTACGATGGCTCGGTTCAGCGATTGATTTCAGAAAACTGTGACTATTTGATGGACTCTTTATCAATGAAACTCACCGGTGATGCAATAACTCCGAGGAGCCCGATTGTTCTGAGCGTTTTGATCAAAATCGGGGGTGTTGAGCTGTTGAGCCAGCTGGACGATGTGATTGCCACCATATTCACACTCCTCGATCTGTACCATGGGTACTCTCCGCTGTGCGAAGGTTTTTTTTTTGTTTTCGACGAGATTATTGAGCAGATTTACAAAAGTCACTTTCAAGGGTTTGACTTTGCTGCTCTGGAGAGAAATCTGGAGGACGACGACGTCACGAACCATCAACCATGGGGCATCAGCTCAATTGAGGGTGTGATTGAATTTGTCAACCGGAAAATCGAGCTGCCTGAAGATTTTTTGGAAGGTGATTCTGATGACGAAGAAGACGTTGAAATACTGAAAAAGGACAAAGTTTTGGAGATCGATAGTGACGACGAGTCGACAGCGGAGCTCGACTCTGTTGCCCCTACCGTCGAAGAAACAGAAAACGAGTCCAAGTGGGACTCGCCTATATCACCTAAGCTGTACAGAACTGTTTCTCAGATTGTTGCTTATGCCGAGCGGTTGTCAAAACACAACTCAAAGAGCTTGTCGCTCATCACGCTGAAGCTGATCAACAAGATCATCCCCATATTGGCCACGCAGAAATCCCAGTTTTTACCGATCGTGGCATCGTTATGGCCCATCGTGAGCAGCTTTTTACTGGTTAGTCAGGATCATCGGGTACTAGAAGTCTGTTTGGAGTCACTGTCTAGTCTGGTCCAGTACGC
The DNA here is from genome assembly GCA_030674545.1 of Ogataea saltuana. Lineage (NCBI taxonomy): Eukaryota > Fungi > Ascomycota > Pichiomycetes > Pichiales > Pichiaceae > Ogataea > Ogataea saltuana. Next base: position 208,383 of record JAKTYV010000009.1, read on the forward strand.
AAACACATTTTTGACTGGGCGATTTTTGGATTTGTTCAAGGAAATTCGTGGTCGTATTTTCGTAACAGAGCTGATAGCCAAGCAAAAAGTTTTGAAAAGGAAACGTGAAACTAGCGGATCGCAAACCCTGAAGGTGATGAACCGGACAAGTACTTCGGTCAATTACGAAGTGAGAGTGTTTGAAAATCTGGCTTCGTTCTGCCAGACTTGTATGTGCAAATTCGGACGGTTCATTCCAACAGAAACTGCCCACAAGATTGCCGAGATTGCCGTACTGTACGACGATCGTGAGGACCACTACGGTTACTTTGGGGATCTCGTTCACTTTCTCAACAACGAGGAACAATAAAAGCCTGTAACATAGATAGAAACTAGCATTAAATCGCAAAAAAAAAAATTGAAGAATGAATTCGAAAAAAGAGGTCGTACCCGGATTCGAACCGGGGTTGTCCGGATCAAAACCGAAAGTGATAACCACTACACCATACAACCAATTGTTGTAGTCAATTTGAGGCAGCTAGATACGTGGTAGTTGGGTACCGAACTACTCCGTAAAATACAGGGTCTGGGAGGTGTAACAAGCGTGGCTCGGTGAAAAATCGGGCCCCCTATGCGAGAACAAAATACTTGTTTTTAGCCACGTCTACTTTCGTGTCCCGCCGTCCTGGTTCTCTGCCCTTCTGCTACTTGTCCGCTCCCTAGATGCCCTCCCCTCTCCACTTCAGGTCCCCATGTCGGTTTGCGGCGCAATTAGTCGAAAACGGTATCCTCAAATGGCAGGTTTCCGAATCTGGAAAAACCTAAACATTGAATTAGTTTTTCCACACGACCTTTGAGAAGTAAACAAACAAAATATATTAAAAAACACAGTAGGTAACTACACGATCGATAGATGAGACCCTCTTAACTGTCTGGCACGGACAAGGATACCACGAGCGACAAATTGCACAGGAAGTTGCACCGAACAACGTCTGTTCAACCTGAGCATAGAGAACAGCGGGATTACGGCTCAACAATGACGTCCAAAGAGTCTCAAGTCCGACAGCTTCTGACCAATTTATCGAGTGAGCAGCTGTCATCGATACTCGAGATCGTCAAAGAAAGTCACACCGTAGTGGAGGAAGCCCAAAATGCCGCCGAAAGCAACAACGAGGAGAACACAGCGCAGGAGAAATTGCAGGAAAGTCCGTTGGTGCCCATAGAAGACATAGTCAAACTGATGAACGAGCTTCAGGGATTGGCACTAGTGATAGGCAATAAACAGCTGAAGCTGAAGAGTTGGATGGGGTCCGTTCGGTCGCTTCTGGAAAGCTACTATGCGGAATTGAAACAAAACGAATCGCATCTGAACACCGAGTTTGCGAACTCATTGGACACAATAGCAAAGATATTCAAGATCCTCAAGTGCTATCAGAACGAGTTTGAAGATGGTTCGTTGCTGAGCCCCAAGGTTGAGAAGCTGATTGACGACTACCGAATGAACAAGTTTACGAGTCTGCGGCACTATTGCGAAGAAACCAATACCATGTCCCAGCTGAACGGCGAGATCGAGTGCACGATACTGAAGATGAAGCCTATTTTGCTGGACAAGATACAAGACATATCAAGCAAGCTGAGTGAATTTTACAGCCGGCTGGATCTCATAGACGATTATGGCAACTCGGAGTTTCTGCGTGAGATTCCCTCGCGAGAGGAGACGGTAAAGTTCTCCTCAATCGGAGAGGTAGACGACATCAAGGAGATCATGTCGACCAAGTTCAGCAAGGCCAGTCCGCGTTTTTACGGCAAGATCGAGGCGGAGCTGGCGAAGCTCGAGTCCTCTGTCGAGGGGCGGGTCCGTGAGCTCAACCAGCTGATACGAAGTCTAAAAGAGCTGGCGGAAGAGCTGGATCTCGAGGTCGAAGATCTAGACACCACGGTGTACGACACCGGCGACGAGGTGGCGGCCAAAATCGGGCTCAAAACTGGAACAATGAATCTTTACAGGGACAAGCTGAGGGTGCTGCAGGCGATGAAGACAGAGAGAGAGACGAAAAAGAGGGAGTCCATGGCTAGAGTGGAAGAACTGTGGGCAGTTTTGCGACCAAACGACAACTCGATCCACCATTTTTTGAAGCAGAACAACAACCTTAAGCTTTCTTCAGTGGCCAACTTTGAGCTCCTGGTGAGCGAACTGGAGCAGGAGAAGAAAGCGAACATCTCAAAGTTCATCGAGTCCAGCAGGTCGAGAATCTTCGGGTTCTGGGAGCTGCTGATGTACGATGAGGCCGACAGACAGAAGTTCGAGCCTTTTTATGAGGAGGACTCTTCGAGGTTCGACGAAGCTCTTTTGGAGTCGCACAACCAGGAAATCGCAAGACTGCGGCTGGAAGTTGAGAACCTGAAGCCGTTGCTCCAGACGATATCCAGGCTGAACCAGCTTCTGCGAGACAAGGAGGAGCTGGAAGAGGCCAGCAAGTACCCCAACCGACTTCTGAAACGGGACTCATTCAAGATCCTGCGCCAGGAGGAGAAAACCAGAGACCGGCTTTCCAAGCAGTTGCCGACCACGATTGAGGACTTGAAACAGCAGCTGGTGGAGTACGAAGCCGTCCGTGGCAAGACTTTCAAGGTCAACGGAGAGTCGTACATCTCGCAGTTGAGCGAGATTGAGAGCGAGCTGACCCGAAAACGCACCATCAGGAAATCGCCATTGAAGCAGCCAACAGTCTCCAGGAAAAGCAACCCAACTGTGAACTCGAAACGGCCTGCCACAGTGACACGGACCAGCCGGCCGGCCTCATTCAAAACTACGATCACGCGGAGCAACACCGGCTCGATAATCCGGAGAAGATGTCCGGCAGACATGACAAATCCGTTCAACTCGAAAGAGAGTTCCCCGCTGAAAGAACGGCCGAGAACTGCTCAAACGTTCCCCGTCGAGTCCGAGGAGATACAGGGGCTGACCCCGGTGGAGCCACCGGTGTTTTGCAAAAAAGCCCGGCCATTGATGTCGTCCCCGGCGAAAAGCTCCGGCAGTTTGAATTTCAGAACCAGTGAAAAACACTCGTTTGAGCTTCTGAGCGGGTGCACCATCTCGAACAAACCGATTGTCATCAAAGGCGGCTCGCCCATGAGAAAACAGGAATCGCTATCCGTGTCGTCCGGCCAATCAACAGCGCTCAGGATACCGACGTTGACCCCGCAAACAACAGCATCAATGATACCAACAAGAACGCAACTGCAGCCGTCTCGTCTTTCTCCAGAAAGAGCGCAACCCTTTGCAAGCACGATTCCTTCTAAAAGAGGGGCACCCCTCGGAGCGTCTTTTCCGTCGGCGAGATCGCCTGGGGCCGAGCTGAAACCGCTGAATTTCAACCTGAACTTCAACATGTCATCGCCGGGCTCTGCCCAGCCAACCAGACCCGGCAGCAGGCGCGGCAGTCCGGTGTCTCCGATCCATCAAGACAACCACGCAGTCTCCAAGAGAAGAGAGACGTGTGTGGCTGAATTGAGCGACTCCATGATCGAGTACAGCGAGGACAGCCACGCTCCACCCAGCAAGGAAAACGTGCTGCCATTTGGAAAAATGGACGTGCTCGAAAAGGAAATATCCGGGGACAAGAACCAGCCGCTGAGCATGGAGTCTCCGGCCCAGAGAAGAGTCTTGGGCGACATTTCCGTCAACTGGGAGACGGAGACGTTTTGAGGGAGAGGCCAGCGACGTGGGCCAGTGACGGCCAGTGCAATAATAGTGATGACGATATTAAAAGGTCTCCAACTTCAGGGTGATTAACGACAATCAACGGAAATTCAACCATTAATCTAATTACGACAACTAATTTGTAGCGATTATTTTCGAGCTCGCAATAAAACGCTTGTCTTCGATACTTCTCACCACTTCTTGGCTTCTAACCCATCGGGCGGAGTGGTTTCCACCTGTTTCTTGCTCACCTCGCCCCAGTCGGTGCTCAATGCCGTTCCGTTGCTTTCTATATAGCTCTTCATCATGGCCCTTCTCGTCTCATCGTCGGCACCACTGTAGAGTTTTTTGAAGAAGTCGTCAGGAGAGTCTTCCTTTTGCTCGTCATCCTCGTCGAGCGTGAAACTCGACCAGTTCACCTTCTTTGCCGACGAAGAAGGGTACGACAATCCTGCTGGTTTCCCTTCTTCGACTGGGATTTCCTTCAGCTCCTGCCCGTCCTCCGTCTTTTCCAGCGCTCTCCATTTAGCTTCCTGAGCCTTGACCAGATAAAGCTCGAGCTTTGTTCCAAAAACCCGGTACGACGACTTTGACGGATCAATTTCGGCGAACAAGGGGTCCAATGAATAGCTGAAACTCGTGCTATCTTTCAGCTTGAACTCGACGTCCAGCGAGGTGGACAAAAAATCCACTTTCAGGGTTTCTTGAGGGATGTTTTTCACGAATAATGAAATGTTCACCTCCGACTTGGTGTCGTACCAATCAACTTTCAGTTCCTGCTTGGTTGGATCAGGGGCCCGACTCGCCGATCCGCCGGTCTGATACTTTCCACCTACGCTCTTGGCCTCTATCTCTTCCAAACGATTCTCCTTTTTCAGCTTGTTGCGGATCATCTCCTTAAACATCAGACACTCGTTGTCCTTGTCGTTGAGCCTTTCTGACTCGATGATCTCTCTGTATGCGTCTGGGTACTTCTTCGTCTTGAAAAAAATGACAGCCTTCTGTTTGTGGCACTTGGCGACCTCTTCTCTTTTCCCGCTCGATTGGGCAAGCTGCAGAGCTTTGGAAGCATCAGCAAGCGCCGATTCCGCGTGCTTGCCTCTCAAGTTCGCCTGGCTTCTCAGAAACAACGACTTGAAAGAGGATGGATTCTCTTCTAGAGCCTGGGAGAGCAGGCTCACCGCCTCGGAAGGGTGGTTTTCCTCCAGCGCTGCCTCGGCTTCTTTGATCAAAGTCGCAATGGCCATTTCTGTGTGGAGGGTCGGAAAGGAGTACAGCAGAAAGAGGTAACCCCGTTACTGTGGTCTTTTCTATAATTTTTTGGAGAATTTACGAGAAATATATTTGCACAGCCGTGAAAATGATTTGGGAGGGGGGTAAAGGTTTGAGCAAGCTGGAGGAGCACAGGGCCATCAGGGGGGCAATGAATGGTTGTGGACCGTATTACTGTTAGAAGGGGACGCTACGGTTCCAGACCAGAGAGCAGAGACAGACTGGGATTGGAGACGAAATCGAAAGATTCTCGAAGAGGTCGCCACTCGAAAGGTGAACAACCACTGACCAGGCTGATGGGAGCTGGCGGGTGTCTTTCTCGCCATCTCCAGTCAGTGAGCCCGTAATTTCCTCTCCTTCGGCGCAGTCTCTTGTTCTTTGGGAGCTGGGCTTTCAGATTACGTGATCTTTTCTATCTGCACCGCCGTAAAAAATATTTTTTATTTGATTTTTATCTTGAAAATTTTTTGTATGACTTTCTGATCAACCCCGGCTAAGAACACAAGGAGTCACGAGCGGCCACGAAACCAAGCAAACATGTCAGTGGTGAACAACAACGCGAAAGTGGATACGCTGATATTGGATGCCGGTCCTCTTATCACTCAGTCGGCCTCCCAGCTGCAGCAGTACGGATCAGTTTTCTACACAACTCCGGGAGTTCATAGCGAGTTGAAGGATGAGCATGCCAGAGCGCAGTTGGTTCTTTGGAGCAGCAATCTCAAGGTCAGACAGCCGAAATCAAGCTCTATCAAAGCTGTTGCTGAATTTGCCAAACTCACTGGTGATTTTTCGGTTCTTTCGCAAAACGATTTACACATTTTGGCTTTGACCTACGAGCTCGAGTGCGAGTTGAACAACGGCCCTTGGAGACTGAGAACGTACCCTGGTGAGAAGAGGAATTTGACAAGCAGACACAAAAAGGAAGCGACAGAGAAAGTGACGAAAAGCGCGGCTGAGACCGAGGGCGAGCTGGTGAAGCCTGAAGAGACTACAGAGAGCGCAGTTAAAGCACAAGAAAGTAATGAGGATGAGCCGCAGTCAGAGCCTGTCCAGCAGAAGAAAAAGCCAAGCAGAAGAGGAGGAAAAAGACACAGAAAGAAGCCTCAGGCCAATGAGAAGGAGGGTCAGGAACCAGTGACGGAGGAGACGGCGAAGGACCAGACTCCGACACAGCAAAACGAAGACGAGGCTTCCGAATCCGACACCGTCCATGCCGAGAAAGTCGTTGACGAAAACGACTTGGAGAACGAATACTCTGATGGCGAGGATGATGGAGAGTGGATCACGGCTGAAAATCTGTACGAGGAGATCTTGAAGGACGAGAACGAGAAAGTTGAGTCTTTCAAGACTGAGGCTACCAAAATTAAGGTCGCTTTAGCTACCGGAGATTTTGCCATGCAGAATGTTTCGATGCAGATGGGGTTGAACCTGATGAATTCCATGTCGGGACTTCAAATAAAGAGAGTCAGAAATTATATGCTGCGATGCCACGCTTGTTTCTCACTCACTCCGATTCCTAAGGATGGAACTCCTAAGCACTTCTGCTCCTCGTGTGGCGGTGCTACGTTGCTGAGATGTGCCGTTTCCGTGAACGCTAACACGGGAGAGATTGTTCCTCATCTGAAAAAGAACTTCGAATGGCATAGGAGAGGCGAGAAGTACTCGCTTCCCTCCCCGTTGTCCAAGAACTACTCCAAGAGGTACGGAAACCAGGGATATCAACACAAGGGTAACCCGAACTTGGAGAACGTTTACTTGAGAGAGGACCAGAAGGAGTACCAGCAGGCCTTGAAAAATGCGCAATGGCAGCTGAGACAGAATGAAAAGAATATGCAGGAGTACGTTGGGGGAGGATCTGCCGATAACTACATCTCTCCATTTTTTACTGGAGCAGATAACATCAAGCCTATTCAGGTCAAGGTGGGGAAGGGAAGGTTTGTTAATTCTTCGAGAAGAAGAAAGTGAGGAAAGCTAGACACATTCAGACATATGGTGTGGATGGTGGATGTTCTGTGTAGCTCAAAGACCAGCCTGATCAATGCTAACTGTTAATTTACGATGTAATTGTTCAAGTCTGTAGCTAAAGAAAAATATCGAGATCTGAAAAAAAAGCATTTTTTTTTTCCACCCCTGAAAAATTTCCTGATAAGAAAAAACATTCGGAGCGAGAAGCGTGGAAAGAATCGGTAGGTTTCTCTCGGCTAAACCATGTCGTTGGTACCCCTGAAACACAAGGCGGCCGGCCACGACGGGTCTCTGCAAACCGAAGATGGTACAATGTTCATCAAGCCAACGGTACTCCAGGAATGCGACTTCTACAACCAGTCAGAAGCATTGGCGCAGAGCGAGGGGGAGGAGGTCGACCTTGGAGCAAGACTGTACCATTGGATGCCCAAGTACTTGGGCACCATGGTTCCGGGAATCAGCGAGAAGATTGAGCAGGAAGAGCCAGAGTTGGCCCAGAAAGTGCTGGCTGAAGCCAAAACGTCCCCCTCTGAACCGAACGAGAAGCTGTACATAGTTCTGGAGAACGTTTGTCAAGGATTTAGAAAACCCGCCGTACTCGACATAAAGTTGGGAGACAAGTTGTACGACGGGAGTGCAAGCGACGAGAAAGTCAAACGAATGCAGAAAGTGTCTCAAGAGACCACCAGTGGATCACTGGGATTCAGAATCTGTGGGATGAAGATTCCAGACTGCGGGGTCCCAATTTCACAAGTCCCCGGAATGGATATGAACGAAGTCACAGAAAAAACAAAGGACGGCTACATCGTGTACAATAAGCTTTTTGGTCGGAAACTGACCAAAACAACCGTCATTGAAGGACTGAAACAGTTTCTCACCCACAACAGCTTATCGGCAGAAATAAAACGTCACGTGACTGAAAAATTTCTGTTGCGATTGCAATTGCTGTATAATTGTCTCCTGGACGAGGAAGTGAGGATTATTTCTGGTTCTCTGCTGTTGGTTTACGAAAGCGACGTGAAAAGGTGGGAGGAGTTAGGGTATGAAGATCCTGTCATCAGAGAGTCCGAGTTGATTGACGAATTTGATGAGGAGGATTCAGAGGAAGAGGACGAGACAAAAGATCATGTCAATGGTGCTCTTAGCTTGATGAAGGTCATCGATTTTGCTCATGCCCGGTACACTCCTGGGGAAGGCTACGACGAGGGTCTGGTTAGAGGGGTTGAAAGTCTGATCGCAATAGTAGAAGAACTTCAAAAATGAGTATATGAAAATGACGACATGAACCGAGTACGGGAAACTAAAACTTATTCTTCATCTCCCTTAGCCTGTCCATAACCCGTTCGGCACCAGATTCACCAGTAGCCTTCAGAACCTCTGGATCGTTGAGCCTGACAAAAGGATTGAATGATTTTTCATCCGCAATTGTGAAAACACCTGTGGTGTACTCGTTTTTTTCACAAAAGCTTTTCAACTTGTTCAGTGCCTCATTATGTGGACCCAGCACAGATTCGGAAAATCGAACGTTTGATTTGGTGTACTCATGCCCGGGGAAAACCCTTGTGTCCTCGGGAAGTTGCATCAATCTTTCGAGTGCCACACACATCTCTGCACCATCTCCCTCGAAAAACCTTCCACAGCCTGAAATAAATAAGGTGTCTCCCGTGAAGACGGCCTTTTCACCTGAATTGAGGTCTTTGGCGTAGTAGCAGATTGAGTCTTGGGTGTGACAAGGGGTGTGGATTGCAGTAATCTCAATGTCTTTGCCCAATTGCATCACTTCCTGGTGCGAGGGGGTATAAGACACGTGAGGCGAGTCTTTACCAGCAATCACGGGCAGGTTTTTGTAGATGGAGCTAAGCAATTCGGAATTGCCTCCAGCATGGTCATAGTGATGGTGTGTATTGACAATTGCTGAGACATTTATCGTGGTGTCTTTTTCCAGATATGGCAGAATATCCGCTGGGTACGCCGGATCGATCAGCCATGTCTTGGACGTAGCTTCATCGGTAAGAAGGTAGCAATAGTTGTCTCCGGACTTCCATCTCATCGGCAGGTATTTCACACGCATCCTCGATTGATGTTAATGAAATAATCTCGATTTGGCAGGTTGCGGACTGCACTGCGTTTGATATCAATCGGGAACGTTCTAACATATGTTCTCCGCAATTCAAGTATTCCTGATTAATAATGGCCATCTTCCTGAGGTGTCTGGTAAAGAGACAGGGTAACATATGTCTGCGTGATTGATGTCACGTGATGATAACGGTCTTGGCCATTTTAGCTATGTGTTGCGAGTCACTGCGGTGCACAATGCCACGATGCCAGACCCTTGTCAATCCAAAAGGGTAATTTTACTATTATGGCCAGCAGTTGGTTTCTCTGTCAAGATTTTCCTCTGGCCTCCAAATCCGATAGTCGAGGCAACATAGCTTGAAAATTTCAAATATTTAAGTAAATTTGATTTCAGAATTCTGGTTATATTTATAACACCCGTTGAACCAGACTCGGTAGCAAATTCATCCGTCATTTCAACAGAGACGCGAAGCTCGTCCGTTTCCGTTTATGAAGTGATGCGTGGGCTTTCAAAACGTTGCGACTCAGAATTGTGTTAGAAGGTTGCTCTTGTGACTCAATGATCAACACTGGTCGGCGAAATCAACGATGTCTTCGTAGCACAAATTCTGGTCGTGAATAAATGAAGTTTGCGAATCATAAGGAATCAAGCTAACGTGTTTCCAGACGTATTTTGGGATACTGATGATTTCAATATTTTCTTTTTCTGTAGGCCGGTATATGTGGCCACAGGTAAGGGTACAATCTCCTTTTGAGCCAACCGATAAGGTTTGTCGCTGGAGATTTATTTTGAGATTCTGGACAATTGCTAGTCTGGCCGTACAATTTTCGGCTAGCCGGATCTCCAGAAGCTCCAAACATCTGACGTAGCTCGTTGGAGAGCCGTTTTGAAACTTGCTTTGGATCCGGGCGTAGCAGTGGGTTCTGGAGTTTTTCAGCGTGCGGATTTCTTGTCCGTTAGTTATGAAGTACTGGAAAGCCGTGGGTTGAAATGCGAGCTCCGGGTCGATCATTCCGAACGAATTGATGTGTTTTTGATACAGCTTTCTCAGCTTTTTTACGGAGAGGACCCTTTTGTGCAACTTCAGTTGTATAATGCGGTGTCCGGTATTTTTCTTGTCAAACTTCCATTTTCCACCTGGTTTCCAGAGGTCTCGTTCGAATTCTTGGCCAACTTCGTAGTCGGTGAACCAAAGACAATCCGATATGCTCTTCATGGTCAATCGGGAGCCAATTGAAGAAATCCCCTTGGATTTCACCTCCCTTACCCACGGGAAACTGAGGTCTTTGGAAAAACTCCAGGTTTCCCTCAGGTTTCCCAATGACTCTATTGTTGTACAGGCATTGGCCAACATGTGAAAGGGAACGTACGACAACTTTTTCAGACTCTTGTATTTTTGGGAAAGTTCATTGAACCTCAACAGAAATTCTCGGATCAGCGTCTGGACAGTAACTAGCTTTTCCTTGGGTAATATAGTAAGGGAAATTAGTTGGATGTAACAATTCAATTCCAACATGAGCTCGGCCACCCGACTCTGTTCGCCATGCTTGCTTTTATCAACTCCGAAAGAGAAGTAATAGGCCGCGTAAAACAGCTCGTGGATCGTTTTCCAGGTGCTCGCTTTGAACGTTGGTAAACGTCCTGGAATGAACAATGCCTTGACAGTGGCAGCGTAGAGAATATTGGGGAATCGCAATAAAGCCTGCTTGAATGACTGTAACTTTGGAGCCATGCTAGATGACGGGTGGGAGAAAAGGGACGAGTAAACACCTCTCGAGAAAATTGTTTCATACAATAGGGTCTCCATGTCTCGTGGGAAGGAATTGCTGACTCTAATAGTTGGCAATTCAGCGAACGTGGTGACAGCGTTCTTGATTCCCCATTTTTCCGGGTCGTCCCCTTTCAGAGCGGTTATCATGGAGGCCGTGCTCGCTAAATCCCCGCCGACAACAGTAACGACATGAGAGCGGGAAACCACGATTTCGCCGTTGGTCAATTGGCTCGTCATACCGTTGAGGGACAGATCTTTCAAATCTTGAATGAGAGGATCGAGATAGTAGTGGATCTTATCTTTGCACGATAACGAGGGGATCACCATGCAAACGTGGACCGCTTCTTCTCGGAGCCGCAACTCCTCCGACAGATTGTTTATCACCAAGGAGACCAGCTCAATTTCGTTCTGACCTGCAATGACGTAGTTCTCCATCATGACCGTCAGACACAAATCGTATTTCCCCACACTGACGGAACTGAGATTTTCCATCACGTGACCATCGCAGACTCCTTTCAGGACGGCACTTTTCTCTGAGAGCAGCCGCAGCTGGGCCCTGGCCTTTGGGTTCGCCAGTATCGTTCCCACGAGTGGACGTATTGAATTGTAGACGATCTTGCAATTGGCGTCTCGTTTGCAAGAACATTCGGGACATCGCTCCAAGAGGGCATTTTCCTTTGTGTACGCCACACACTTATTTTTGCAGTACTCAAATGTGGCGGTGGAGCGCAGATCGGAATCCCACCGTTTGAGGGTCGAGGAGCAGATGGTTCTAACCTCTGTGCTGCGGGCGTTGCTGGGCTCAACCTTTCTGTAAACACGGTCAAAGTTCTCGTACGAAAGTCCACCGCTCTGGGTGAGAAAAAACAGTTCTCTCCGAACTTTGTCTTGGAGGTTATTGTGGCTGGTGACGTCTGCCAACAGATGTCTGATGCCTGAGTAGTCGCTGCTAAACAATGTGTCTGGCGCCAGAGCGACCGATTGGTCGGTCGTCGTGCTGCTCGAGATGTCGCTGCTGGTGTCAGCGTCCAGCTCTGGGTCGTCAACATCAAGGATTCGCAACACTAAAGGCGATCGGGACGCGGTCGCCCCCTTGGCGGGGTCGGTGTGGTCGTTATCCCGGGTCAGGTCGATCACCTCGCTATTTGACCCCATTTTCGACGCTTTACTGGGTCATGGCACGTCAGCAGGTGCTTAGCAAGCTTTATACAAAAAGAAGACTGTTTTGAAAGGCGGAAGAGGGCTTCATCAACCACAACCACACAACCATACGCTTGGAAGGGGACCGTTGATCCAGGTTTCGCGACTGTTCCCCTTGTTGTAATAAGTTTACCCGGACATAACCAGAAAAAGTATTTCTCAGTTTAGTAATCAGCTCTGGGAGGAAACGGCTGGTCCAATAGCAAGCTTCTAAGCAGTTTTTATACAGGAGTACTTGTCTTGTGGGATATCGAGAAGCTCAATTGCAACGGAAACTACAGATCCAAACAACCCACCACCCGTTCACGTGTAAAGATGTCGTTTTTGAGAACTTCAGTGAGATCCAGCCTGGCCAAATCAAAGGCCCTTGGAAGCAGCAACGGCTTGGCCATTGCTGCCGTCAGAACCAAGCTGACATTGCCAGACCTCAAGTGGGATTTTGGTGATCTTGAGCCATTCATCTCGGGACAGATCAACGAGGTCCATTACACCAAGCACCATCAGACCTACGTGACCGGATTCAACACTGCAACTGAGCAGCACGCAGAGGCCCAGGCTGCTGGAGACGTCAAGAAGGCCGTCGAGTTGCAGCAACAGATCAAGTTCCACGGTGGAGGCTACCTCAACCACAACCTTTTCTGGGAAAACCTCGCCCCAGCCAAACAGGGTGGTGGAGAGCTCCCAGCCGAGGACTCAGCTTTCTCTAAGAAGGTTATCGAGCAGTACGGATCCTTCGACAGCCTCAAGGCTCTCACCAACGCCAAGTTGGCCGGAATCCAGGGCTCGGGCTGGGCTTTTATCGTCAAGAACAACGAGAACGGGGCCATTGAAGTGGTGCAGACCGCCAATCAGGACACCATCACCGGTTCTTTGACCCCTCTGGTGGCTATCGATGCCTGGGAGCACGCCTACTACTTGCAGTACAAGAACGTCAAGGTCGACTACTTCAAGGCCATCTGGAACGTTATCAAGTGGTCCGAGGCCGCCAAGAGGTTCGAGGCTTAAGTAGCAACTACGTATGGAGAAAATATTCAGACACATTTTATTGAGGTCACGTGACCTAGGTAGGAGCAAAGACGAGTTAGGGGTGCCTACGCCGGCGACAGGTTTTTACCGCGGTGATCGAGGTGTTGAAGGATGCAGACTGACTTGGCGATACACTTCCCCCAGCTCTATGCCTATAAAACGGCCCCGAAGCCGAACGCTATTTTGATGGAGGTGATGTAGTAGTCCTGGAAGTTGTCCTGGACCAGTTCCTCGTCGCCGATTGGCACGCCGTCGAAGGTCACGTCGAGTTTCGTCTCGCTGTCTCCTTCGGTCAGCGACAGGGTCAGGTCGGTGTAATGGCCCTCCTTCCAGTCGCGAAGTCTCCACAACATTTTGATCTTGGAGAACTCCACCAGCTCCACAATCTTTCCCTGGATGTTGCCCCCGAACAGCTCGAAGTCCGCTCCGACCTCGGGTCTGATGTTCGGAGCCGATCTGGACCAGACCGCAACTCTCTCTGGCAGAATAAACGTGAGATACAGCTGCTGGGCCGAGGTGTGGAAAGAGGCCGACAGACTGACGCTGGTGGTGTTGTACTTCGGAACACCGCCCGACTTTCTAGCGACTGGAGGCGCGGAAACGGCCGAGCTGGACTTGTTCAACACTGTTTTATCTTTCACGACCGTCTTGATCGAGCTCTGGGCCTGGTTTTCTGCCGTGAGCGTCGACTTCACCTGGGTCTTGTCCACCTGGATGTCCGACCCGTGCACCGTGATCAGGTCCGTTCCGAACTGGCTCAGTTCCTTTCTCAGCTTTGGAACCAGCTCGGTCCTCACAGCGGATCTGGCGGCTTCGATAGCAGACGCGTCGTCGTGGGGCTCGAAAGAGATGTCGAACTGGAACTCGTCGGCAGAAGTGTCGTAGGCAATCTCTGGAACACTGATTGTTCCCCGGGTACCGCGGGGATCCTCGGCTTTGAAAGACAGCTTGAGGCTCAAATCAAACAGAGAAATCACCTTTCCCTTACGCTGACAAACCTCGACGTCTCCGTCGAGGCTCTTGAGCTCCGTCGTGGAAACGCTGTCGCCCTTGGACGTGGTCGCCGTCACACCCACCAGCTTGGTCTGGAAGTAGTCACGTGCCCACTCGATGCAGTTCTTGTCGACCCAGTGCCAGTTGTTCGGATTGTGCACCACCATGTTGAGAGACGAAGCTGAGATGTTCAGACAAGAGACAGAACGAGGACCGGTGCCAGAAGAGCTTTAAAAACCCTCCGTTTGCAGAAAAATCCAGAAGAAAATAAATTCCCCGGACTTGAAGGTGCGAGGTGTTGTTAACACAGCCGAGGTCTGGGGCCGGTCGGTCGACAGACATTTTTAGTCTTGCTACTGGTGTACGGATGTTTATAATGGGAGCAGTTCAAGTACGTAGTCCTCCTAATCAACGCTCAGTCCGAGGTTGACGTGCACGGCCTTGTGCGTGGTGTAGAGGTCCAGCGCGTAGCTGCCGAGCTCTCTGCCGATACCGCTCATTTTCACCCCCCCGAACGGAACGTGGATGTCCGAGTCTCCGTTGGAGTTGATCCAGACCATGCCGGCCTCCAGCTTCTTGGCGACCTGGTGGGCTTTGGTGATGTTGTTGCTGAACAGGGCGGCGGCGAGGCCGTACGTGGTGTTGTTGGCCCTCTTGACGGCCTCCTGGGTGGTCTTGAACTTGGAGATCGACACGACGGGGCCAAAAATCTCCTCCTTGCTGATGGTCATGTCGTCGGAGCAGTCGGCAAACACAAACGGCTTGCAGTAGAACCCTTCGCCCTCGAGGAGCTCGCCGGTCAGCAGCTTTGCGCCCTCCTTCTGTCCGATCTCCACGTACTTCTTCACCTTTTCGTACTGCAGCGACGACACCAGCGGGCCGATGGTGCAGCCCTCCTCGAAGGGACCGCTCACCTTGGCGTTCTCCTCGGTGTACTTGACGAATCTCTTGAGGAACTCGTCGTAGACACCCTCCTGGACGTAGAACCGCGACGTGGACGTGCACACCTCGCCCTTGTTGTAGAAGATCCCGACGAAGGCCCACTCGACCGCGGCGTCGAGGTCGCAGTCGTCAAACACGATGAACGGGTTCTTTCCACCGCACTCGAGGGTCACGTTCTTGAGGTTGCTGCTGGCGGCAGCCTCCATGATCTTCTGGCCGGTCGCGGTCGAGCCGGTGAACGCAATCTTGTTCAGACCCTGGTGGGATGCCAGGGCGCTGCCGGCGTCCTTTCCGTACCCGGAGATGATGTTGACGACACCCTTTGGAAGGCCGGCTTCCTGGAGCACTAGCCCAAAGTAGAGGGCGGAAAGCGGGGTGATTTCAGACGACTTGAGCACAACAGTGTTTCCGGTCGCAATGGCAGGAGCCAGTTTCCACGACATCATCATGAACGGGAAGTTCCACGGGATGATAGCCCCGACGGCTCCCAACGGAACCGGGTCGGTGTAGCACATCTTGTTCTTTCCCAAAACCTCCTGGCCGATGTACTGGCCGTGGATCTTGTCTGCAAAGCCGGCGTAGTACTTGAACACCTCGTAGCTCTCGACAATGTCGCCGGCGAGGGCCTCGGCCTCGTACGGCTTGCCGTTGTCGAACGACTCGATCGACGCAATCAGCTCCGCGTCCCTCTTGATGATCTCGTGGATCTTGTACAGGTAGTCACCTCTTTCGGAGCCTGTGAGATCGCTCCACGACCCGTTTTCGTACGCCTCGACCGCGGCTTCCACAGCCAGGTCCACGTGCTTCTCCGTGGCGGCGAACACCGAGGCAATCACCTTCCCGGTGGCCGGGTCGACCGTGTCGATGGTGGAGTCTGTCTTGACCCATTCGTTGTTGATGAACAGTCCCAGAGGCTGTTGGTACTCCTTTCCGTTGGGAGTGGTGATTTTGGCGAACAATTCTGCGGCAGACATGGTGTGGGGGTGTGGGCAGTGTGGCGTGCGAACCAGAGTGCTGAGCGCATCGAAAAAGGCCTGTGGAGCGTCCTTATATAGTGCTGCGACAGCCGCGAGCGGACGGACACTGATAGCGGGACCCTGGGGTGGCCTGAAAAGTTTCCCGATTAGGAAGGTTGCGGGCGGGCTGCCTCAGCAGCAATCGACGCGCGGCGACGCGTCGAACCGGCGCAGGACCGGCTCTTCTCTCGAGCCGCTCCTGCAGCCGCGAAGCACGACAGGTCGGAAGCGAAGCTCGCAGCCGACGGGATCTCGCCCCGGGCCCCCAACCGACCGCATCCGTGTAGCTCCGCTTAGCTCCGCGCGGCCCCGCGCAGCTCGCGCAGCTCGCGAATCGCGTCTGACGTCAATAACGCTTAGGGCCCGATTTCCGTTTTGGGAAGCCGGAACTCGAGATCTGTGCGAGGGCTACTTGAGAGAAATTCGGATCAGCTAAGCCGGGGAAGGCTCGTGGATGTTTGTTTTGCACAAAAGCGCAACTTCCGCTCTTCCTGGCCGGCCCCTGTTTGCCTCCTGGCCAGATTCCCCAAACAGCAGAGCATGAAGTACAACAGTCTGATAGCAGTGTCTGTGCTAGCGCACGTGGCCCGAGTGACCGAGGCGTGGTCGCCCACCGACTCGTACGCCCCCGGAACCGTGGACTGTCCGGCTTACGTCAACGAAAGCGACTACAACACGGGCGACTTCCAGGGCCTGATCCGGGCGGCGAAAAACGTTTCGGCCGACGAACAGACGTGGATCGAGGGCAGAGACCAGGTGACGGCACAGAACCTGCAGTGGTTTCTGAGCCTGGCCAACATGACCGACTTCGACACGGACGACTTTCTGGAGGAGCTGAGCCAGCAGAGCGAGACCAACTCGTCGGTGCTGGCGGTGCCGCGGATCGGGCTGGCGTTCAGCGGAGGTGGGTACCGGGCGATGCTGACGGCGGCCGGGGAGATCTCGGGGCTGGACAACAGAACCGACGGCTGCTACGAGCACGGACTGCCGATCCTGTCGTCGGTGTCGTACGTGACGGGGCTGTCGGGCGGGTCGTGGTTTCTGTCGACGCTGGCGTTCAACAACTGGACGTCTGTGCAGGAGATCGTGGACCAGTCGGGCCAGGACGACGCCATCTGGGACCTGGAAAACTCCATCATCGACTCGGAGGGCCTCTTCCACACGCTCGGCTACTGGCACAGCATCGGCGAGGACCTCGAGAAAAAGGAGGATGCCGGGTTCGACCTCAGTCTGACCGACCCCTGGGGAAGAGGCCTCTCGCACCAGTTCTTCCCCAACCTGACCGACTACGGGGCGTCCATGACGTTCTCGTCGCTGCGGGACTTCCCGGTGTTCAAGAACTACGAGATGCCGTTCCCGATTCTCGTCGCCGACGGAAGAGAGCCGGGCACCCAGATCATCAGCTCCAACTCCACCATCTTCGAGATCAACCCGTTCGAGTTCGGCTCCTGGGACCCGTCGCTGTACGCGTTCACCGACATCAAGTACCTCGGCACTAACGTCACCAACGGTGTCCCAGACGACACCTGCTACGCGGGCTTTGACAACACGGGCTACATGTTTGGAACCTCGTCCACCCTGTTCAACCAGTTCATCCTCCAGCTCAACACCACCGGTCTGTCCGGCGTGCTCTACGACCTCGTGGAGCACATCCTCAAGGACGTCAGCGACGACGAAAACGACATCGCCGACTACCAGCCAAATCCATTCTACAAGTCCGAGTGGGCCTCAGTCCAGACCATCGTCGAGTCTGAGTCGCTCTACCTCGTCGACGGTGGAGAGGACTATCAGAACATCCCACTGCATCCACTCGTCCAGCCTGAGAGACAGGTGGACGTCGTGTTTGCGTTCGACAACTCCTACGACACCGACACCGTCTGGCCAAACGGAACCTCGCTCGTGTACACCTACGAGAGACAGTTCTCCAGCCAAGGAAACGGAACGGCCTTCCCCTACGTTCCCGACCAGGCCACCTTCCTCAACCTCAACCTCACCGCCAAGCCTACCTTTTTCGGCTGCTACAAGAACAACCTCACCTCGCTGATGGAGGAGGTCGGAACCGACTACGTCCCGCCCCTCATCGTCTACACCGCCAACAGACCCTACTCGTACTACTCCAACACGTCAACCTACAAGCTGTCCTACACCGACGAGGAGAAGCTCGGCATCATCCAGAACGGATTTGAGGTCTCCACCAGACTCAACCTTACGTTGGACGACGAGTTCAGAGCCTGTGTCGGGTGTGCTATCCTGCAGAGATCCAGAGAAAGACTGGGTCTCGAGATCGGCGACCAGTGTCAGAGGTGTTTCGACTCTTATTGCTGGGACGGTACCCTGGACACGTCTGTTTCCGACATCGGCGTCAACTTCACCGACAGCGGAATCACCAACGAGGACGAGGCCACCAACAACACCTCCGGCGCAGCTTCTCTGATGCTGTCCAGCCAGTCCAGCCTGCTGAAGATGTTCGTTTCCCTGTTTGTCGTTTGCTTGGTGGTCTTTTAAGTAGCTTCAGTCGTTAGATTCTTTTTTGAGAGCGGCCTTTATTTGTTTTTCTCTGCCTCGTACTGCTCCTACCAATGTATCTTTTGCCGTATACTCTGCTCCCAAGAGCGCCCGAGCTCGTTTTCCTTATCTTATCAGCTTCGCGAGTGAAAAATCCAAAAAAAAATATTTAGAGCTGAAAAATTCCTCGAAAAAAATGTTTTCTAAAACTTTTCAGGCTTAAAAAAAAACCGGTTTTGAACAGTTGGAGATCTACAAACCTTTCCACTGTCCGCCCGCAATGTCCAACATAGCTGATATTTTCAACCCCCCGCCCTCGAGACCCCTTACTGAGGCAGAGGCCCGCGACTGCCTGCCGTGCCAGATCATGGCGTCGGTGTCGGCGCTCGCGGCCGGAACTTACTTCGTCTCTGGAATGGTCCACAAGGGCGACAAGGACTACGCCAAAAACCCAGCCTGGTGGAGATCGTCGATCAGAGCTGGCGGAGTCGCGCTGATCGGACTCGGCGTCTACCGCGGCGGCCAGGGTTGGCTCTGGGACACCGGTCGCCAGTACAAACCAGTGAGCTTCTTTTGACCCCACTACATAGACGAACGCTGTTATGAATCTAAGACGGCATTGCCTCTCACGAAAAAAAAAACGCCTTTCCACTGGCATTTCCTCCCAAAACCCAGTTCTCCGTAGGATGGAAACAACACACGGCCGGAACCGAGGTCATGTTCTCGTCTGCTAAGTGGGCCAACTGCGTCCCGCTCCGGTCAAAAATGTCCACACTCCTCTTCATGTTGGCAATCACAAACTTCTGAACCCCATCGGCAGGATTCGCCTGCCACCGAGCCTTCAGAATAGACACCCATCGTCCGGTTTGACAGTTGTGACGCAGAGTATTTGTAGGCGCGAGGTTGACAGGGACACCGCCTTGATTTCCTTCGTCCTCCAGAACGGGCTGGAAAATCTCAGTGGTTTTCATTTTAGAGGTGTCTCCCAGTTGGAAAACGTTAATGGTGTCGTCGTAACCGTTGCAGACAATGTCACCCGTGCTGCTCCAGTCAGCAGTGCTCACACTCAATCGGCTTTTGTAGGATCCCAAGCAATGCGGGGAATTGGAGTCTTCGTACTCAGACCATTTCGAGGCTGTGGTCTTTCTGAGGTCCCAGACTCTCATTGATCTGTCCAGCGACGCCGTCACGATCTGGCTGGAGAGGCGGGGATTGACCGAGAACGAGCCGATTTTCTTGTCGTGGAGCCTCAGAACAGTCAATTCAGACCGCTTTCTGTTCGGCGTTCTCACGTCGAAAGAGGAGAATTCTCCCCCGAGCGTAGTGAAATAGCACACATTTCGGTCGATGAAATGAATATCTGAGACCCCAACAGGATCTCCGTACTCCGTGTCGAATTCCAGCAACGAGCCAGAAATTCGCTTTTCCAAGTCTAGAGTACGAACTGACCCGTCGTAAGAACAACTCACGATTTCTTTTGGTTCCTCATTTCTCACCACAAATTTAGCTATATTCTTGCCGTGAAACTTGAAGTGCGAAATTTCTGGCTCATCCTCGGTGTCGTCGTCGATCGACCAGATGCCCATCTCCCCCATCGTGTCACCGCCAACCGCCACCTTTTTGGTTACTGCGGGGTGAAATAGGACGGCCGACATCCTGACAGAAGTGAGCTTGATCTCGTTGGGATGGAATTTTTCATACAAATTCAGATTTTCAAGACTATCTCTGGCGCTTTTGATCTCCTTTGACGTTTCTTGCTTCTTGATTTTTTCGTAAAAGTCTCCCAAGGAAATGGCTTTTCCGAGCTTCGACAACTTTTCCACTGCGTCCCCGCTTTCATCGTCATTCACCATCACATCAGAGAGCTTAAGATCTCCAGAGAGACGGATTCTTTTGAGTCGTTCAAGCTCCTCCTTCTCCTGTCTTTGTTTTTCGAGCTCGTCATTGAAGGACTGGTCCTCTTTGCTGTCAGCTGAGACTCCTGCCAGCCTGCTCGATCTCCGAGATGGCTGAATCGCCTCTTTCTGGACTCTCTTAGTCGTCTTGGTCCCTGCCGGTTTCGCTCTTTTTTTGGCATCATTTTCTGAAGGAGCTTCTTTTTTGAAATCGCTAGAAATCGAGCCGAGATTGAGCTTCTTGAACAACTCCTTGTTCCGCAAAATGTTTTGCTGTCTTTGCTTCTCGAATTCCGACAATTGAACCATCTTGGAGCTGTTTTGATAATTCTTCAATCGCCTTATCTTGCTACGTGAAGATGATTTTTCACTTTCAATTCGATAAGTATTTTTTTTCTCGACGCGACGCGAAAATCAATAAGAAATTCACGAAAATATTTGAGAAATATCAATAAATTTTGATAACTGTATTTGGAGAATACCTGCTTCTTTCCACGAACCACGAGTATTTTCAGCGAAGGACACCATCCATTATGCCCAGAGGAAAAACGAGAACAAGCAAGACACCCCTGAGGCCTTCGGCGATTACTAAAATCAAAAGACTCAAGACGAAACAGAACATCAACAAACCTCTTTTCAAAAAACAGAAACGCGCCAAAACTACCCCTACTCCAGACCCACACTCAAGTCTAACGCTCCACACTAGTCGGGACGAAAGTCGTGTTCTGATCAAGGACTCGCAGACCCTCTTCAGTGACGAAGATGAGCCCGCTCGACCATGGTCTCAGAATACCGCAGCCAAAAAGCTGAAGACGCCCAAGTCCCCCAAAGCTTCAAAAGCACGGAGAGCTTCCGAGACGCCGAAGACTGGCGCAACGAGAAAAATCAAACAGACAGAGCACAGTGAGTCTGAACAACCAGACTCGTCCGATTCCGAGGACGGCGAACAACAATTCCTCACTAAACACAGAAAAAATGACAACCTGGTTCACGTCTACAAGGCTGTGGTTTCTAAGAGAACCATGCATTCCAAATGGGTGGCCCTAAACTCGGTGGTTCTGGGGTATATTGAATCAATTCTAGAACTCTACATTGAAGATGCGATATCAAATGTCTCTTTCAGAAGCAACCGGGACAGGTTGGCCTTCCGAAGTCTGGTCAAAGACGAGTTAATCACCCCTTTGCTAATAAGATTTCGAACTCTCAAGCTCCCAGTAGGTATCAAAGAACATTTGCTAGACCAGGAGGAGCTTGACAGCGAAAACGCGAGACTCGACTCGAATTACAACGCCAACCTGAAACAACTTGAAGCTTTGAAAAGCGAAGAACAGCGGGAGTTGGCTCTGCTGAAAAACGAACGCAAGTACCTGGCGGACTTCGAGAAAGCAGTATCCAAGAACGAGCAAACTTTGGCTGACAACTTGAGCAAACTGAAGAATCAATTGGCAGGCTCAGATAACCTCTCTACCGAGGTTCACAAAAGCACAGAGAATCTAAATCTGTTGGGCTCGGCAGACAACGATCTTGGCTCATTAGGCGGAGAGTATGATCCAAAAGAAGATCCGCAACTGCAAAAGTCCCTCGAAAGTTTGAGCAAGCATCTCAACTCTATCTCGAAAAATGTCCAATCGCTCGACCCGTTGGTGGGTGTCCTCGATAGGGTCAACAACATCATGCAATTGATCCAATAGCAACTTCCGCATTCAATAACCCGCAAATAAGGGTAAATCTGTCCATACCAGCCCTCCGAGATCGGTAATGTTAACGTCTTCCAAATCCGAAAAATCATAGATCTTGCTCAACAACTGGTTCGACTGCACAGCCAATATCTTCTCCGATACCGTCCCAATAGTAATGTGGGTGAACCTGTTGCCCAAATGGAGTCTGTCCAGCAGATTCTCCGTCTCGCCTTGTTTTTTTATTTGCAACACATCCACTTTGATACACATCACCTCTTTGTCAAAACACAAGTCCGTTAGTCTAATGGTAGCTTTGTAGCCGGAGGGAAGCGTAACTCGGTCTCCACCGGAAACGTTTAGAGCAATCTTTTTTAAATCCTCTTGGAAAATATCCTCGTACTTTCTCCATAGTAACTTCATCGCTGGTTGTCCCTTTCTGGATCCTGAATGTATCATTGTCACGTGGAATTCAGACTGCACCCGGTTAGACGACTTAAGAAGCAGATAAAAGGGAGAGTTCGCCTTCTCCATCAAGGGAAGAATGAGATCGGGGCTTACTTCTATGCCAAAGTATTGCGGCTTGACGGTTTTGGGGGTTTTCTTCCCAAAAACCTTGTGAACTGTAGGACTGAAGTTAAGAGCCGCCTCAAAAGCGCTTTGGAATTCTCGTTCAGTTGGTTGTTTCAAGTGCAGATCGGTTGCAAACTCTTGCAACTGGCACAGAACTTTTTTGGCATTTTCAATAGATGAATTTGCCGTTGTAGGGTCCAACTCAACCACCAGGTCAAACTTCGAATCTGGCTCTCTGGCTGAGTTCACAGGTTGAAACCTCGAAATGAACCCTTTCATAATCATCTCTGCCTGATGAGAGCCCTGAGAAAGTACCTTGATAGATTGGTGGTTATCCCCCCTCTCTAAGACTCTCTTTTTAGTAACGTGCCAGAGATTGCGGTCCTCTTTCTGAACATTTGCCAAAAAGTTGAGACAAATAAACTTGAGCTTTGACTCTGGTATAAGCTTATTCAATTCCTTGAAATAAGTGAAAGTCTGTTCCCGTTCAATGAATTTGTGATTGTTCCGATCGATAATAGCTATTGGCTTATGAACCAAAATCTCCAAACACCGGGCAACCTGCTTGTCTTTGATGGGCGTTGGAATGTCGTCACTTTGAACCGTACCAATCAAATCGGGAAACAAATTTTCCAAGGTCAAAGCCGTTGTTGTCTTTCCACACCCCAGGGTTGCCACTGTTACCAGGACATAGCGGCAAGTTTGCTGGCTTCCGAAGCTCACTCTTCTCATCTCCTCTTCGAGCTTTTCCACTGAGGCTTCTTCTTGAATCATCTGGAGGCCGGACATCGCCTTGCTTTCGGTATACATCTTCCTCAGTCTTACCACTCCTTTGTTTTGAAGATACTCTTCTCTCCATTCTGGATGTGTCTCTAACAACGGAATGACAAATTTTAGATAATCCATGCAAATGAGCTTGTGTTTGTTGAATCGAACGCTCTCAAAACCTCTTTTGAGATACTGTTTGGTAACTTCCCGCATTTGTCGATACAGAAGATACGGCTCTTCAAACTTATATTTGAAAAAGAAATCCGATCCTTCTCTGAAACATCTCACCACGAATCCTTCAATCTCCTCTCCTTGGTATATTCCAGTCATTGAAACGCTGTGCAAAAACTCAAGTGTCTCCTCAAAAGACTCGATCTTGACAAACTTCGTCTTTTTGAATCCAAAATGCTCACCAAATCGGTCTACTGACTCCATCGGACAAGTCTTAAAAGACGGAATGTTGTAGTTCAGCCCATGCAAGTAAAGACCGGCCTTCTGAGCGTTGTACTCTAGAACATGTTCTTCGAAAGAGTCGTCGCAGAACTCGGCCACCGCAGTCAGTCCGAGTTTGTTCAACGTGATTGCCAGTTCACTAGGGTCTCTTCCCTTGTCTTTCAACTGTCTCTCCACAGCCTCTTGCGACGCAAGAGCATGGTTCTTGGTGGTCAGGTCGAGATCGTCTCTGGCTCCAGTGGAGTGTTTTGAACAGACAACCAACGTTCCGTCCGCCAATCCGGAAATAAACACAATGCATCCGTTCGATTTCAGTGTCAACGTGTAAGGGCCACTTGTGTTCTGCGAAAGCGCCTTCTTCGAGACTTTCCAAACCTCCTCAATATTGAAGAACTTGTCGTAACCCCTGCAAACTATCTGATCGCCGCATGTGAAAAGCCCTCGAGCGTACGATGGCAGGACCAGCTTGTTGCTGGAGTAATCCCACTCGTTGAACCTCCAGCTATCAATTTCCACGTCCGAGTTCAGCACCTTGTTGGTGAACCTCTTGACGCCACCCCTTTTTGGGGCCGACAAAGATAGCGTTTCGAGAGACCTTATCAGCTCACGTGACCGCTCATTTTGCTCCTGCTGCTGAGACTCGCTGAGCACGAGAGTATCCAGCCACGTCATTCCCCGTTTCCGAAGTCGACGAGGTTGTAATTCGGGAGACAACAGAAAAGATCCCTTTTTGAGAAGGACGAACAAATCGAAGCTGAGAAAGATTGTTTGAGGAAAAATTTAGATTTCGAGTGAAAAAAACTCATACATCCGTGCACCAGCTATTTCCGGTAAAGTCAACTTAGACGATGGAGCTTCCACCCGGTCCCCGATAGATCCAGAAAACACTGGGGGTACCATTCAGCTATATATACAGGGTAGTCGAGTCGTGCCAAAAGACGTCGAAGGGTCAGCGGTTTCGGCTAATCTGCGGCAAATGGTTTGATCGTAGTCATGTCTCGAACTCCCTTCTGTATCAGCTCGTAAGTCACGAGAGTGATAGAAGAACTACAGCTCACCTTCACAAGTCTAGGAAGCCATCCGCTCCAGAGTTTCTTGACGCCCTCCTGCATGAAAATCTTCACTAGACAAGTCATAACATCGCGGTAAATCACCTTGTAATCGCGCGTTTGCATTCTGGTCTTAAGCACGTCCACCGGCTGGGTGATTGCAACCACCGCACAGGAGGAGGCGAAGCCCATCCCCATCAGCTCGAGATCGGTGATGGAGTCTCTGGTGGGATCGATGAATTGTTGCAGAAAATTGTAGGTGGAGAACCAAACCATGCTGTTCATAGTTTGGCGGAAAATAGTGATCAGCGAACCCTGCTTGAAGCCAGAGATTCCTTTGGTGAGGTATATCTCTTTCACGGCCTTGAAAATAGTGGTCGACGGGTGGTTCTCGTAAAGCTGCATGTATTTCGCTCTCGAACCGCCAACTGCACCACCAGAAACAATTGGTCTCTTGGTGGTCTTGGACCTGTTGGACTCCAGAGTGGCATATCCGGGCAGTGCACTTTCGTAGCCGTGCACTTTCATTGAGTTTTCGATCATTCTCGTCTTGATGTTCTCAAACGGGATCACCCACAGCGTCTCGAGAGAGCCTGTCATGAGCCCTGCCACCACCACTCGTGGGGCACTAGTCTTCCCGTTGTCGGTGGCCATTAGTTGCGAGAAACGATTGAAAATCAGAAACCGGGAAGAGGCCTTCAAAGCGTTACCTACAGCCAATGCCCCACACCCAACAAAAAAGGGCCGTATCGAGGTCATAGGAACAACCTGGCTGTGTTTCATGATGGTCTTGTTTTCAATCTGAGAGGTCGTTTTCAGGTATTCGAAAGGGTAAGTCACCACCGTCTGAGCAATGCCTGCACCCGAGCCTGCGATCACCGCCGACAGCAGGTCAGTTTCGTCCTTGGAGCTTGTTGGAATCGGGTCCATTTGTAGGTTTCAGGCAATACAAGAGTCACGTGCCGCCGGAACGTGTGATTGTTGGCAATCAAACTAATTAGAGCCGGGTGTTTCCTTCTAGCAATCCAAACGGTCTTCTCAAAAGCTGTAGAATTCTGTTCTCGAGCTCGGTCGACGGGTCGATCGACGAATTTTTCAGCGTCGATGAAAATAGCCAAAAAAAAAAAATCTGGATGTTGAAGATGGGTTGGTCCATTTTTTATCAGTTGAAAGACCACCACAATCCCCAAAGCCAACATGTCGCACGTCATCACAGCCATCTCTCACAAGAGCCGACTTCCGGCTGATGTGGCTGTCCAAGTCTCGAGTCTCCTGAAGACTCTGCCGTTGACCCTGACCGGTTGCGTGACTCTGAGCCCAGATAAGGCCGTGGACTTCATCGTTGACCTGCCCTCGGATGCCGAGCAGACCGTCAGGACGGCTCTCAAAGAGCAAAGACTCGCTGAAATGGATCTGGTTTTCCAGAGAAATGACCCCCTCCGTAAGGACAAGAAACTTGTGGTGTTCGATATGGACTCGACCCTGATCTACCAGGAGGTTATTGAGTTGATCGCGGCCCAGGCCGACGTGGAGGAAGAGGTTGCCCGGATCACCACATCTGCCATGAACGGAGAGATTGATTTCAAGGAGTCGTTGAGAAGACGTGTCTTGCTGCTGAAAGGAATTCGCTCCGCCAACCTGTGGGCTGAATTGAAGCCACAGATAAGGATCACTAAGGGAGCCAGAGAGTTATGCCAGGTCCTGAAGCAAATTGGCTGCAAATTGGCTGTTTGTTCGGGAGGATTTCTGCCATTGGCCGAGTACGTGAAAGAACAGTTGGGTCTCGACTATGCGTTTGCCAATCAACTGAAAACGGGGGTCGACTCTGACGGTGTAGAGGTGTTGAGCGGAGAGACTTTTGGAGAGGTTGTTGACGGGATCAAAAAAAGAGATCTCCTGGAGCAGCTTTCGCTGGCAAACAATATTGATTTAAGGGCTACTGTGGCCATTGGAGACGGAGCGAACGACCTTCCGATGATGGGCAAAGCCGGATTCGGAGTGGCGTGGAACGCCAAGCCTAAAGTCCAGCTGGAAGCTGCTTCGTGTTTGAACTCCGATTCGCTTAAAGACGTTTTGTACATCTTTGGCTACAAAGACGCAGAGATCGACTCAATTATCAATAAATAGAATATTAGACAACAATTTTACCCTTCATTATGCCCCTGATTCCGTTGAATAGCAAGATCTCGTCGCCGTTTCTCACGTCGTTTTTGCTGACCGCTTTCTCAAAAATCACCCCATTCTCCAGCAGATACTTTCTTGTAACTCCGCAAAGACACCCACTCGACAGGACAGGCGTGGTCCAGCGGCGGACAATTTCCCCTGTGATCGGGTGTTTGTCGTCTTTCATCACTGCAACACAGCAGATGGAGGACTCCATGATCTGGCTCGCGTGGTTGTAAAGCAACACCTCACACCTCTCAGATCCTGGCGGGACTTTGCGCCGCCGAGCCTCGTCGTACTGTTTTCTGTTTGTGGTCTTGAACGAGGTGAACGGAGAGATCAGAGTCGGCTGGGAGTCCAGGTACACCGTCCACAGAGCCTCGCAGTTTGGATCCAAATTGAGAGGAGTGTCGAGTGGGGCTGTCTCAAACTTGAGCTGTCCCGTTTCGGAGACCAGGACTCGGATTTTGTGGCTGTGCATTTTGTTTTGGCCGGCCAGCGCCCCTGTTAGCTGGGCCTGCAGAAACGAGCTGGTCAGGGGCCCGGATTCAAACTCGAAAAAACGAATCGACTTGTTCAGTCGGTCCAGATGGTGGTCAAACAGGAAGAAGAACGATTGGTCTAGAGGGCTCTGCGAGACGGCGTCCTGCACCGGCACACTGCCCCGGTACAACCAGGGGTCGTATCTGATTGAACTGAAAATCTCGAACTCCACGGAGTGAGGGTCAAAGGAACTCTGCAGATGCTCGGCCACCACCGCGGCCGCGCGGGCCTCCATCTCGGGGTCTGATTTCTTGGGAGCCATTGAACGTTGAAGGAGGAGGGCGACTCTGGAGCAGGAGAACTGGAAGAACTGGGGAAACTAATACATGAGTCAACTAGCGAGAGCAGGGAAATAAAAAAATCAGGGGTAACGGTGTACGGGTGTCGTCGCGATCGTGGCCGGCCGCTGAAGGTCGGGCTTTCTGGGACAAACAGACGAAGAGAGAGTTTCAGCAGCCTGCAGGAGACACCGTTGGCGAAGAACACTTCTTCTGTCGAATGCCTTCTGACCAGTGAAGCGGAATCGGACGGTTTCCGACCAGAAATCTAGGCTTTCACAGAACTGCTTGTCTGGTGTAGGGATGTTTCCGGACAGAAAAAATCTGGCCTCAAGATCGGTCTTTCCACCGTGTTAGGACAGAAAACTAAACAACCTCCACTCTTTTCCGCCTGTTGCGAGCTCGTGGTCCGCAGAAAAAGAGCAACTCTCACACTTGTGTGCGGCGTATACATCGAAGCGCGTTGGAGCACGAAAATGTCTGCGAAACAGCCACCTCAATTGAAGCCCAAGCCGAAGATCCCCCCTGCGATAGTGGCCAAGAAGCCGCAATTGGGAGGGTCTACGGCGTCTACCGGTGCCACCACGGCTCCAAGCAGCGGTAGTGTCTCTGGAGACGACGATCTCGCGTTTGTTTCGTCACTGAGGGGCAACCTCAAGAAGACCAACCGAGACTGGAACGACCTCGAACGTCGGGGAGAAGACAAGAACACCACAACTGTTAGCGAGGAGGCCCCTTTTTCAGCGCCGGCTCTCCTCTCAGCTGGTTCCCCGGCTCAAATCATCCGTCCGAAACCGACAATAAGCACGAAACCGCAAACTTCGTCTCTGGAGTCTCCAACGAAACCTCTTCCGGGAGTCCGGTTACCCGGCCTAACTCAGGAGGAGCCGAAACCAATCTCCAAGCAGAGCTCGGCCGTTTCGGTGGCCGAGGACAGACCCAAGCCGCCTTCTCTGGCCAAGGGTGTTTCAGAGGAGTTCAAGAAGTTCCCGCCGCCACCAAGACACGTTGCGTTGACCAAGCCTAGTGTTCAGGAGCCGGTGAAGACTGAGGAGGAGCCGGAGATTGTTAAGCCAAGGAGAACTTCTCTGCCCCCAAGACACTCAAGCGTGACCAGTTTGGCCAGTTCTGTCAACGAGGACTCGGACTCCGGTCCCCCGCTTCCTTCCCGACCTAATGGTGCTGCCAGCGGTCAGCAGTCCGGCTCGCGAAATGGCTCTCTGAGTGGCTCGGCGACGCACTCCCGAATCATGACTCCGACAGTCCTCTCCAGGACCGTGTCGGCTTCGTCGTCCACCCACAGAAGATCTGTAGTCGAAGAAGACAACGATGGCGATGAATCCGACGAATCCGACGAAGACAGGCCTCCGTTACCCAGAAGGCCGGCGGCCGGAGCGGCCCCTAGACCAGTTGTTGTCAAGCCGCAGATCTCCAAGCCCAAACCAACACCCCCAGCGAAAAAACCTCTCAATCACGGACAGGTCTCAGCACAGAAACTCTCGTCGAGTCTGGAAAAACTCAACATGAGCGAAGCAAAACTCATCTCAAAGACTCTCTCGCCTCCTACACCTCCGAAATCGAGATCGTCGGCCACTTCATCAGGAGCCTCAACTCCCCCGCCCCCTCCAAAACCACGGGTGAGACCCTCGGCCCCTCCCTCGCGGGCATCTGGCTCCGGACGGCCGCCGGTCAACGCCAACTGGAAAGCCCCCGAAATCGACTTGGAGCTGGGCTCCGGCTGGTTCGCTCTGCCGGACTTTGACCAGCATTTCCCGCCCTGTTTCAAAGATCTGAACTACGCGGTTTCCGTCGGGTTCAACGCCAAGGAAAACTTCCGCGTCATTGCCGTTCGCAATCACGACTTGTCGACCACAAAGTTGAAGCTGGAATGGGCCAAATCGGGCAACCCGGTGACCTCAGTGACTCATGAACTGAAATTCGTGCCGCCCCCAATGGCCACAGCAGCACAGCTGGAACAGGGAGCCTCCGTTTACGGCGAACATGTCGCAGGCTGGTGCGAGGCCAACGAGGGCAAACAAGTGGGCGACGGCGAGTGTTGGACGCTGGCTCACGACGCTTTGGAACGCGGGTGCGGAAAACACGCATTTGTCTCGTCTGGACATACCCACGGCGCTCTGTTGGCTAGCCTGACTGGGGTTGGCAAGAATTCTCTTCCAAAACTGAATAAAGAGCCAATCAGCGACTCTATCAAACGAGGCGACATCCTGCAATTTAACGAGTCTTGCTTCAGATACCCGAACAAAGCCCTGTTCTTTGGAGCTCCCCACCACACCTCCGTAGTTGTAGGTGTCCGCCCAACAGACCATCCCGGCTTTTCGCAGGTCGAACTGCTCCATCAGAACGTGAACGGCCTCAAGATCGTGGGCCGCGAGGTGATCGACTTGGACAAGCTCGTTGAAGGAGACGTGAAGGTCTACAGGCCAGTCGCAGCTGACTGGATAGAAGAACTCTCCCCGATATGGTGACAGGACTTTGTATTTTTCAAGCTCTAGCAATTCTGGAAAAAAAAAGTAAGCCGCACGCCGATAAGAATTTTTCAGGGGTGAAAAGTTTCGAGGGTCCTCGGGATCACGTAAGCGTGCTTATGTAATGAAAAGTAAACAAAAAAATCAAAGCAGGCGAAGTTGTTTATCTTGGAAGGGAGTGAAGTTAGACGACTCGTATTTCGCCGAAGCCCGCTGTTCGGAGTATTTGAGGCACCAAGAGATGTCGTACAAGCTTTCGCAACTGGCTCCGCTGCCGAGGCTGGACCAGGTGGAGATTGGAAAGACCATTGGACATGGGGGTTTTGGAGTGGTCAAGTCGGCCGTCGTGAACAAGAACAACACGAGTCGGCTTATCGCAGTCAAATTTGTTCACATTGAGATGGCCCGACAGCAGAGGGTCACGACGGAGATGCTGGCGCGTGAGGCGTTCATCCAGAAGGAGTGTCGGCACAGAAACATTATCCAGCTGATTGACTTCGGCGCCGACTCAAACTGGGTCTGGATGGCCATGGAGCTGGGCAGCAACGGTGAGCTTTTCGACAAGATCGAGCCCGATTTGGGTGTCGACGAGGAAGTCGCTCAGTTCTACTTTGTCCAGCTGGTCAACGCGGTGAGTTTCATACATTCCAAGGGAGTTGCACACCGCGACATCAAGCCGGAAAACCTGGTGATTGATAAGAACGGAAATCTCAAGCTGACTGATTTTGGGCTGGCGAGCGTTTTTAGAAAAAAAAATGGCACCAAAAGATGGTGCACCACGGCGTGCGGGTCGCCGCCGTATCTGGCCCCCGAGGTGGTGGCGCAACGGTACGATCCCGAGCCGTCGGACGTTTGGTCATGCGGGGTGGTGTTGTTCGTGCTGTTGACGGGCCAGATCGCGTGGGAGATGCCGCACCAGGAGGACCCTGATTACCGGTATTTCACAGAAAACAAGGGCGAGATTCTCGTTTCGCCGTGGAACAAGCTGCCGCTGGGGGCCCTGTCGCTGCTGCGCAAAGTGCTCACGCCAGCGGCCGACGAGCGGGCCACGGTAGAGGGGATTCTCGCGCACCCGTGGGTTTCTAAGCGGAACAAGTTTTCCGACGCGAAAGGTATGTGCAAAGATCCGTTGCAGCTCACCACGACGCTGCTAGTGAATTTGTACATCAACATGTCGGACGCGGAGTTCAACAAGGTGAACGAGATCTCGACGCAGACCCAGGCGGCCAGGCACGCGGTCGCCGGGACGCAGCCGATGCGGTATCTGATGGACGATGTGCACGAAAGTACGCTTTACAAGGAAAACTATCAGGCCGGGAAGGGATTTTCGTCGTCCCAAGAAGTCTACACCGAGCACTCGAAGCGGCGCAAGCTGAAACGGCACGACGCAGACGAAGACCTGATCTTTTCGACGGTCTCCAGAGACCCTGCCGCGCTACAGTTTGTTCGGGGAAACAAGCTGGAGTCGCGGCAGCAGATCATCAACGACAAAATGGGCCAGCTGCACTTGCAACAGACAACGAGACCGGAGCTTTTCGCCGAGAGTTTTACGAGATTCTTCTCTGTGGCCCCGTTGGACCAGCTCTTGCTCACGATCTTGGAGGCGCTGTACAAGCTGGGTCTCCGGAGCGCGGCAGACGTCGATGAGAACGAGTTGATGGTACAAAGACTGACTAAAAACGACATGACCGACGGAATGGTGACAATCCCTATCTCGGGAAGAGACTCGTCCAAAGCTCCGGTGGTCGGCAACATCCGTGTCAGTCGGCTCGCCGACAACCTGGCTGCTCGCAAAGTGGAGTTTCTCAAGGTCCGCTCCGATCCGCTGGAATGGCGGCGTGTTTTCCGTCGGGTGACGGTTCTCTGTCGTGATGTGGTCTACGTCGGAGAACAGGGACGGTGAGGAAAAAAGAGAGAACGGGGAGTATTGTGAAGGCGATGAGCACGTCTGTCACCAGCGTCCTGATAGTCGGCCGATTCCGGTGTCTGGTCTTGTTTGTATCTGTTGGCCGGCCTGTCAAAACCCCGAAACACGCTTGCTACTACGGCTGGTGCTCGCAGTCAGAGTACCCCGTACTGGCACAGCCCGGAGAGTTTTGAAAAATAATTGCACAGCCTGGTTTCTCGCGAAGAAAATATTTATACCCGATTTGAGTTGAAGTTAACGAGGCTTTCTGTAGAGCAAGTTGCCCTCCTAGAACGGTCAATTGGCTATAATCACCGCATGCCGCTTGTTCCACACATAGAGCCGGGTCCCGACACGTTCCAGATTCTGCTGACGACGGACAACCATGTCGGGTACCTCGAGACGGACCCAATTCGGGGCGACGACAGTTGGAAGACGTTCGCGGAGATTATGAACGTGGCACGCGCACGAGACGTAGACATGGTGGTCCAAGCGGGCGACCTGTTTCATGTGAACAAGCCCAGCAAGAAGTCGTACTACCACGTGATGCGGACGCTGCGTGAGACGTGCTGGACCGACCGGCCACGAGAGTTCACCTTGGTTTCTGACCCTTCGGTGGTGATGGCGACCCGTCATTTCAACTACCCCTGCGAGCAAGATCCCAATATCAATGTCGGGTTACCCGTTTACGCCATCTCGGGCAATCATGACGATGCAACGGGCGACGATCTACTCTCGCCTTTGGACCTTCTTTCAGTTGGTGGGCTACTGAATCACTTTGGAAGGGTGACCAACAACGACGAGATTAAAGTGCATCCCCTTTTGTTCCGTAAGGGGTCCACACGGTTTGCTCTGTACGGCTTACAAAATGTTCGCGAGGAAAGGTTGAAGAGGACGCTGGCGTCGGGCAACCTGGAATTTTTGTTGCCCGACGACGACGAGCCCTGGTTCAGCATGATGTGCATCCATCAAAATCATGTGCCGCGACCGGGAGTTCGGATTGTGGAAGAGGTTCATTTGCCCTCGTTCTTGGATTTCGTGCTGTGGGGGCACGAACACGAGTGCATCCCGCGGCCTGTTCACAACCCAGCCGCCGGGTTTGACGTTCTCCAAGGGGGGTCTTCGGTAGCCACGTCGCTGAGCGAAGGTGAGGTTGCAGCCAAATATGTGTATATACTAAGTGTGCGCGGCAAAGACTATCATATAGAGCCTGTGAGGCTGCGCACGGTGAGGCCGTTTGCAATGAAGGATCTGGTGTTGAGCCAGACCGGGATCCCTGCTGCTTCGGGCAACAGGGACGAAGTGGTGAACTTGTTGATTGACGAGGTTGAAAACCTGATTGCCGACGCGACTACGCAGTGGCGGGGCGCGAATCGCGTCGCGTCGCGACTAAACAGGAATAGCGCCGACGAAATGGAGGACGGGCTGGACGAGCCGGACGAAACCGAAGTCCCGCTCCCACTGGTGAGATTGCGGGTGGAATACAGCGGCGGTTACGAGGTGGAAAACCCCCGGCGGTTTTCGAACCGGTTTGTGGGACGTGTAGCCAACGTGAACGATATTGTGGTTTTCCACCGGCGGCGTACGACGGGCAACCAGCTGGCGGCGGATTTGGCGGCCGGAATCGGGCAACGAGGGGAACGCGCGGCTGGAGGCTCTGGCGCGGATTCGGCCGCGAACCTGGACCCGGAACGCGAGCTGCGCGTGAGCGAAGGCCGGCTGAGCATTGGCGACTTTGTCGACCGCCACATGGGAGACGACGATCTATTGCTGTTGCGCAAGCAGGAAATGTCACGGGTCATTGAGGATTCAATGGCTCGTGACGACAAAAACCTGATCCGTCAATTTGTCGAGGAAGAGCTGCGTAGCGACCTGGATTTGTTGCTGCGACTGGGTGGCGCTGATGGCAA
Organism: Ogataea saltuana; assembly: GCA_030674545.1. Taxonomy (NCBI): domain Eukaryota; kingdom Fungi; phylum Ascomycota; class Pichiomycetes; order Pichiales; family Pichiaceae; genus Ogataea; species Ogataea saltuana. The sequence continues at coordinate 242,532 of JAKTYV010000009.1, forward strand.
TGGTGGTGGTAGTGAGCCAGCGGTTGGCATTGGTGAGTTGAAGAAGGGGTTCCGCAGAATGGTGAAGGAGCTGGCCAAAAACAACGGCACGGTTTCAGGTCAGACAGGCCCTACGATTCCGGAAGAATACGCGTCGATCGACGTGGACGCGGCAGATGAGCCGGAAGAAATCCGACCACCGCGCGCGACGAAAAGAAAGGCGTCTTCCTCTGTCTCACTCGCGCGTACAGCAGGATCTGGCGGCCGCGCAAAACGTAGAGGCGGGCCGGCCGACCCTGTTGAGCATGCGGATTCGGCAGAGGCTTCTGCCCAGTTACCTTTGAGCATGTTCGGCGGCATTAGCAGACCTTCCCGAAATCGCTAGCGTGTTTTCAAAACAACCGAGTTCCCCAATCCACCCGATTACCTATCTAATTTTACATCCTTGCACCACTGGTAAACGGTAAAATTCCAGATTTCTTGTTTTCAAAAACAGAGAAAAAATTAGACTCGCAGCAACAAGCAGACACCAAACTTGGTGATCAAGCAGACTGAGAAGTGGAGTGTCACAAGCCACCTATTCACAAATAACAACTAAAAGTACAGAACATGGGTTTTTTGAAAGAAGTCCAAGGTTTTTTTCACTCGATTGTGACGAACGATCACTATGCGTCGTACGACTCAGGTGACAATTCCGACGCGGCCAGATTAGGCGGGGCTTCCAATGGTTCATCGCAGTCGATTGCAATGCTTGACAACACTTCCTCAGCTTCGTTGGCCGGGCGCACGTCCACCAGTGGTGCCGGAAATGGGCCGGTTCAGTACCGCCCTGGAATGCGTTCCCATTTGAGTGGGAACGACATCCAAATGCAAGATTACGTGGAGGGACAACCTCCTCTCCCCACGTTGGCTTCTGTGTGGGGGAGACTGGATGAGTGGATGGATCGTGAATTCCCGGAACTCGGCGATGATATGGAGAACGGGGCCACGGTGAACGATTTGAACGCGTTTGAAAGAGACTTGGGAATCTCATTGCCCTTCGACGTGAGAGAATCTTACCAAATCCATGACGGTCAGCTGGCGTTAGGTAAAAAACGTGGGTTGATCTACGGCTATCCACTCATGGACCTTGAGAGCATGGCTTCTGAGGTGGCTATATGGAGACGAGTTCATGACAGGCTACAACATAGCACGGACCTGATGGAAACCGAGCCGGATTCCGTTCGTCAAGCCAAACACCAAAGTTTCCTGGATATGCAGAAGTCTGTTCCAAGGGGTGCTATCCAGGAAATCTACTACCACCCACACTGGATCCCAATCGTCAAAGACAACGAGGGAAATAACGTGGCGATCGATTTGGCTCCCGGCCCGAAAGGAAGGTGGGGGCAAATTATTTTATTTGGCCGCGACTACGACACCAAACATGTCGTGGCGTCGTGTTTGACTGAATTTTTGCTCAACTTGGCTGACGATTTGGAAGATGGTCGGTTTTACATTGACGAAGTTGATGAGGATCTCGTTTACACTGAAAAGGGACGGTCTTTTGAGTATTTTGCGGTGTTAAAGATGCGTGCGGTCGCCCAAGCACGGACTTTTGAGGCTTCAGGATCGACAAAGCTGCCTATGAGCGTGGGTGGATCGAAGGTTTCGCTTCCGAAAGAGACCTTGATCACCCCCGTGGAAAAGAAGGAAGAAGTGGGGGAGAACGACATCGAAGACCTGATTACTCCAGGCGATGCCGAGTTGGTGAAGCAAACCGAGTTGTTCAAGATTGACGATGCTGAGGTGGAAGGAGAGAAGGGGGAGCTGAAGGAGGAGTTGAAGGAGGAGGAGGGGGGGCTGAAGGAAGAGAAGGAGGAGGAGAAGGAAGAAGAGACTGAGGAGAAGGAAAAAGAAGAGACTGAGGAGAAGGAGGAGAAGGTTCAGGAAGACAAGACTCAGGAGGAGAAGACTCAGGAGAAGAAGAAGCAGGACAAAAAGGACAAAAAGAAGAAGAAGAAGCAGGACAAGAAAAATCAGGATAAAAAGGATGAGGAGGAGAAGAAGCTTGAAGAAAAGCCTGAACAAGCTAAGGCCGAAGAACTCGAATCTGAAGAAGTTGAAGAAACCGCTGCTCCAGTTGCCTCCACCGCCTAATCGTCATCCCCTTCTGTATATCCATGTTTTTTATAAACCCCACGTTCAGTTTCCGTTTGCATTTCCGGTTTCCGGATTAGTTTCCGTTTCCGTTTTTCCTCTATATTCATGAATCCGTTCGTAATTTTGATCACCGCGAGTATTTTTGTAAGTTTCAGCTTTTGAAGCAAACATTGGTAAACATTCCTTCAGATCAGTACATCTCCCCGACATCCTCTCAATTTCCCCAATTTCCTTCGTTTTCTCGTTGCGATGTCCTATTCCTCGTCAAAGTATAAAGATTTGCCACCATTGCCGGTCAATACCCCCACCAGCGAAACCTCCGATGCTGCCAAAACAACTGCCATTTCTCGCAAACCACCGCCGTTGCTCAACCTCCCCTTGTCTCAATCGACTAATTTGACCGCCTCCAACATCCAACAAGTTCCCACAATGCTTAGCACAAACAACAACAAGCCCCCCACGCCGTTTCTTGAGTCAAAGTCCCTGAAAAGAAAAAACGTCAAGAAGTTGACTCTGAACTCAGACCCCCGTCCAGACACCAGTAGGCCGTCGTCAGCACTCCCCACCCCCGGAAATACGGTCACCTCGTCTGCTTTTTCATCTACAGATATGCTCCACGCACTCAAGGACCCAGACAGAAAGGCTTCCACTGACGAACTCATCGCAAATATTCAAAACTTGGAGCTGGGACTGGAGTACCAGTTGCCAATCCGTGCAGAGGAGCTTGTCTTGCTCAAAAAACTCGGGTCCGGAAACTCGGGAACGGTTTCAAAAGTGTTACATCTCCCCACGCAAAAAACGATGGCCCGGAAAATCATCCACGTGGAGGCTAAAGAGGTTATACAATCACAAATCATCAGAGAGCTGCGGATCATGCACGAGTGCGACTCGCCGTTTATCATTGGATTCTATGGAGCCTTTCTCCACGAAGGAGATGTGGTGATCTGTATGGAGTACGTGGATTGTGGCTCTCTAGACAAGATTTTCAAGCTCACCGGTCCATTTCCCGATTTTATTCTTAAACATGTCGCATATTCGGTTCTTTCCGGCCTGGCGTATCTATATGACAGTCACCGAATCATCCACAGGGACGTGAAACCCTCCAACGTTCTGTTCGACTCCAAGGGAAATATCAAGCTGTGCGATTTCGGAGTCAGTCGAGAACTGATCAACTCTATGGCCGATACTTTTGTGGGGACCTCTACCTATATGTCGCCAGAAAGAATCCAGGGTGGGGTGTACTCGATCAAAGGTGATGTCTGGTCTCTAGGACTGCTGCTTTACGAGCTGGCTTCGGGAAAGTTCGCGTTTGGAGGAGCTCCAGGCGGAGTCGCTCCAGAAGTATCCGGCCTGAAAAGTGACCCACAACGGAAAGCCCCAGACTCGATTCTGGATCTTCTTCAACGGGTGGTGAACGAAACACCGCCTTCGCTGCAGGAGTCAGACGGTTTCAGTAAAGAACTGTGTGATTTCATCGATCTCTGCCTGAAAAAGGAGAAAGATAGACCGGACCCTCACCAATTGTTGAACCATCCGCTGCTGTCTGATTTCGTGCACCAAGACGGCTCAAAGGTCTCCGCTCAGTATCGAGGCGACATTAAGCGGTGGGCCAAAAATGTCAGAAGAGTTCAAAAGGGAAAGCCAATGAAAGAATAGGCTTATTCATGCAGCTGTCTATCATGTATCCTCAATATATCCGCAACCAAATAAAGACTTCCACAAATCACCACTTTCATGTGATGTTCAGACGCGGTAATTCGGGCTTTTTCCAACGCCCGCTCAACGTTGGGCTCGACAAAGATCTTGTCGGCCAATCCCCCGCATTTCTCAGCAAGAATCTCAGGTGGGTACCCTGAAACCCACGGCATTCCTTCGATTCCGTCTTTGAATCTCGTGAATATCACAGTGTCCCGATCGCTAATTAAGGTTTGGAACATCGTGTCAATGTATTTGCCCTGTGTAATTCCAATCAAGAACACTAATCCCTGTCCAGTTTCTCTGTAGTTGTTCGTGATAAACTTGTTCAGTTCCTCAACGGCTTGTTCGTTGTGAGCACCGTCCAACAGCACAGGAAAACGCTCGCCGCCGCTCAAAATGTCCAGATTTTGCAACCGTCCAGGCCATTTCGTAGCCAGTATGCCCTGCTGGACAAGTTCTTTCGTCAGCGGAATCGACCTGGAGATCACAGCCAAGGTCTTCAAAGCCACGGAGAGATTCATTTTCTGGTATTCTCCCTGTAATTTGGTGCTAAAATCGCCAAATCGAGCCTCAAATTCACAGAGCCTCTCTTGAGGCGACCCAGAAATCACATATAACTGCGAATTGTTGGCCCGGGTCTCACCTTCAACCACATCAAGCACAGCCCTGTCATTTAATCCGTCAACGACACAGGGAACTCCGGGCTTGACGATACCTGCTTTGTGGTATGCAATTGACGGCAAATCCGCACCGAGCAGCGACTCGTGGTCCATACCGATCTTGGTGATGGCAGTGCACAAAAGATTGCCACTTTCCAGCACGTTCGTGGCGTCTAGTCTGCCTCCCAGACCCGTCTCAATCACTGCCACGTCCACAGAAGCCGCCCGAAACACCTCAAACGCCACACAGGTCAGAATCTCAAACTCCGTGCAGCCAATGCCGGACTGTCGGTCCATCCTGACGATCCGAGCCTCCGTCTCAGCGAACACAGCCTTGCTGATCGGCTCATCGTTGATCATTATGGAGTCGTTTCGGTCCACCAGGTGTGGAGAGTTAAATCGCCCGTTTCTGACCTTGTTCGCAGTCAAGGCGTGCGAGATGTAGGCGCAAACAGACCCTTTACCATTGGTTCCTGCCACATGGACGGTTCTGAGTCCTGGCTTGGAGTGCGGATTTCCCAAAATCCGTAGCAATCCCGCTATCCGCGCGAGTTGTAGATCGATGGGCATGTCATGCGCCACAAACGTCGTTTGCAGGAGTCAATTGAGTGCCGTTACAGGGGAGTCTCGAGAGATTTGCCACCGTGATTTAGAAGAAGACAAAGGGAAAAACAAAACCGACCCTTTTTTTGTGGATCATGAATAATAACAAGATGGGCTTTCCGGTGTAGGGGTGTACAAAATCACCGTATTTTGTCACGTTATTATAAACACGTGACCATCTGCCAGTTTTTGTCACGGCTCTGAAGATCAGGGCAAAAATTGGCTGGCAAACAAATAATCCAACTGACACAAACACTATACGTGTAGCGAGAAACAACGTTGCTCGTTCTCCACCAGTTTCCGATCAATTTCCCCCCAGATTTCAGCCAGGTCATCCCCACAAATGTCCGCATCACGATTGGAGTCTCGTCTGAGACGGCTTTTCAACGTGCCGCGCAAGGGAGAGACTTTTGAGTTCAGAGAGGGTCTAGTCTCCCAGTATGCTGATGAAAGAAAAGACACGATTCAGCGGGTGATTGCCGCCATGACAGTGGGAAAAGACGTTTCCTCGTTGTTTCCTGATATTCTAAAGAACATTGCCACGCACGATTTGGAGCAGAAGAAGCTTGTTTATCTTTATTTGATGAATTACGCCAAAACCAACCCAGAGCTGTGTATACTGGCGGTGAACACGTTTGTCCAGGACACCGAGGATCCGAACCCGCTGGTTCGGGCGTTGGCCATTCGGACCATGGGGTGTATCCGTGTCGACAAGATGGCAGATTACATGGAAATTCCGCTGAAACGGACGCTCAAGGACGACAATCCGTATGTGCGCAAGACGGCGGCGATCTGTGTGGCCAAGGTGTTCGAGCTGAACTCGCAATTGTGTCTAGACCAGGGCTTCCTGGACCGGCTGCTTGAGATGCTGGAGGACTCGAACCAGATGGTTGTCGCCAATGCCATTTCCGCGTTGATTGAGATCTCCAAGTCCACCAACTCCAACATTCTCAACATTGACTCACGGATCCTCAAAAAGCTGCTCATGACCTTGAACGAGTGCACGGAGTGGGGCAGAATCTCCATTCTGACGGCACTGGCGGACTACAGCGCGGAGGAGGTGAACGAGGTGCAGCACATCATAGACAGGATCTCGCCGCAGCTGCAGCACGAGAACCCGGCCGTTGTTCTCAGTGCTGTCAAAGTGCTGATCAAACAGCTCGACAAGGTGGACGAGGAGCAGAGAGACTCGCTGCTGAGAAGGCTGTCTTCTCCGCTGGTTTCGCTGTTGTCGACGCCCCCGGAGATCCAGTACGTGGCCCTGAGAAACATCCGGATCATCCTGGAGAAGTACCCGCGGATTCTGGCCAAAGAGCTGCGTGTCTTCTTCATCAAGTACAACGACCCGCTGTACCTGAAGCTGGAGAAAATCGACATTTTGGTGCGGCTCGCGGACGAGACAAACGGACTGCTGCTGCTGGCGGAGCTCAGAGAGTACGCCATGGAGATCGACAACGAGGTGGTGAGGAGATCGGTGAACGCGGTCGGACAGCTGGCCATCAAGCTGCCGAAAATCTCAAAGAAGACGATCGACGTTCTTTACGAGCTGTTCATCACCAGGGCGGACTACGTTCTGGACCAGTTGGTGATTGTTCTGCAGAACATCCTCAGAAGATACCCGTCGGAATACCTCACCACGGTAATCACAATCGTTGCAGACCTGGACTTTGAGTCGCTGGAAACCAGCGAGTCGATCTCGTCGTACATCTGGATCGTTGGCGAATACTCGAAAGAAATCCCGCATCTGGAGGACAGACTCACGTCGTTGGTCTCGCAGTTCCAGGACATGGACTCGACGGTCCAGTCGGCTCTTCTCACAACAATTGTCAAGATCAACCTGATCAAGCCGTCGCCCGTCACCCAGAAGCTGCTGCAGCAGATTCTCACCGAGGCCACCAAGGAGATCGAAAACGCAGACGTCAGAGACAAGGCGTACATCTACTGGAGAGTCCTGTCCACTGACAACCAGGACCTGCAGAGAAAAATCATCATGAACAAGCTGCCGCCCCTGGAGTCCACAATCGACCGATTCTCGCCCCTGCTGCTGAACGAGCTGCTGAACGAGATTGCAAACCTCAGCTCCGTCTACTACAAGCCGGCCTCTTCGTTCGTGAAGGTGGACGACGCCGACTTGTTCAACAACTCCCAGCTGCAGTCGAAGAAACTCGAGGAGCTGCAGCAAATGGCCAGAAACGAGATTGTGAACAACACCGTCAAGGCGGAGAACCTGCTGGACTTTGACGACGACGACGAGGGGACTGCGGCCGCGGCCGTCCAACAGCAAGGCCCGCCGGCCCCCGCCGGCGGAAACATCCTGGACGAGCTCAACGACCTGTTCTCGGGCCTCTCGGCAGCGCCCGCCTCGAAGCCGTCCCAACAGTCCAACAGCAACGCCCTGTTTGGCCTGGCCGAGACGGCCACTCCCTCTCACCACTCGTCTAACGGCAAGTCCGAGGAGTTGCTCGACCTATTCTGATACAAAATCTGATACAAAACGATGGTGTTTTCCGTTATATACGCATGCGTGCACAATACACAAACCACTGACTCCATTCAGCCCGTCACTCATCTCCTATGACGTCTTCGTCGCCCGTACGTCTCGTGAACGTTTCCTCCTGTAGCTCATCCACCTCGAACTGCTGTTCCTCTTCTGGATCGATCTCCATCTCGTCAGGAACCACGTCCTCTTCCTCGTCTGCCCCCTGGGCGCCTCCGTCCGCGCCGGTATCTGCCGCAGGGAAGTTCTCTTCAACCAGCCTCAAAATGGTTTCGCAATCCTCTTCCGAAAACCGCTGGTCGCACTCCTCGATGATCGAGTACAGCGTGACGATCGAACGCGGCATGTAGTTCAGAATCTCGAGCTTTTCCACTTTCTCCAGCGTGTAGTTGTTGAGCCCCGTCATCACCGCAACCACGTTGTCGCGAGTGAACCCGTTCGTTTGCCCGCCTCTGGCGAGATAATTAGACAGATCGCGGGTGATAATCTCCAGGTCAACCAGATGGTTGGTCTTCCGACGCTTCTTTTTCTTCGAAACCTCTTCCCCCAGCGTGAAGTTCCAGCTGTTTTCTTTTTGGACCTCTAGGAGGTGCTGGTACACCTCAAAATTCGACAGGAGCTTATCTCGAGAAACCTCCACCTGCATTGTGTTAGAATACCGCTTCAACAAAAACCGGGGCACCACGCATGCTTCCTCAATCACTCACCTTCATCTTCAAACCTGTCCCGAGGACTGCAAACGTACAACTCTCCGTCCGTCTCTAGCAGCGCTGTTCTTCACCTTTAATCTTTTTCAATACTTTTCACTATTTTTCAATACTTTTCAATATTTTTCAATATTTTTCAAATATTTTTTTGAAATATTTTGTACAAATCCCGGCTGTGCAACGACTTCCAAACCGTGCACAATAACGGGCATCGACAATCAAACAGCTACACACTTCCGCTCCCGTCTCCGTCCGCTAGTCCTCCTGGTCCCAGTTGCCCGGATTGGGCTGCTTGGGCATCTGCGGGCCGCCCGCCCTCTTGGCGACGATGATCTGGTCGACGCTGAGAACAGTGCAGACGGCTTCGGTGGCCAGGTTGATGGCGTTCTTCTTCGCAGTGAGGGAGTCGTAGATGCCGTGCTCCTTCACGTCCAGCAGTGAGTCCTCGACGGAGTCGGTCTCGATGTTGATTCCGTAGTTGAGCGAGTCTCTGTCGGCCTCGTCGTGCGAGGCGTACAGTCTAGGCAGCACCTCCGAGGCGTCAAGTCCCGAGGTCTCGCACAAGATGCGGGGCAGAAACTCAAAAGCCTCGGCAAATTTCTTGATTCCGAGCTGTAGCAGACCCGGGGTCTTCTCTCCGTACGTGGTGACTCTTTTCACGAGCTCGGCCTCGACAGAGCCGGCTCCAGGCAGCAGTCTCGCGTCCTTCAGAATGGCCTTGACACTGGCAACTCCGTCGTCAATGGCCCGTTCAATGTCCTCCAGGTTGTTCTTGGTGGCCCCTCTGATCACAATCGAGGCTGTCAACGACGTTTCCTTGTCTTGCCTGAAGACGGTCACTCGGTCTCCGCCAATCTCCCTGGTCTCAACCACGTCCACACTGCCCATCTCCTCGGGCAACGGAGCGCCCAGTCTGCTCAGCGGGGTGCCGCCGCAGACACGGCAGATTCTTCTCAGGTCGAACTTGGACGGAACCTTCAGAACGAGGATCCCGTAGCGGTTCAGGTAGTGCAGAGCTAGCTCGCCAACACCCGCACCGGCCACCACCACCCTGACGCCGCTGGCGTGGATCTCCTTCACCAGCTGGTCCAGCTGGTCTTCCTCGCCCTTGCTGAAGCCCATCATCTCCTCCGCGTTGTGCAGCAGAACGGTCCCCTTGGTCTCCGTGGTGGAGATGTCGATCGGACACGTGTAGACGGCAACCTTCGACGTTTCCGTCACTTTTTTCACCTGGGTCTCCGGCTCTCTGGGGAAAACCATACCCTTCAGCACAAACGAGCTCTCCAGCGACGCTCCCATGATCTTCACCACACGGATAGAGTCAACGTTGAACGCCTTAGGGTTCGACTTTGGAAGAACGTTTATGACCGCCTCCGCCACCAATTCGCTGATCTTGTCCTCGTTTCCGTACTGCTTCGACGCAATCACCGGCTTGATGATTTTCAAAAGCTCCGCTTTCGAGCTGTAGTCCTCCACCTGGCCAACCACAAGGTTGTCCAGCTCCTTCAGAGCAAACTTGCTGGCCAAATTGTAGCCCTGGATGATCTCGGTCGGGGTCAGGCCGAGAATAACGAGCTTCTCCGCCAGATGCAGCAGCTCTCCCGCCAAAACCAGCACGTAGTTGGTGTTGTCGCCCATCTCCTGCTCCTGCTGCTCCGAAGACATGATCAGAACCTTCACGGCCGGATGGACAATCTCCAGCTCCCTGATCATCGTAGCCGCGTCGTTCGTGATGAAAACCTTCTCGAGACGGTTCACGATGATCTTGTTCTTACCGCACGGGCCGATCGAGGTCGAGATCATCGAACTCAGCTCCCGGCAGGCCTGGATGTTCCTGTTGATGGCTCCATCGCTGTTTGAGTGCGACTGGTAGCCTTGTTTGAATAACCCTGAATTAGGGACTCCTGGCATTCTGAGCGACATGGTATCGGTCGTGCACGCTGATTGCGATAGTTGCTAACACTCTTGTCTGCTGCCCAGGCCAGGGGCCGCCTCTTTTGCCCTCCGCCGGTGCTTGTCGCACGCGTTCTCTTGTAGCTCTGCGATGTTGACGAAATTTTTTTTGGAAATTTTGTGCTGACGTAAGCACGTAACATCCTTGCACGGGGGAGCCCCCTCTCCGGCTTTTGTCTTTTTGCGAGAACAAAACAAGTTTAGACAAAGAGGGTTCGCCTCCGGGAGCTGTCTGTCTCCGAAATAAAACTCTCCGCCTGGTCTACTGCTGGCGGCTGCTCTGGACCTCTTTCTGCGACCTGCAGACGCCATCGAGAATGCCGCGACAGTCCTTTAGGGACCAATTGATCAGCGCCTCCGACTCCCACCATGCCAGCCACCAGCGCTCGAACCACATTGATTCGACCGCGTACAGTCCGCTGGAGGACGTCCAGGAGCTGTTTCGCGCCCCGGGGAGTCTCGGGGACCTGGACGAGCTGCTGAGTTTCACGAACGCGTACAAATTGCAGCTGGACTACGAGATTTTGAGCAAGAGGGACAAGTACTCCAAGTTTGTGGCGGAGAACTCCCAGTCGGAGAACAGTCTGGACAACATAGACGAGCTGCTGACCACTCTAATCAGTGACTTCAACGACACAAAGCTCTCTGCGGAGCAGACGGGGACAACAATCAACGGGATGACGGCCAGCATCAAGGAGCTGGACCATTCGAAGCGGAACCTGACCCTGACGATGACCATTCTGAAGCGCCTCCAGATGCTGATCACCGCTTACGATAACCTGGAGGACTTTATCAGCGACGCGTCGAACCCGGTGAAAAACTACAACGAGATCCGGCAGCTGTTGAGCGTGGTGATGGAGTTGATGCAGTACTTCCAGACGTACAAGAGCATCGACGAGATCAACACGCTCAACAAGAAGATCGGCTCTATCAAGAACAAGATCATCGACGAGATATTCAGCGACTTTGAGAAGGAAATCCAGGGCGAGCTGCGCAATCCGCACCTGGTGGAAGGGTGCAATCTGCTGGACATGCTGGGAAGACCGTACCGCGACAAGCTGGTGAACTGGTACATTGTGACGCTGCTTAAAGAGGTTTCCTCGATTTTCAAGACCACCGAGGAGGCTGGCTCCCTGGAGAACTTGAAAAGACGTTTTATTTTTTTCCAGCGGATTTTGGGCAACTTTGAGACAAACCATTCGTCCGTTTTCCCCAAGTCGTGGAACATGTCTCTCGAGCTCACCAAGGTGTTCTGCGAGATGACGAGGCGAGATTTGAAGGAGGTCACGTCCAAGGAGACGAGGCTGAACGGGAGCCAAGTGGACGTGAACCTGCTGCTGAACTCGCTTGCCGAGACTCTTGATTTCGAGGTTTTCTTGAACCAGAAATTCAAGTACTACAACGAGGAGCTCGAGGACTGCAACCTGTTCGACCGCAAGATCTCCGACGTCTTCGAGCCCTACCTGAACATATGGATCGAACATCAGGGGACTGTCATCGGCAAGAAGTTCATTGAGTTTATGAACCCGGCAAACCTGCTCAAGAAGTCGGGCGTCGATGATACCGCGGACCACGGCGATACAGACTCGCTGAACGTCTTGGAGTCGGCAGCCGATCTTTTCAGACTGTACAGACAGATCCTGTCGCAGTTGTCGAAGCTGTCGCAGGGCGAGCCGCTCGTGAAGCTCTCGTCTGTCTTCTCGACCTACCTGATCAAGTACCAGGAGACGGTGCTGGAGCCCATCGTGCCCGACAGTCGGAAACTATCTTCCAGCACGCCGGCCGACCAGATCGAGGGCGCCGAGCTAATTTGTCTGGTGCTGAACACGGCAGACTACTGTTCTGTGACTGTCTCGCAGCTGGAGGAGAAGGTGGTTTCTCTGATTCGGACGGAAGAGCTGTCCAAAAAGGTGGACTTTGAGACCGTGAAAAGCAGATACTTAGCGATGATCAACAATTGCATCAATCTTTTGTTCTTCAAGATAGAGAAAGATTTGCAATTCGCCTGGAGAGAAATGTTCAACAACAACTGGAAACTGCTCGGAGACGTTACCGACGAATCGAGATACCTCAAGTCAGTGAAAACGGTGATCAGCGACAACTGTGAGCTCATCTTTCCCAAGTTCAACCGGGCGTTGTACATACGGAACTTCCTGGACAAGCTTGTCGAGCTGGTGTTGAGTGAGCTTCTGATGAACATTTGTAAGATCAAGCCGGTCACGGAGCTCATGGCCGAGCAGTTCAAGTTCGACCTTCAGTCCCTGAAGTCTTTCATGCTGGAATTGCCGAGAAAGTCGTCGGAGGGCGCAAGAATTGCCTCTTCGGCCAGTTTCTCAAGGGGAATCAACAACAAGGTGGCTCAGATTGACTCGTTGCTCAAGATCCTGATGGTTTCGACAACTCCGACTGCCGACTTCATCTCGAGCTACTTTTCGATCATCGCTGACGCAAGTTTCAGCAACTTCACCAAGATCCTGAAGCTCAAGGGAATGCTGAGCAACGAGGCAACCTACGAGAAGGAGAAGTTCAAATACATGGACCACTTCAAGACACAACTGCGCAACTACGAGGCCAATACGGAAGAGCCTATTTCAGAGTGTAACGAGTACATCAGGAACTTGAAAATCGATAACTTGCCGTCTGACGGAATCGGCTCCATCTTGAACACAATGCTGCTGACCAGTCCCGGATCGCCAAAGTCAGCTTCTCCGGTGGTGGCATCCAACGTCGGGGCCAATCTCACGAGTTTCTTCAACACCCCAAACCCCAATTTCAAGATCGACAAGCAGGCGCTGCTCAACACCAGAGACAACTTTGAGAAAAACATTGCACGAACTTTTAACATCAACGACAACAAAATCGACATTGGCGAAAATCTCAAGAGTTTCGGCAAGTTCTTCAAGAAGAACTGAACAACAGCATAGAGCGTATTACCAATCATTCAAACAATTTTTACTTTTCGAATTTTCAAATTCAATCGGATTATGTAGAAAACCTCAATACTTAATGCTTACCTCCGGTACGCTTGTGTCTGAGCTCATTCTGTTGCAGTTCAACTTCTGGATCGAAACTTATGAACTCGTGCAAACCAGCACCACCTGGCACCATTGGCAAGACTGGCACCTTCTTCTCGACAACCACCTCCATGAGAATAGGGCCGTCGTTATACTCCAGCATCTTTGCGACTCCGCTCTTCATTTCGTCCTGGCCGTCCACTCTGAAAGCTTTGAGACCCATGGCCTCGGCCACCTTGACAAAGTCTGGGTTGGCCTGGTGGGTATGAGCGTATCTGTGCTCATAGAACAGGGACTGCCATTGAGTCACCATACCCTGTTCCTCGTTGTTGAGAACAACGATCTTGACTGGCGCGTTGGCTTGGACGGCGGAGGACAGCTCCATCAAGGTCATGTTGAACGAGGCGTCTCCGTCGATGTCAATCACGAGAGCGTCTGGCTTGGCCACCTGTGCTCCAATGGCAGCAGGTAGACCGTATCCCATGGTTCCCAAACCACCGGAGGTGATGAATGTTCTTGGCTTGGTCCACGTGAAGTACTGAGCAGCCCACATTTGATGCTGGCCGACACCAGTGGTGACAATGACCTCGCGGCCGGTTGCATGGGCTTGCTCGGAGATCTCTTTCAGCAGAGTTTGCGGCTTGATCTTGGAGCCCGGGGTCTCGAGCTGGTAGGCGTATGGGTACTTGGCCTTCCATTCACTAATTTGTCCCAGCCACTCTGGTCTGTCCTCGACGGGGTGGACCAATTGGTTGAACAACTCCAGATTAGCGGTGACGTCACCCTCGATGGCCTCTGTGGCTTCCACAACCTTGTTGATGTTCTTTGGAGAGATTTCGAAATGAATGATACCACCTCTTCCCTCTTTGGCGGCGAGCTTGGCTTCTGGAGCAAACTTGGAAACGTTACAGGTGACTCTGTCGTCGAATCTGGCACCCAAAGCGATAATCAGGTCGGCGTGCTGGATCGTGGTGTTGGCAAGAGCCGATCCGTGCATTCCCAGCATGTCGAGAGATTTAGGATCGTTCTGGTCGAATGCTCCTAGGCCCTGCAGGGTGGTTGTGACAGGGATCTTGGCCTTGTCGGCGAGCTCCTTGAGTCTCTTTGGGCCGTCTTCCGAGTTGAAAATACCAGCACCAACGTACAAGATAGGTTTTTTAGCCTTGTTGAGCAGGGTGGCCGATCTCTTGATGCATTCTGTTGTGAACTCGGTGACAGCAGCCTCTGTGATCTTGTTGAGTGTGTTGGAAGGAATGGTCGTTGAGATCGGAATCGCCTCTCTCAAAATGGCAGCAGTCACATCCTTTGGAAGATCCACCAAGACTGGACCCGGTCTTCCGGAAGTGGCAATCTCAAAGGCCTCGTTGATTCTTCTAGGCAATTCGGCCACGTTCTTCACCATCACGTTCCACTTAGTGCACGATCTGGAGATACCAACGACATCAGCCTCCTGGAAAGCGTCGGTACCAATTGCGCTGGTTGGGACTTGTCCTGTGAAGACAACGAGCGGAACACCGTCGGCCAAAGCGTCGGCCATTGGCGTGATCACGTTCGTGGCACCCGGTCCAGAGGTCACCAAAACAACACCTGGCTTTCCGCTGGCTCTGGCGTACCCTTCGGCCATGTGGCCCGCACCCTGTTCGTGTCTTGGCAGAATAAAGTTGAACTTGTCAGAGTTGTAGATAGCGTCGTAGACCGGGAGGATCGCTCCTCCTGGGTAACCGAAAACGGTGTCCACGTTGTGTCTTCCCATCATCTCGTGGAAGATCTGGCCACCGGTCAACCCTATGAACGAGTCGTCCATCTGAGATTGGTGGCCTGTCTTGCTGAGTGGAGAAGGGGCCTTGGAGTCCGATGTGTTGAAAGATGGGGCCGGGGTAGGTCTAGACTCGGCGGCGAGCGCGGAGGCCGACGACGATTTGTAGCGTATGTTCAGGGTGGCTTGTGTCTTTGTTGACGCCGTAGCAGGCCTGAGCGCGCTCTTGCACACGCTCACGGCTGCTCTCCTTGCGGAAGACCCTCTTATGGTTGATGTTGCAAGCATGATCTCCAACTTAACGTCCGCTGTAGCAGGATGTTCGACTTGCTCACTGATATTCTCACCGGTGGAGCGTTGTTTGCGATCTCTGAAACCTGAAAAAGCTTGAAACTTGTTTTTCTTGCACTTTATTTCCCGCTAAGGATTCAAGATTGTAGATGTCAACCGCACGCATTACTCATATTTCAGATTACCAAACTATTTTTCACTGGAAAATTTTTTTTTTTGGGTGAAAATTTTCCACAGTCCCGGTACCGGGCCTGCCCCGGACTTTCGCGTCGATCGGCGAGGCCCAAAAATCTCTTTTCTTTCCCACAGCCACGAATGTGGCGCGGTAATATTTTGTTTCGCTGCCCCACAACAAAATCAACCCAATTTTACAAAAAGTGCCCTCTGACTTTTTCTCTTGCTTTTGTTCGCTTTACTTTACTCCCTTTTCTCTTGGCTTTCTTCGTTTCGCCTATTGCAATGGCCGACGCGACGTCCGAGGGGCTGGAGAGCGACTCGTCGCTGCTTTACCGGTCGCACCACTCGCTCAAGATCGGTGAAGTGCACCGGTTCATAGTAACGTATCTGCCCTCTGAGAACGACGACCCTAGCAAGTCGCTGTTCATCAAGATCAAGAACGTGGAGATGCTGCCAATGCGGGCAGCGTATCTGGCCGGCCCGTACCTGCTGTACTGCGATATCCGGACCGACGATTACACTCACAAAAAAGACTGTTTTGTTACCGCCGACCAGCCAATCTACGACCCCAGCGTGTCGGCCGGCCAGAGTCTGACGGCCGAGCTGTCGATGCACACGCTCAAAACCAAGCACGTTTGGGTGGTAGACGTGGTGAGTCAAATGATATTCAGCACGACCGCGGAGGTGCATTTCGAGGTGATGATTGGCCGCAGCAAGCACTCCTTGCACAGGCACAGTTTTGGCGACCATTTCGGCAAGTTCACGAGACAACTCGACATACAACACCTGACCACCGCAGACCTCTGGAACAAGCCCGTGAGCTCGCCGCAGTCGGGAAAGCCTATTCACCTGGTGATGATCACGCACGGGTTGCACTCGAACCTGACCGCAGATATGTTCTATCTGAAGGAGGAGATCGAGCAGATGGCAGCAAAGACGGGCGACAACGTGATGGTGCGAGGTTTTTCTGGAAACGTGTGCAAAACTGAGCGAGGAGTTAAGTACCTGGGACGGAGACTGGCCGAGTTCATTGTGCACGAGGTGATGCCGCAGTCAAACGTGGAGAAGATCTCGTTCATAGCGCACTCCCTGGGGGGACCTGTTCAGACGTTCGCCCTCTCCTACATCGAGCACAACTACCCGGACTTTTTCAAACGGGTGGAGCCGGAGAACTTTATTGCGCTGGCGTCTCCATTTCTGGGGATATCGAACGAGAATCCAGCTTACGTGAAGATGGCGCTGAGCTTTGGTATTGTGGGTAAAACGGGCCAGGACCTGGGACTCCAGGGCATACGGCCACTGCTGATGCTGCTTCCTTCGGAGCCGACGCGCAAGATACTGCGCCGATTCAAGAGGAGGACTCTCTACGCTAACGCTCTGCACGACGGTATCGTTCCTCTGCGGACGTCCGCTTTGCTTTATTTGGACTGGAAAGCGCTCTCGAAGGTGTACGAGGCTCTGCAGGCGGCGAACTCGCTGAACAAGTCGGTAGACAACAGAAACGAACGCAAACCTTCCGCGGCAGACGAGGTCGGCGAGATTCCCGAGAACGTTGAGGAACGCGGCGCAGACTCGAACGCTTTCTTGTCGTCGTTGAAGAACAAGTTTCTGTCGCCGCTGCAGACGGTGGTCGCGTTCTGTGTCCCTTCGTCGCAGGAGGCGAGCCATAGAACGAGAAAGTACCAGCGGTACCAGACGCACGAGCAGTCCGCTCCAGACGACTCCGTGGAAGACGATCTGGACAGCTACGTGAACCCGCTGCCTAAGTCTTCCGTGATTGAGTCGATCAAGAGAGTCCTGCTGCCGCCGCTTCCCCCATTGAAGTACCTGACCCATCCCGACTCCAGGCCAGATGTGATCTTGCACGACAAGATCTACAAGCCGGACTCAATTCCGAGAAACCCGCTCAACACCAGCACGACGCTCTTGCAGGCTCTCGATCCCGTGAAACGGCAGAAAATTCTCGAGGAGAAGATCGCCAGAAGATGGCACAACGGGATGACCTGGAGGAAGGTGATTGTGAACCTGGAGCCCGACGCTCACAACAACATAATCGTGCGAAGACGTTTTGCCAACGCGTACGGATGGCTGGTTGTGGACCATCTTGTCGAGAACCATTTTGGCCCTCGGTCAGTTGCGGGCGAGGACTTGAAGGATTACGAGTGGAAGCTGCCTGATCCGACCGCGAAGAAGGAGTTCGACCCCTTTGGAGACCCAGACGAGTTCTCCCGAGACTACAAGCGGGCGGACCAGAGGCTGTCGGAGATCCTGGACAAGCAGCACGACAAGGCTGTGAAGGAGGTTGCTAACTGCCCCAGTGTAACGACTGCCAGCGTCTCTGGGATCATCATCAATCGCCACGACGACGACGACGACGAAGACGATGACGAAAAGCGAGACAAAAACGGACGGTCTCCGAGCCGCGCAATCCACGATTGCGACACTTTAGACGATCACAATCTGAGCTGGGTGAACGACGACGACTCCTTCGTTTACGACGGTCCCACCGGGATGATCAACGCTGTGACCGAGGGAGTGAACGACAGAATGGAGTCGTTCAAGAAAAGCGTCTTTAGCAACGCAGGCGATCAGGGCTACGCAGGCTCTATTCTCAGCGGAAACGGGCAGAATATACGCGAGTCGTACATTTGACAACAATCGGTGGCGAGCAATTGTGCACTTGTGCAATTAACGATACATACTTTATAAATACTTTGGCACTTCAGATCATGACTGGAGTTTTCAGGATCGGGCCGTTGAGCAGGTACAGTTTTTTGTTGCTCCGTCTCAGAACGATCTCCTCAGGGAGTTTTTTGAACTTGTTCTGGTTGATGAACAGATTGAAGTCCGGGACAATCGACTGGGACGAGGTGTCAAGACAACAGTTCACCACTTCTAGATCGACATCTGGCGAGAACTGGCTCTCGAGAAAGCTGTGGCCAACGAAGCACGAGTCTCTGATCACGAGACTCTCAAGCTTAGGCAGGTTCAGTGCGCCGTCAATCATGGTGTTGGAGATATCCAGAGAGGTCAGAGAGGCTGCGAGATCCAACTGGCTGGAATTGACCAGGAACTTCTGGTTCCACCACATCCACTGCGGGAAGTACTTGTCGAATCCCACGAGCTTGAGCGACGTCAGGTTTGGGGGCATGAGCAGGTTGATGGATCGGTTTAGATTGAGATTTTCCTTATTGAATATAGACTCTTTTGCCAGCATTGAAGACGTTTTGAGCACGATTTGTAGCGTTTTCACCGAGTTTGGCAACTTATGATTGGCCAGTCGCGGCAGCAGAGTGCTAAGAGAGTGTTTCTCCACTCTCTCGTCCCCGCTGACCACACACAGACTCACGGTCTCCAGGTTTGGGGGCCAGGATACTCCTGAAACAGGGGGTGTAGTAGGTGGTGCAAGGGTGTGGAAGTCCGAGGTCAGGGTGAGGTCTAGATGCGAGAGAGCGCAGAGGAAGCTGAGGTTGCAGGTGTCGGTGAAGGCGACGGAGTCGATTTTCAGACGGCGTAGGCTGCGGTAGTGGCAGAGCAAGACGAGGTCTGCGGCGGGAATCGAGGTTTCTTGGATTTCGATGCTGGAGAGACGATTGTTGGGCTTTTGGCACGCCAGTCTGATAGAGGGGTCGTGATCGGAGATCCTCAAAAACTCGGGGTCCCGGGTGGATGTGAGGTCCAGTCTTCTGAGGGCCGGCAAATGGTCGATGAACGAGAGACTTGAGCCGACATTGAAGCCGTTCAGATGGAGATTTTCAATATTTTTCATTCGTGAGAGCGAAAACCTGTCTGGCTCCCACTCTATCGATACCCGTCTGTTATCGTCGTCCTTGACGCTCCTGATGGCCAGTGTTTGCAGCTGGTCAGAGCGCACATGGGCCAGCAACTCGTTGAGGTTGATCAGGCCTGTTTCCTGGAGCGCGATGTCCACGTGTTGCAACTGGTCAGAGCTGCCTAAAAACCCGCAAATAATGTCGAGATCCCCTGCGAAAACATCGAGGACTAGTTTTCGCAGCAGGGGCAGAGTCGGCGGGGGGAACAGCAGATCCGGGTCCTTTCGCGTGGAGTATTCGACCTGAATGTTGATTTCCTCCGAGCTGGAGAGACTGGCGAAGTTGGTCTTGATGATGTCATCGCTGGTTGGGGCCTTGATGTGGAGCTGGCGGATCCGAGAGCCGTCGGGGATCTGGTGGTTGGCTGCGGACCGCGCGATGTTGGCATACACATCGAACAAACCGGGGGACGGGAACGTACCCTGGAGATCGCCCTGCACGTCCAAGAACGTCTGAAACGAGGCGACAAACTCAACGTTGGCTATAGTGAGCGGTCGCTCGGTTCGCTCCGACTCCAGCTGCAGCAGCCGTTTCAGGTTCAGGAACTCCGTCGAGCGGAGAAAGATGCTTCTATCGTCGAAAGGTTGTCCCGGGGGGAGCGAGGATGAATGCAGGTCCGACTTGGCTCCAAAAATGCGGATGGACTGGCCGATTCTGCGTCTCAGTGCGTATCCCCAGCCGTAGCGCAGCTCCCGGGAGTGGATATCGAGCAGCAGGTCAATGCATTCTCGGACGGGCAGGTAAGCGAGGATTCTGCCCTGGATCTCTAGAGGGAGCTCTGCGGCGGACATTGCGTGCACGGACACGGCAGTAAAAGGGGGTGCAACGAAGCGGAGTGATAGGTTCACCGAAAAATATCTGGAGAATTCCTGGAGATTTTTCAGGGACCCGAGAAAGTACAAGTCCGATACCTACGGAGGGGGTGCGACGGGGTGAGACCCGGCGCAAAAAGAGGGAGCAGCGTTCAGGATCGCGAGATGATCCGTCACTCGCGTGGCAGCAGCGACCGGCAGCAAACACGGGGTTTCTGTTCTTATCGCTCTGTCGATAAGGCCTGCGCCAGCAGCAATCGGAAGACCGCTAAAATCAAAAAAATTAACCCACCCATGCTGGGAGTCGAACCCAGAATCTTTTGATTAGAAGTCAAACGCGTTAACCATTACGCTACACGGGCCTAGCTTGGGGAAGAAATGACCCTTGGTAGCTACATCGAAGCAGCTTGCGCGAAAGCCTCTCCGGTCGCCCTATGCGATCTGTTGTTGCTTGTTCGCCTGCAGGCCGCAGCAAACAAGAGGTGGCTCGCCAACACGAGCAGCAGCAAGCAACCCAGCAAAACAAGAGCCCGGCGCCCGCCCGGCCGACTCGCAATTGGGCGCTGTGCGCAGCGGCATCTGGCCCCGGCGCTGTGCGCAATCTTTAACCTGTTTCAACCGCACGTTCTGGGCGTTTCTGTCTGCGTCGACCGACGTTACGGACCTTCTAGACAAGCCGCAGCCACTATCGAACGGCGTGGAAAAATCGACACCACTTTTACGGTCGTGCGCGGCCCAGAATCCCTTACGTCATTTTATACGTGAGAGGGATACTGCGAAATTGACGAGACGAATGTGATTCGGTGACAGGTATATAAAGGACGAGATTCCTGCTTCTGCTGTTAGCAACGGATCAAGCATTTCCCTCAAAGATCGCCCGATAAAGAAAAATCACGAATTCGCTGATTTCTCTTCAAACACAACACACTCAGTTATAGTTTGTACTAGCACGTGCGGGGTACACTGACAATTGAGCTTTAGAACAAAGGGGAGATAAGACAGATACCGAGAGAAGATGACTTCAGATACTGCTTCAACGAATTTAGAGGTTGAACAGGCGCCAGCGGACGCTGAGTCAGCAAAGACGAACTCTGTGCTGAGTCCGTCGTTCCAGTCGTATTTGAACAACGATGGTATCGACAGTTTGACGCCGGCTCCAAGAAGGAGAAGAGTGTCGTCGCTTTCTCTGTCGGATCAATGGGCGGGTACGCACCACACGCCCTCTTTGCACGCGTTGACCAAGTTGAGCAACGAGTCGTCGAGCGTGAACTTTAGCCGTTCTGGGTCGAAAGGCAATCTGAGGAAATCACACTCGCGGCTGTCGATGGCGTCGTTGTCGTCGCAGGGTGTTCCAATCCGGTACAAGACGACGATTGTGGACCATTTTCGTGTGGCGTCGTACGCGTTTGCGTTTGACATTGACGGGGTTTTGGTGAAGGGACCCGAGACGATTCCGTATGCGAAGGAGGCGATCAAGTTGCTGAACGGAAACAACGACTACAACATCAAGGTGCCGTACATTTTTGTCACCAACGGAGGTGGAAGACCGGAGAAAGAGAGAGCCAAGGAGTTGAGCGAGAGACTCGGCACGGAAGTGACAGAAGAACAGGTGATCCAGGGTCACACGCCGATGAAGGACCTGGTAGCCGTCCACAACAACGTTCTGGTTGTCGGTGGTGTTGGAGACACGTGCCGTAAGGTTGCTGAGGGCTACGGGTTCAAGAACGTGTACAATCCGCTGGACGTTATGTACTGGAATCCGAGCGTTACTCCGTACTACACCCTGACGGAGGAGGACAAGCTGGTTTGCCAGAAAGACGTTGACTTCTCCAAGACTAAGATCGACGCCATTCTGGTCTTTGCGGACTCGAGAAACTGGGCTGCGGACCAGCAAATCATTCTGGAGCTGCTGATGTCCCAAAACGGTTACATGGGCACTGTCAGCGAGACGTTTGAGGAAGGACCCCCAATTTACTTTGCCCACTCTGACTTCATCTGGGCTACGAATTACAAGTTGTCCAGGTACGGAATGGGAGCTCTGCAGGTTTCGCTGGCGGCTCTGTTCAGAGAAAGTACCGGAAAGGAGCTCAAAGTGACCAGGTTTGGTAAACCGCAAAGAGACACGTTTAAGTACGCGGAGAAGGTGCTGAAGAACTGGAGGCAAGACGTTTTGGAAGAGCACGTCGAAGAACTCACTTCTGTCGCGGGTTCCGAAGGCTCTGAGGCTGACGAGGACGACCAAGTGCTCTCTTTCGGTGCCTCCAACGCAAACCGCGGTGCAACCAGAACCGAGAAAATTGAAAAGCTCGAAAACAAGGCTGTCTTTGACGACTCTGACTCCGAAGATTCGGGCGACGAAGACGAGGGATTAACTTTGCAAAAGCTCTCCCAGTTGACTCTGGATCTTCCACCAGCATCGACGGTTTACTTCGTTGGAGACACGCCAGAGTCTGACATTAGATTTGCCAATTCCCACGACGAGTCCTGGCATTCCATTCTGGTGAAAACAGGTGTTTACCAGGAAGGTACCGTGCCAAAATACAAGCCGAAACACATGTGTGAGAACGTGTTGGAAGCTGTGAAGTATGCTATCGAAAGAGAACACAGGCTGGAGCTAGAAGAGTGGAATAGAAGTGCTATAGACCCACAAAATCCAGACCTTGTGCAGCCTATGGCGGACGCGGTGGTGAAAAAGACGGAGGTGGTCATTGAAAAATGAATGTAGAGCAAGGAGAATGATTATTTGCGACTACTTTGCATACGTACTTCAACTATTCTCTTTTATTTGGGCTTCATAAATGAATATTCGTACATATAATAGCAGTGAAGTAGAGAAGGTTTCATTCTCCCAGTTTCGTCTAAATTATTAAAAAGGAACTATTTTGGAAAGCTGACATGGGAAGTTGATCTCCCAATGTTATTCATAAGAGACATGTTTTGGGGTCTTCAGAAGCTCATAAAGTTTGCTCTCGTGGCCCAGTCGGTTAAGGCGTCAGTCTCATAATCTGAAGATCGCGTGTTCGATTCTCGCCGAGAGCAGCTTTTTTGATATTTTTGAAACACGGAGAGTGCACCGCCTTGTCTTCATAATAGGAAGGAATTCAAGAATATTTTTGACCTGGGGACGATAAGCGACGCGGAACTGCCCAAAATGTGAGAGGAGCAGATTCAAAAGTTCACGGGCTTCAGGGCTCTGAGGGAGCGCTAAGAACTCTTGCTTACAGATAACACTGCTATTGGTGTGCTTCGCGTCCTTTGGAGTTTCGTAGACGCAGTCCCGCTCATGCAAGTTAGGATATAATCAGAGAATAGGGCAATCTTCGAAGATCAGGAAAGAGAGGAGCTGAACCCACCTCGGGGGCTAGGCATTTGGCTTCACTTAGTGAGGAAAATCCCAATGGTTCCTCATGCGGGTCCTGTTTCCTTCTAAAAAGTTCAATTAACGCGCTCGTTTGCAGATTCAGGCCTATCCCGTTTGTAGATGTACGGCTGCGCAGTCAATTTTTAAAGTTTTACAGACACCGAAAAGCTGATCCATATTCTTGTGTGTGTCTATATTTAGAGTGCGAGATGAACTGAATGCAATGAAACTGGCGGGTGTGTATACATGCAGATGCTACAAACAACAAATCACTCAAGAGTAAAGCCGAGCGAGCCCGCGAAAAGGCTGACACTGAACATAACAAACAAGGGGATAACGAATAATAGATAATAGAATACCAATAATGAGTAACTAATAATAGATAACGATTCAAAACGAGTCGCGCTTTAGCGCTAGTGCACAAAGAAGGCAAATGCAAAAACAATTTGGCAACCAGATGTAGTTTGCACTTTCTGTGTCCCAGCAGCTAGCATAGCCGTGGTCTATTGTGATTGTATTTTGGCGACTTTGGGCGGTGCAAAAGGACTAAAATCTCAATCTCTGCCGGCGCTTTGATAGTTCTGGGCGATGATGCTGCCTGAAAAAATATTATACTCCCGTTTCAGTCGTTGAAATTGAAACCTGGAACTAGTTTAGGCTTGCATGCAGCTCAAACAATCGATGTATTTAGTTTTTCAGGCTCTGTCGGTTATTGTTTTAACGGATCACGCATCTTGAACTACCGGAAATTCCCTTATTTATACTTAGTAATATTTCACTATCTGCATATTGCTCCTATTGTTCAGCAAATCATCGAAGAAATTAGCGCGTGCGGCGCTCTGCAAGCTCGTTCGGGGATCAACGTAGGTCCTTCACTAGTGTCGTTTTGATAAAACAGGGCTATGACAACTTGGCAACTGATGAATTCAGTACGCAGAATTGAGAATAATTCAGTACGGCGAGACCTTCTCCCGCAATATTATTTAGCCAATAATAAGGTGATTACAGCAAGAAAAATGTAGACACTTGTCGAAGCCTTCGTAGCCTGAGCTTAGTCTGGAAGTGACTTGTTGGGTCGCGGAATCAATCCTCAAGACGACCATTCCGGTGTATCCCTCAAGCTCTGATGATCTTCACTACCGTAGCTGGTGACGGCCAAAAGAGAAGTTTGCACCTCTCCAAGGGGATTTAGACCCTTCGCATAATGTATTAGGTTTGGCGGCGTTAGAGTTTCTTGTACCGAGATTGAATTTCCTGCATTACGGTTCATTTTTTCCAAAAAAAGTCATCGGCTGTATGAGTAAGCTGGCACGCAAGGCAACGAACGGATAGGTGACCGTTTATGCAAGCGCCCCATGTGTGACGTTATAGCGAAAGTCGGATCCTGTATGCAAATCCTCCCAAACTTGGTTCAATAAGACCTGCACGGCACTTGGGACACATGGCTATGGGATTTGGGAATTACCGGAGTGTGGGCTAAACGGTAAATTAGCGACAAAATTGGCGACTTCGCAAGTTCTCAACCTTTTCGTCAGTCTGTTCGCTGTCGCTGGTAGTTGGTTTGATTCGATTATGAAGAAGCCGGTTCTTGATTCGTTAGCCTCCGTGAAGGCTACCGCCACATGGCTTCACAAATGTATCTTTGGCGCCGCTGCCATCGTTGTGCTGCTGCTAAATGCCAAATGTTGGGCAGGCTGCTTTCCGGTTTTCTGCGCCCTGATGCATACAGAGTTTTTTTCTATGCATAAGTAGGGTTTTGAAGATGGGGCTTACAGAGGGAGCTGTCCGTTCGTTTAGAGCCGAGTACCGCACACCACTCTAAGCACCGAAGGCGGTAGGCCCGAAAGGTATGTGATTTAATTGTGGCAGATCACCATCAGCAAGGCCGAAAAACTCAACGCTCATGCTAGCAAGCAGGAGAGAAAAATCTGTCTTGATTGAAACACTCTACCAACGGTGAGCGGCCAGACCGCGTTCTGGCCGTGGTCGTGCCGCGGCGTTTCCGCGTCCTGCGTTTCTTATCAGGGTTTGCGCGAAAAAGGCTCAAATTTTATTGGGGGGAGGGGGGGGGGGGGTGCCAGTCTAGTTGGGAGACGTCAACACGCTTGACTTCGGCTGTTACGAACAGGGGCGGCAACATGAGCTGGATGAGAAGCGAGATGGGAGGGAACGAAGCTTCTCGGCAATCGAAAAGTGGGCAAGATGAAGGCTCTGCGGTCAGTTGTTTATGTGTTGGGGACAAGTTTCTCCGGCCTGAGGTTTTTTTCTTCTCTACTGAGAGGCCTTTCAGGGCCAAAATCACTCAAAAACGCCAGGGAAGGAATGAAGACGAAGGAACGAAGGAACGAAGGCTGCAAAAATTTGCTGTCGACTCAAAATACTGGTAAAGCGGGGGATTTGTTTCGATAGAGTAAGAAAATATGAATCCGGCGGATCTAAAACGCCGATTGCGTTGAAAGCGCTAAGCCTACTTCAAAAAAACAAAACGCGTACAACCACCGTGATTTACTCCTTTGTAAGGCTAGGGTGAAAACTGAAATGGTACCTGCCTGGGGTCAGGTGCAGAGCCCCTGGCAGAAGCCCCTGGCAGAGCCCCTAAACAGACCCGAATTTCGGAGAGTGGCTCCGATGTCACCGCCGACACCGCCCGCGCTGCCATAGCCCCTCACAGGGACATGTCCAGCTAATTACATTCTGCCTTGCATATGATGGGCAGTAATCAAAAAATAATATCATGCACCATGCACCCTTTCTTTTTGGCTTGCACTATTCATTTACGTGCATGAACGCAAACATGTTGCTGCTGCGTCATGCAGCGCTTTCGATGGTCTTATTTCTCCACAGACCGCTTCATTCCCCATTTCTTTTTCGGCACCTGATTGAATAGGCAATGAATTGAGATCTAGGCAGGATTCCATCCAAAATGCAAGGTTGTTGCTATATAGGTTTTCGAATTTGTCTTCAGTGGATCCCAGATGGCTTACCAGCACACTTGCACCAGGTCTTCATTCATCTATGTTTGTACGTGTGTTGCATGAATATTTCGGCGCACACATATATATATTTGTGCGAGCATCCCCAGCACAAGCTTCAACTCTAACACCACCTACACAGCCTGTATCGCCAGTTCCTGTGATAACGGGAAGTTGGTTCCGCGTTAGAAAATGGCCTCAGTGCTCAACTACAACAAAATGTCCATAGAATCAGACGACGATACTCCCGCTGTGCACCGGGCGAGGTCCAATTCTGTTACGTTGCCGTCAATCTCAAATTTGACCGCCTCTCTCGTCACTTCTGACAGCGCCCCGCTTTCGCACAACACATTCCCAAACTCTTCTTCGCTGCGCAGCTCACTGCCGTCCCCCGTGTGCGAGCTCAATCCGTACGAAAGGTCGTTACGTGGCTCTCATGCAAGCGTCTCGTCCATCGCAGAACTTCGGGAAAAACGCGAATTTCACCTCCCGCCTCTGTCGTCAATTCTCAATGACGGCTCCGAACCGATCACCAATGATCACCACATTCTTCAAAGACCTCATTCTTCCTCATTGCCCTTACAGGACCTCTACTCTAGCTCTCAGCAGCGAAACAACCATGTCGACGAGAGGCCCAGACATTTTTCGTTCCCAAATTACTCCATAGTGACCGCCTCCGAGTCGGGTCGGGCCCACCACCATCACCATCACCAGAACCCATCAAAAAGAAATTCCTCTGCATATGATGAGCCTGGGTACAGGTCCAAGGCCACCAGTCCTGAGGATTTTAAACAGGAACACGAGTCGTCCGATCAAGCAATGGTGATGTACGATCCTGTTCTTGGAAAAAGACCGGTTAGTTCGCCGTCTCCAACCCCTGAAACGCCACTTGACTCCAAGGATAAGAGAAAAAGAGTAGTCAGGAGAAGAACCAGAACTGGCTGTCTCACCTGCAGAAAGAGAAGAATCAAGTGTGACGAACGGAAGCCCTTTTGTTTCAACTGTGAGAAATCAAAAAAGGTTTGTGCTGGCTACGAACAGGTTCCCTATGGCTCCCGGAGATACAGATACATGCAGCAGCCAAAACCCCAGGAGATCCAGGTTGATCAACCGGTAATCCATCTTGAGCCGCTGTCCTCCTCCTCGTCAACGTCACCCAATCAGCAGAACTTGCAGAACGTCACATCCCCTATCCATGCTCAACATTCACATCTTGTGGATCAACAACAGGTAGTCATGATCCCCGAAATCGGACCACCAGGATCGCGAGGACCTCTGCGAGGACCCCCAGGACCCCCAGTACGCTCTGGATCTTCTCAGTCTCCACGAGACCTACACATGCAGCTCCAGATGCAGATGCAGATGCAACCGCACCCCACCGATTCACAGCATCTGTCGCGGACTCAGCTCCAGCGACACGAGTCCTACTCCCATCATACAACCGTGGTTCCATCTCAACGATCGCAACACTCCCAGCACCAGTCCGGCCACCCCATCCACCTTAATTCTCACGCTCATTACTACCAGCCGCAATATCCTCAACACGGCGGACCCCAACAGGGCTACCATCAACACCAAATTCCCGCTCAATACGTGACCCCGCTTCCCGCTCACTCGATTCAATATTTTACAGACGCTTCTCCAGGGAGTGCCATCCCAATTAATCATGTTCCGACAGCAGGCCACTTGCAACAACGCTGAAAATTCTTGCGGACGTCATCCGTTCTACTCTAGTCGTTTCTGTTCAAAACTATGGGTGAACCCATTACTGGTCCGCTATTTAGCTCGTTAATTTGCAACGGTTTAATGACATTAGTATCTACACGTCAAATAGTTGTAAAAGCTTGTGAGAAATCCAAATTTCGGGCGGTGCAATCAAAGAGTCTGTTTCTGGCTGTGCTGGAGAAGCTCTTGTTTCTCATCCGACCCTTGAGATTCTTTCTATTATTCGTTTTTCACCTCAATTTCAAAGCCTGTTTATAGAATGATAGACAATTCACTTTGGAATTTGACAAAATATCGTCTGAAACGTTCAGACCACCGAGCCCAGTAGGCTGATGTTTGAGTCTGACCGAAGTCAGCACTCGCGAGGCTGAACAGTAGTCGAAAGATTTTACGTACGATAAACTGCGCATATGAAACATTGGGATCTGGAACGTAAGTGCTGTCACTCAGAAACTCGTTCCGGAGCTTGTTTCGCCTCGCTGAAACTGCCCTATTTTTGACGCACTACCTGGTGAAGCAATGGTTTCAGCTCGGCAGCCTGCCGAACTTTTTTGTCCCGGCAGAGCTTTTAGTGCGGGGCTTCGGGCCTTGTGCGTCAAGCCCCAAGACGCCCCGGGGCGTTCTCTGGTGCTCCAGGGAGTCCCAGGAAGCCCAAGACCTGGCATTCACGCAAGTTTCCCCGACGTGCCTTGACAGTTTTCGCGATGAAATTATTACCTTAGCGCTCGTCTGATTTCAGCCCACTGCCCTTTTCAAAGAATCTTCCGAAGTGCGGGTATCAGCCCACCGTAGTTCGCGGACATGCATGTGCTATGTAAGCTTTGAACTGCCCGGTTGTATCTGCCGAGAGTGACCAACACGCAAAAACAATGCTGGCAACGTCGCGTTTCTCGGAAGTGAAACACCAACCGATCTTTGCCCAGTGATGCCGCATCGAATCCAGGCCTGTCGAATCCCGAAAAGACGATATCTGGCTCAATACAACTAGGCTATCGGCCCCGTCTTCAGCGAACATACTATGCGGCTCCGTGCGGCGCAGTAATGCAACAAGTTTGTCTTGCGTCCGAACGCAAATCGTTGAGATTAGCTGCAGATAAAATTGGTACTCAGCAGCTGCATCTTGTTATCATCCACGGAAAGCAAACTAGAGACTCATGCCGACCGGTCCCCCTTTGCATGTGCTCGCTCTGTAGCTGATAAAAAGGGCTGAGGCTTCACCGCCGAGAAGGCGGCTTCTTGTTGTTAGACGCTCCAAAAAAAACAATGTTTGGTACCCAAAAGGGTCGACCCTGACTGCTGATCGTTTCACCGATACGTCGGGATTCGCGAGCTTTTTCGAGCTTTTTCAAGCTTTCTCGAGCTTTTTCAGACTTCGCGAGGCGACTGAGCATTGGTTAACTCCGTACAGAAAGATACGAGGCTTTGGTTGCTCAGTTGATTCATCACGGGAAATTCCCCTTAATGCCGGGATGCAAAAGAAGTCCGATAGCAGATCCGGCTTTCGTTTGCCGGCGAACAGATCCCAATCAATCCGGGTCCCCCTAGCTCTTGTCTGATCTAGCCTCACTGAGCCCAGCCGGTGACAGTCGCTCTTCTCGCTAATTTCTAGGTTATTAGTTCTAATCTTTCGTATCGGCCGTTCTATTATTTTGAGCTGAGATCTGTGCAGGTCGGCAAAGTTGGGCTAAGCGCAGGAAAATTCCGCTTCTGTAATTTCTACAGATCGAATTTCGCTTATTTGATTTAATTTTTCTCGCGCTGGGCAGCAATTTTTTGAAACTATAGGCAGCTGAACTTGGGGAAAAAATCGTCGGTGCGCAGGAGTTTTATTCTGCCGTGTAAAAAACGGCCAATTTTGATATTTTCCGTTCCTACGCGCCCAACATGATCTTGGCTGCCTGAAGTTGGCGAACTCGGCCCTACCACTCTGTGAACACACCGACCCTACAAACTTTTCCTGGCGAGTCTAGGCCCTCCATCCCGTAGTCGCAACCGTGATTGCCTTCGTTGATGGCTGTATACAGCACACTACTCTTGCTCACCACAATAAGCCTTTCCGCTGTGTCTATTTTCCTGGAAATTTACACGAATAATCAATTGATCAATATCTGCCGCTTTAGGCCGAGCATTGTAAAAATATTAACTCAATTTAAACTTTTTATTCTAAGAACAAATCTCTTTGATGCATGTTCTCTAGTTTCATGCTCCCCAACTGTAGCGCCGAGTTTCCATCAGCGTAGCCCGCTTGTTTGCCTCCCTGCAGGTGTCAAGATACTACATCAACGCTGAGTCGTTACTGCCGTTATGTCATTGGTGACGTAATTAGAATTTTTGCTATGCTCTCAGACTAAGGAGATGAGTAACTGCTGTAGAGCTGGGAATAGTCATTCCTTTGATTTTAGAGTACCGAGTATTCTTCATGAGCTTTCTCAGTCTAACGTATCGTGGGTGTACTAGTCCCGAACCTAAAGCGAAAAGTCTAATTGTAGTAATAGAATCTTCGGAACAGCCCAGATTTGCATCGGATCTGATATCTTGGTATCGAGGGTTTTCATAATCCTCCGAGAGCGAACACTCGCTCAATTGTCTTAGTGAAAATCTTGTTCCTTGACATCTGAGCACCGTTGCAGGCGATTCATGCTGTTCGTCACGGGATAACGCAACCCGTGACTGACTGCCTTGCTCTCTTATTCGGCGGAGCCCAGCTAAACATCCTTACACCAGCTGACAATTTAGTTGCACAGCCTTGTTATGTTTTTGCCAAAATACCAAAAAAATACCAAACTAGCGATCGGTGACGACAGTTCGACTGAGCTGTTCAGTGTCATTGGGAGTGGGTCAGATTTGCGACAGACGATTGTGCGACAATATGAGGTCCTGTTTGCTTGCAGTGCTGCTTCTTTTATTGGCAGTTGCTGTTGCCAATCAGGATGGGCCGATCAAGGGTGTTTCGCCCGAAAATCAAGGCAAGTACCAGCCCGATTCTGAAGGCAACTGGCGATGTTTGGGGAATCAGCAGATTGTGATTCCATTCGATCGGATCAACGACGATTACTGCGACTGTCCTGACGGTTCGGACGAACCTGGAACGGCAGCGTGTCCCAATGGCGTGTTTTATTGCGAGAATAAAGGCTTTAGAGCCAGCTACATCCCCTCCTACAAAGTGAATGACGGTATTTGCGATTATGATCTTTGTTGCGACGGATCGGACGAGCCGGAAGGGAATTGTCCAAGTGTGTGTGACGAGATGAGTGTCGAGTACGAGAATTACCGCAAAGAGACCAACAAGGCCATAGAGAAGGGATTGGAACTCAAACACAAGCTTGAGCGAAAGGCACACAAGACTCGGAGCCAGCTGGAGTACGAGGTTCACGAACTTCAAAGCAAGGTGGATGCTCTAGAAATCGAATTGAGCGCGCTGGGGGAGGCAGAGTCGGACGATAAGGTGGTGAAAGCTTTCAAAGGCTTGAGTACGAAAGTGAACGACTTGAACTCACGGTTGGCAGTCAAGCTACGGGAGTTACAGGCCAAGGAGGACAACCTGAAGAAGCTCGAGAATGTTCTGGAGAAGATGAGCTCCGAATACAACCACAATTTCAACGATCCCGCAGTGAAGGAGGCCGCCCAGTCCTTCCAAGAGTACGCCGTGAACAGGGAGATTGACGGAAAAACGACGTCTACCGATGAATTTAACAGCGCGTTTGACGAGCTTCTGGGAGAGCTGAAACAAGTGGAGCTCGATTTGACCAGAGACGGGTCAATTGGAGGTGGCTCGGGAGCTGGATTCGTGGCCGAGTTCCAATCTTTGGCAAAATCATTGGTGGAGTCATTCCTCGGAGTCAAGCCACGGGCAAAGAAAATTGAGACATTGGTTGACATCAGCAAAAGACGCGAGGAAATCAAAAAGGAACTGAAACCTCTGAAGTCGGATTTGAACTCGAAACAAGACCATTTGAACAAAAACTACGGTCCAGAAGACATCCTTCTGGCCATGGACTCTTGCATCATCAACAAGGTCGGAGACTATGAATACAAACTATGCTTCAGAGACAAAGCTGAACAGATTTCAGGGAACGGACAAACCACAAGGATCGGTAAATTTGATCAAATGATTTACGATAACGAAACGAACGCCGTCAAAATCCTGTTTGATCGCGGTGACAAGTGCTGGAACGGTCCAGTTCGTAAGGGAGAGGTGGTTTTCGAGTGCGGACTCCATGAAACGATCCTTTCGGTGACAGAACCCGAGAAATGCGAGTACATCTTCAAAGTGAGCTCGCCGGTTGGATGTTTTAGCGAGAATTTACTGGCATGAAGATTACGTAATCGAAGGCCCCTCGCACCACCCTCGCACCACCCTCGCTTCCAGACTCCAAAATCCAACGATACAAATTACCAAGCTTACCATCAATCTCCAGAGGGAACATCCTTAGTTGGAGGGTTGAGAAGGAACTCATTCATTGAGGGCTGAATAAAATACTTCACGAATCAATCACATATTTGGATTCAAATCTGATCTATTCTAGGTATTTAGTATTGTAATCAGACCGTTCGATCTGGATGCACTGGACTGAGAGCGCTTTTTGAAACTACTCGGTACACCGGGGACGACGGCTAAAATTAGCGAACATTCTACAGTAGATCGACTCCCGTCTCATCTTCGATATAGAGGTAGTGGATTAATGCGAAAAAGTTATGACAAACCTTAAAAGGAGGATATAACGGTTTTTTGGTCAGGCTCCACTTGAACGTGTTCCTGGCAGCGCAAACCATCAATGAAGAGATACATAAAGGCCACTAAATTGAAGTCAGGATGCCTTATTTGGGAAACAAATGACGAGAAATGATTCGTTTTCTCGGAAGTTCTTGTCCGTAGAGGTTGGTAAATCGTGCCGAGTCAAATAGGCCACTGCAATTTTTGAAAAGATACTGACGGAAAAAGGAAGGGAATAGCATGAGCATGTCATTCTACCACAGTAATGAATAGGAGTTCAATCGCGAGCTATGTCTTCAGCATGCGAGCCTCTGATTATTAAGACCTGGCAAAACCGTGAGACCTTGCCCATTCTTTTCAAGACCTTGTGGAGATTGTTTTGATGCCCCTCAGCCAGAGACTTAACAAGGGGCTCAAAGTGATCAAAACCAGTGGAGACTTCGCTCGAAATCACTATTACCATCAGAATGAAAAATTCAGACAGAAGATTGGCATGAGAGGAAGAGCGCAGAGATTGCGAAAAAGGTGGGAAAACCAGCTATTTCGCATAACGGATTGCTTGACAAACAGACTTGTCGCCTGAGCATACTGTGGATTTCGAAGGAATGGCTGGAAGTCTGTCGTTGAATAAACGAGCTATCCAGTCCGGAGAAAAGACCGAATTCTCTTGAAAAGAAGCTCCTCACGTGACCCAAATCAGATGACTAGAGCTCACTCAACGTAAACCCAAACGCTGGTGATATCGTCTGGCTTGCCGCCGATATAATCTTGGCCGGTGATTTCACTCAATTTCTGGGAGAACACACTCTTGAACTCAGTATTGAGACTCAGTTCCTTGACGTTTCTGACCAAGTTTCTGTTGGCCTCTCCCATTTGCTTTAGCGTGAACGTTTCGTCCAGGTACAACGCGATGTCGTCAATTACGACGTTGTCGATTAGTCCGTCGGTTGTGAACATTATCAGATCTCCGGACTGCAGTTGAAACTCATACAAGTCGGCCTCATTTGGCTCGTTCATGAGGTATTTAGAGCCTCTTTTCTTGGCTAGGTCCAGGAAGTCCTGAGGTATGACAGAAAGCTGGTAAGGCGCGTTGAATGAATACGTCTGCTCTTTTGATTCCTTGACACACTTGAACTTGCCGCTTTCCTTTCTGAACACTCCGAACCACGAGTCTCCCAAGTTGAGCGCATTGAGCGTGTTTGAGATCGGATCTATTATGCCGAAACAGATGGTTGTGGATCCCACTTTCACTTTTCCTTCTGTCTTTAATCTGGTGTATGCTTCGCTGAGTATTTCCAGCGGTGTTGCGTCCGACTTTCTCAAGAACTCCTCTGTAACGTTATTGGAGAGCTCTCTGCTAATGGCACTCGAGTCAAATCCTTGTTCCGACCAGCCTCCAACTCCGTCCAAAACGCCGGCAAGCAATCTGGTTGTACTGTAAGCCATCACGTAATTGTCCTCGCCCGTTTCGGAGTCATAGCTCGTGCCTGTATGCAGTTTCTTTTTGTAGCTTTCAATCAGCCCTCCTTCTTTGAGACTGTTATCTTTGAGTCTGTCCTTTGACTCGAAAGAAACTGTCATCGTGTACGCATGTCCCGGGTTTTTAAAGCTGTTAAAGATCGTTTCCCCGTTTTTGAAACTCTTGAACCGCTGGTACGACTCGTTCGTAAAGCTTCTGCGGGGGGTCTGGAACCGTAGTTGGGCCACATTGCTTTTGGCCAGTCTTGCTGATGTAGAACCCAGCAGAAACGAGTCAGACTTCGCTTGATTCAGTAGGAGAAGCCGCGTCGTAGTGGAAGAGTACAAAATCATTGTATGTGGGGGTTTAATTAGAGTTGACTGATGAGCAGATCGTAACAAAAGGGCAAAAGGCTCTCATTTAATTTATTCATCAAAAAAAAAACAAAAAAAAAAAGTTTGGATTCCAGAAGACCTTACTATCGGGACATCCCGCCAAAACCCATCATACCAGGAAAAATCGAATCCGAGGGAAATATCACATTCACAACGTATAATCTTAGTCAATACAATTGCAATTGGCGTAAATAAATATAGGGACAATGGTAGCAGCTATAGTAGAGAGGAAATCACAAACTCTTTTGATATGCAAACTGGGGAACTTTCACAGCTGGAAACGCATTCTCTAACAATTCTATAATTAAAAACACCGGAACGTCTTCTCTAGTTGCCCAACTTCTCGACAGCACCCAACACAAACTTGGCAAAGTCAAAGTTTGGATCATCAAGGTTCACCGACTCGGTCGATGCAACCTGCTTTGGTGGGTTCAACTTCTTGTATTCAGCCTTGGCAGCCTCAATCAACTTGATCTTTTGTTGGTAGTCAAAGAGCTCTTGCTGCTTCAACCCTTCGCTTCTCAATGTGTAGGTGTGGTAGGCACCGTAAACGATACCGGCAGCCAGCGAACTGTATCTCAAAACCTAGAGCGGGAACTGTTAGTCGCTGTTGCGTGAAAACAAATATCTCTTGCTTCTCAGTACCAAACATACATTCAAAGTTGTCATTTCGAGTTTATTTTCTAGAAATTTCAAGCGGTCTTGCAATTAGATGGTCTCTTTGTCAACCATCAACCTCAGCACTGTGTTTTCTCAAACTTCCATCAACTTTTCATCCACCCAATAAAATATCCGAAAACCATGCGCACCAGGGCTTACTAACCAAAACACAGCCGTGATCAATCCAGTCGTTAAAAAAACAGGCCTAGACATCTCTACACGACAAAGTAACCTATATAATGCTTTGTACCTTCTCTATCTATCACTTGGAGTATCGTTTTCCTTCAAGACCAACGATTTGATTATTTCTTTTTCCTGTCTCTGTTTTTCGGCCTCCTGGATGTAACTTGAAGCGAATCTAACATTTTGAGGCAGAATGATCTCTTTAGAATTGACCTTTTTTCCGTTCTTGGTGAGAAACACAAATGAACTGTTGTGATCTTTCACCGAAACAGACCTGTTGTAAGCCACGTTTGCTGTTACCAGTCCCTTTTGAAGCCTTGGCTTGGAAGAAAACTTGAAGTTTTTGGAGATGGCCATACTTTCAGAGACCAATTCCGCAAACTCCTCTTCAAGTCTCTTTTCGAGTTGTTCATTGAGTTTCCTTTGGAACTGTTCTTCGTTATCAGAGTTGTTCTCAACGTCATCGTCGTCGTCGTCGTCGTCGTCATCTTCGTCGTCATCATCATCATCATCGCCTTCTTCTTCTTCGTCGTCATCATTTTCTTCTGCGTCGTCTTCATCTTCATCGTCTTCGTCTTCGTCTTCATCGTCGTATTCGTCTCGTTCCGCGTCGCCGATAGACCCAATGTCTGAGTCCACATCCGAGTCCGCTTCATCAATGCTTTCCGAGCTGTCTTCACTCAGATAAGCTTCGTTTTCCAAACTTTCTTTTTTCTCATTGCTTGAATCTGTATTTTCCTCGTTTTCGGTCTGCTCCTTCTCTTCCTTCTCCTTGGTTTGTTGACTCTTTTCGGCCAACGACAGCTGCAAATTATTGAGAGCCTCTTCGAGGCTCAGAGAAGCCCTATAGGGAGTTCCATTCTCATCACCGAAACCCAGCTTGTTGTAGACCAACGCAATTTTGAAGTTCGCTTCCATAGGAATGGGCTGGTATTTTGTCCAGAGATAGTAATCAAAAAACTTCAGATAGATCTTCAATTCAGCCTGATTTTTGAAGACCTCTTCAATATGGAGACTCGTCAGGAAGCAGCAGACTAGATGAATTCTGAAATAGTCATTGGGCATATCAAGCTCGCATTCGAATTCAACAGAAGGATAGTTGTCCTTGTGGCCAAAGCAGAGACATTTATAAAGCAGCTTCAAAGCAACTTTAGAGTCCAGTATCTTGAGATTGATAAGCTGAGAGAGATATTGCACCATTGCCAAGCGGGAACGGTGGAATTTGAACTCATTGTTTTCAAGCCCGGATGAGAATTGCTCAATCAAATCGTCAACGATTTCGACGAACAAATTTGGTTGGTCTTCGCACGTGCTGCGGAAAACATTGGCCAAACTCTTGATGTTGTCATAATTGATCTTGCCGGGGCAGGTGAATGTGGAACGCAGTTTTTTCAGCACAATCGGATCGGACCAGTCCATTTTCCGAAGCAATTTAGCCACCAATTTCCAGTTCGAGGGACTCAGTTCTTTCAGCACCAACTGGTCAATAAATACTTCCTCGATTTTGCGCTGATCAACCTTAGATTTGATTGTTTGCAGTGTTGGTTGGAAAACTGTCATTAGAAACAGATTGACTGCGTATTTGTCGCTCGAGCTCAACTTGGCCCGTGTTTTCGTCTCTTTCAACAACTGAAGCACCTCTAAAGTGTGGTCTTTGAACTCGGGATGGTGCAAGAGAAACCGACCGCAATCCTCAAACAACAGCGACAGAATGTCGACGTTATGCGGTTCCTCAATGTTCAGCACGAGTGACCGGATTTTGTGAAAAAGCATGTAGTTGGGCACC
This sequence comes from Ogataea saltuana, assembly GCA_030674545.1. Classification (NCBI taxonomy): domain Eukaryota; kingdom Fungi; phylum Ascomycota; class Pichiomycetes; order Pichiales; family Pichiaceae; genus Ogataea; species Ogataea saltuana. The sequence goes on from JAKTYV010000009.1 coordinate 279,905, forward strand.
ATCTTGAACTTGACCAACTCGCTGAAAAATCGGATATTCTTAAAGTCAATCTTGCTGCTGTGGATATGGTGTCTGAAGCCTCGATCCAACTGATTGACCAAATCCTCTTTGAAACTGCCAAAGTACTGGTCGTTGATTTTCAAAAACCGAGCAAAGTTCTTCACAATGGTCGAGTCTTTGGTCTGCATAAAATGTCTGTAGAGTCTCTGACGAGACGACTTGTTGTTTAGATTTGAGTACCAGTAATCATAGGCGATATTGTCGATCTCTTTACCGGTAGTGGCCTCGTCAAGTCGTGTCAAAATCTTGGTCATTTTTTCACCGGCGGACACAACATCGTCTGTTTCGGTTTCCGCTGGTGTTTCCAAAGATTTCTCGTTCTTAAACAAATCTGCCGGCAGGGTGGAACCAAGGTCAGGAATATCCTCGTAAAACTTTCTCGTTTCTTCATCTTCCCAGAACTGCATCGTTTCCGTTCCTGTGCCAGTGACCAAAGTCACCCGGGTAGACGACAGATCAGCGTCTTCGACCAAGTCCAAAACCGGGCTCTTTACTCCCAGCAACTCACACGCAAACTCGCAGTATCCGTTCAGTTTCTCGAATAAAACCTCCAGCTCTTCGATCCGCTTCGTCAGACCTTCAGGAAGCTTTCCTGTCTTCATCGAGATAGCAGCAGAGTCTTTCTTAGCCTTGGCGATGTTCCGACAGCAAGTCTCTGTCTGATCCGCAATTTTCCGTGTATAATAAACCAAAAGCTCTTTCACTTTCAGCCTCACCGGGTCGACCATAAACTCGTTTTCCTGCAGTACGTAGGCGGAAAACCGCTTCAGAAAGCTGCTGGCAATGGCCACCGATCCGCCTTGAAACATTTGATAGCTTAAAACCTCTTCTAAAACGCACAAAATCAACGGCCGACCCGAGTCTTTCGCCAGGCTCTTCGCCATATACCGTGGAAGCTCGTTTTTGGGCATATCTGCAGCCGACCTGAATATCCCGCTAAGATAGAACTCCACAAAAAGTCGCAACAAAATCCTCTGTCTGACAAATCTTTCCTTCTCAGTTCTCTCTTCAACAACATTTGGGTCCGGGGCTTGCGTGCTTTCAAATGCATGGACGAAAAATAGCTCCAAGAAGGGCGTAAACTTCACATTGAATCTCTGGTGCAACGCCGATACTATCTCCACACTTGCCATTATGTCTTGGACCTTTGTGACTTTTCCCAGCCCTTCTGCCACTGCGGATAGAAGCTCATTGACGTACTTCTCCAACGACAGAGTTCCGACCGCGCTGACCAACGACTTCTCAGACTCTTTGTTCAAAGAAATCCGAACCTTCTTTATGAAGGCAGTGTTCTTCTTCAAACTTGTATCAAGAACCCCCGTCTTGAACACATCTAAACCATCCCAGGCTTTAGAGTTGAGCTCCACCAGGTCCTTTCTTCTGCGATCAATCTCCTCACCCATCCTGCAATCTCGAGTAGCCCAGATCAACAGAACAAATAGGGGGAACAAACTGCTGCTCACCTTTTTTTCTCGCTCGAGTTTTATTTTTTTGGATTTTTTTCCTTAAATTTTTGTGACTAAACTACAGCAAAATCAGTGTCGTGAAAATTACAGTATATAATGCGGACGGAAAAACTATATACACGGGATAAACCTTCCGATCAGACATTGGAGGCCGGGAATCGCCTCTGTACCGGTTACCGGCCATTTCTTTGCCAAACTATGTTCTCTCCCTGTTGAAAATGCGGCCCTTTGGCAAACCGTACATCTCTCTGATGTTCTCGGTGTTTCTGTCCCAAACGGTTCTGAACACATGGGCTCCGACGGGTGTCAACTCGTTTTCCTCCACGAACCTTCTGATTTTGAAGAACTCTCTCTTCAGGCCCTTTGGAGCGTTCGCCAGCTCAAGGCCGTTGTCTTGTCTGAAAACCCAAAAGGCTATTCTATGCTTACCGGTATTTTTGTCACAGACGGGAGGCTGGTATTCAACAAACTCACACTCCTCGTTTTCAACCAGTTTCTTGGCATCGATGATAGGATCGTTGTTCGAGAGCTTCACATTTTTCAAACCCCACAAGAGAGTGGTGGAGTAGCTATCTTTGGCTAAGTCCGGGGTGTCTGGGTCAACGGCGAGAACCGTGTACAGATCATTCGTCGACTCCTTGAACTCTATGATCTCCAAAGCCGGAGGCTTGCTGGTCACGTTGGAAGACAAAATAGTACCAGGCTCGATCCATCTTTCAACGTTGTTGTGTGGGAACTTCAACTTCACCTCCACTTGTGGATCCAGTGTAGGCAGTGTGTCTGGGATCACAGCCAACGACTCCAATCTTTGCATGATCAACATTCTGGAGTACGACTTCCATTGTTCTTTCAAATAATGTCTGTAAACAGGCTGGGTTCTGTCTAAACTGTTTGTGGAGTACTTTGACAAGTAGACAACCTCTGGGTTGTTGAGCTCGGCGTCAACCAGTAGAGACTCTTTTTGCTGCTGGAGCTCGGTTTTTTGTATGGAGTCATCTGTCTTGGATAGAGTGGACTCAATTTGGTCGATCTTCTCGTACAAAGACGCACTTTGTTTCTCCAACAACTCGTAAGCCAACGGATAGATTTCGCTCAGTCCGATTGGGGAGTTGTACTTGGTCTTGCTCGATCTTTTTTTGAGCGAAATAGGTCCGTGGGGCAGATTTGGGCTCAAAAGAGCCGTCTGAAGGCTCTTGTTTTTTATGGCCAGAGACTGCGATCTTTTGGCGAAGTTCGACCAAACTTTACTTGGAACCGAAGACGTCATCCTGAACGTGTTCACGCGTGTGGTTGTCTGTAGGAAAAGTCCGTGTTTAGCTGACTAGACATGCACAACCTAGATCTTTCAACAAGACACTGAAAAAAAGTTGGAAAAAAACCAAAAATTCGAAAAAGTCGCGAGCCGGGTAACCCAAAGAAGGCGGTGCTAGAGATCTCAAAGGGACGGTACGGTAGAGGAGCCGAAGTAAAATTGAACCATGCACAATCTCAGCAATAAAACAGACATGTTCTACTGTTCCAACTCAATTTACAATTTCGTTGACGAAAGCGCTTGAAAAAACTATAAAAAGTCGGACCGATTGGCTAGGGAGCTTCTCTGAACTTCTACGCCAGTTTTCATAGCTGGAGTACTTAATCAAGAAGTATGGACCGGTGAATGAACGGGGTGTTTAACGGACGGACGCGCAGTCATCAGACAAAAACAAGAACAAAAACAAGAACCAAGGATTTCTAAACTCGGCTGGTGCATTTCTTAGTGTATATTAGAGGTCACAATCGAGCTAAGGATTGTAGTAGAAGAACTTGCAATCAGGTTCCACGTTGGACATCAGTTGTTCATTATGGGCCTGAGAGTGACTTGTCGTAGCTCCAGTGCCGACGGTAACGGTTGATTTTCTCTTGTTGATGGCCTGAGACTTGAACGGTTCGTGACCGTCCGAAGAACTGGCAGAGATGGTCGAGGATGTCGGAGAAGATTGGGTCACGTTAACCAACTGTGAGCTCTCATTTGACGAAGACGAACCCCCGTTGGTAGAGGGAAGAGTGGTGATCTCAAACTGAAATTGTCGTAAGTGCGGTGTGATGGTCGTGGTGGCTGACGTGGGCGTGGCAGTCTTTGTGTTCGGGGCTTGCGACGAGAATGCCGCCTTCTTGGTAGTATCTGTCGCCGACAGAGTCGAAGGGATGATGTGCAATCCAGCGTCGGGAACAGTTCCTAGCGATGCCGTCGACAACAACGATTCGTTGGACGAGTTAAAGGGGTGAATCGGCATCTGGAACTCCGGCGCAAGAATTTCCTGACTTTCAACTGACGACTTGTACATATTATGATACATTTGCTGTTGCAAAGCAATCTGCTGAGTCTGATGGGCTCTGATTTGCGCTGCCTGAAGCTGCAATTGGTATCTTTGGTAAAGGTTTGCGTCGCTCACGTTGAATTGAGTCTGCGAGGCTGGTGCGGACGTGGCATACGTTTCATTCTGGGCAGCGAACGAATATTGCACCGGCATGATATTGTTCATTTTCTGATTCACTGGTTCGATCGGGCCGCACGACTGCAGTTGTTGGAGGGACAAGAAATGAGGTTGTATGTTGTCGAGTTGTGTGAGCGACCTCGATCTTGTCCGTTTGTGGCCTCTCAGCTGGTTTGAGCTAGCCAATGACGAGTCGTCCTTTGCTCTGATTCCAAGGTTCAAAGATGGCGGGGCTGCCTTTCTCGAGTGGTAGAAGGGGCCCATGACTGACGATTTCGGCCTCATGTCAAGAGGCTCAAGAAACTGTTTGTTTGGCGCGTTGGAGCTCTTGTGGACAATGACGCTGTGCGGGAGATAATTGATCTCGTTGTTTTTCAAAAACTCCCAGATGAATGAACACATCGGAACGCTCACGTCGTCCTTGAGAACAGCCATTTCGTCGTCAAAATACAGCGTGTGGGTTATTCTCATCTTGGAGAACTGAGAGCTGCCTACCGATCCGTTGGAGTAATCATTGATCAGACTGGACCAGTATTTCGAGTTCAGAGGAAGGTTCACTTTGATTTTGGTGTTGTCCGGAAGCAAATATCCCGTTAATGGCTCGGTTTTCTTGTAGACCAGGGTCTCGCTTGTATATATTTTGGTGACAGACTTCATTTGGACCAGCCGGGAGAAGTTGTCATCGGATATCATGTGGCTTGGGGACAAGGACTCAGACACGTCCACGAGGTTCTCCACATAGGCGACCATCTTGTCGCGTTCCAGCTCGATCAGGTGATCCTTGTCCAAGTTGAGCGGGATCTTCGTGTACACGAGCGAGTGGTTGACGATCAGCTCGCCAGAGCTTGTGTTGCAGAAATAGATTCCCTCGATACAGGCTTTCAAGCTGGAATTTTTGTTTCTGAGATCAAAAACGTACTTGTCGTCCTCGTTCACTTTCAAAACTTGGTCCAAATCGGCTATTGGTCTGAATTTCGATTTTCCCGAATCTGCAGACTGCGAATGGTACCCGATCTTGATGGCTTCGATGGAAACCCCTCTCATTTTTCGCAGTATTTTTGATGTTTTGCGTTTCACTCTGTCTGGCTCAACAAATTCTGGAGAGTTCTTTGCGGTCGTTAAGCTTGATTTGCGATCTTTCTCCGACTTGACCCCTTTTCTCTTATTGTAGCACTTTCTCCTGCGCTCGCTTTCCCGTAGCAACGAACGAATCTCCTCGAGGACATCCTGATCGCCGAGCTCCTGGCCCAGAACCGATAAATCGTCGTCCTCGTCGCCCCGTGCCAAATTGAAGTAATCGTTGATCAGCTTGGGTCTGGACTGATATCCGCCCTTTTCGCGCAGATAGTTGATTAGATAGTCCGTCCTCACAATGATGACATCGTGCACCCCAGCGGAGGCCAGAATCCCATTGTACTCCTTCAGTCCGTCCCGCAAAAGCCGAAAAACGTGCAATTTTTCGGAGTTGGGAATCGTGGTGGCCAGAACGTTGGTCATCGGGGTGGGGTAGCACGCCACGGGCTGGAACCCGCCTTGAACCGTGCCCTGCGACACCTGCAAAGACGGCGAGTCGGTCGGAATCGTGGGACTGCTCGCGTCGAAAAGAGTGTCTGTCAGCAAATCGCAGGGGCTTTCGTCCACAGCTTGGTCGCGCAGCATGGCCGCGACCCATTCCTTGGTCTTATCCTCCTCCTTCTCCCCCAGCAGCTGCGAGAACAGGGTGCTGTCCCGGTCGTCGTCCAGCCCGGCAGATCCAGCCTCCGCTATGGAGTGTGCCAGCATCTGCGCAAACTGCGGCGATGTCTCGCGCTTGACGGACGAGTTTGGAGGAGTGAATTCCTGGTAAGCTGTTGACATCGGCAGCATCTTGGTCTCTTTGTAAACGAACCCACTCCCAGTCCGAGGCTTGGGAGTCATCGGTACCACCTCACCTGTCGCCCTCGACATATTGTGCTAACTATCTTCGAAGTCAAAGTGTGTTTTAAGAGCTTCACAACAAGTTTCGAGTCCTGTTTCAAGTATATAACCCTTTAAGTTACTGAAACGGCCTGATCCGATACGAAACAAAAGACAAAACAATTCTAAAAACTACCTTTAAAAAAGGAGTGGCTTCAGGTGTGCGTCTCGATCTCTCCCCTGGGGACCGCGAAGAGTAAACAAAAAAACGGGCCAAAACGACCGCGTCAGAAATTTTTTGGCAGGGGCGATAAGGGGCTGCTCCTGCGGGCTTCGTGCTGCGTCGATCGACGCGACAGATATGCCGTGATTAGTTGCGAATTACATTGGTTGTTGGTACAAAATCGGTCAAGAAGGGCCAAAGTCGCTGTTGGCGTCCTCCCAATCAAACTGGTCGGCCAGAAACGTGCTGGCCAGTTGCCGGACGAACAGTTGCGAGCTGTTTTCAGCACCCCGCTTGGTGTCAGAAACCTCGCGTCTGCCGTCGGGTCCGCCGCGCGCGCGACTGCGACGGAAATCCGGAGCAACGTCAATCAGCAATGCCACCACCTTCGCAAGCAGGAGAACGACCACGTCTAGCGTGACCTTAGCCATGCTGTTCACAAGCTGGTATTTCTCATTTAAAAGAACTAACTGGCTCCAAACCGACGCCAGGACCGGCCGTGCCAGACTGTTGAAGAAAAAAAAACAGACCGTCAGAAAAACGTCGATCGACCCCAACACCAGCCCCTCCATTCGAGACCCGGCTACCGCTCTTACGGGAACCTCCTGCTTCGTTCGGTAGCACGGCGAGCGGCTCGCGGTCGATCGATTGAACGCAGATCCTGGAGTTGTCAAAATGTCCGCCATCGCCAGTTCGTTGCGAACCCTGCTGTAAAATTCATGATTATCGTCATCGTCAGAACAATCAGAAAAGGTCTCCTGGTAGTGGTGGCTTTTTTCCCTGACTCGAAATCGGTCTACCAGGTTTGTGTCGCTCAACAGGACTCGCAGAATGTGCAATTTCAACGTCTCATCCAGCTTCGAGAATACTTGTCCAATAAGTTCAGGATCGCGAACAGATCCGACGATTTTCAGCACTGCCTGCCCCAATTGTATCCTCGAAACCAAGACATCCGGACAAGTTTCCGCCTCGCTCGCGCACCTGCTCACCAGCTCCAACGCACTGCGCAAATGTGACACATCGACAAGGTCCTCAAGAACCCGCTCTGACTCTGCAGAAATACGAATCTCAATCGGCTTTTGCCCCGTAGTCCCAGAACCGACTCTGTCTTCAGGCTTACCAGGAGAGATGGGCGTCGTAGGCGGTGTCGCAAGTCCCCCGGATCGGTCTCTCAGAACATCCCGGACTACCCCGTTCCGGCGAGACTCAATCACCTTTGAGGAAGCGAGTCCCTTCGTGATCGTAGGGTGCTCCAGTACACTGGCGTCATCATTGCTCCCTGGCCGCGTGTATCGCAGGTATTTGCTAATGGTTGAGCGTAACAAGTTATACCGGTCCAACACATCCACAGCTCTCTGATTTATGCGTATCATTGCAGCTTTCGGCCTTGCTGGACAAGTAATACATATACTGTAATCGTATATCTGCGATAAGCACATGCCAAAAAGCCGTTTTCTCCATCATTAAATATATTTTTTTAGACTGCGGCGTTGAAGCAGAGCAAACGAAAAATTATACGCTAAAATTCCTGCACAGCCGTGCACAGCCCGAGTCACTTATCGAGCTCCAAGGACAAGTATTGTTTGATTAATGCGGTATCTTGCTGGTCGACTTTCTCCTTGGCCTCATAATCGTCATCGGCAATCCATCGCGCTGCCTTCCGTATATCGGTTGTGTAAAACTTGAGATCCTCGCTGTACGGATCATGCAATTGGGAGAAGTCGGCAAAGTAAAATCCTGGACACTCTTTACCATTTCGATACTCTCCAGTGCACATCCAAAAATAGTAACCTCGAGTTGCCGCTTTTTTGTACATTCTTCTTAGCATCATTCCCTTTTGGCACTTCGGGCATTTAGGAACATTGTGTTTCAAGTTAGGCTGGGCCATTCGGAAGGTGAGATTGAACCTGGTTTCTCTTGCGATGGGGTGGATCTGGTGCATGGAATCGCTCAGAGTTGGGACACAGTGTTTGTATTCCTCCTGGGCCCCTGGGAGCAGAATCAGAAGAGTGTTGTGCGGCAACGGGATGTTGATGATCGGATTGTGGTTAAGTTTCCCTTCCTCGGAGTACAACTTTTTCAACCTGAACACTCGGGAACATCCTAGACTCAGCGAGCAGATCAAGGGTAGAGGTCCGATGTGGGTCATTCGATCCGAATGCCAGTCAAGATTGTTCTTGTTAGACTCAAAGAGATTCCCAACACACATCTCGGCGTGCCAACTATTTTGCACCAGCCACGGGTGTTTGTCTGGCATTGCTTCGAGTAGTTGATCAACGTAGTCTTGCACCAAAAACTGGGCTGTGCGGATCCCCGGAGTGTAGGATTGAACCAAGTCTGTGGAGTTGTTGTAAAGTTCGGAGTCAAATAGGAAGCCGGGAGGATTCTCTGCATAAAAGACGGTCGTCCGATGTTTCGACTCGCACTTATTACCGGCTATGAAGAACTTTTTATCTTTGAACACGGCCTTGCGGGACATCAACTCTGCTAGCAGATCATCGGCCAATTTGCTGGGCAGAAAGTTCCGCACAAATTTCACATATGGCACTCGCTTTTCAATTTCCTCGGCTGTGTACAGGCTGATCGTCTTTGGCCCTGTGGGAGCTTTGAGCTTTCCAGAGCCGTGAGAGACTTCTGCAACAGCAGGGTCCTTCTTGGTGACCATATGATTTCTTTTGGCCCCCAAGCTTCCCAGTGATCCCTGGTATAACACTGGATCCGCGCTTCTTTTCTTCACGTTCGACTTCTCAATTGGCTTGTTAGACGGTTCTGCACCGACGCTAGGCGACCCAAATTGCTCACGAAGGACGATCTCAGTTTCCTCTACTGAACCATCAAACGACACTAGAACCTCCAGCAGCGCATCTTTGGCTGCGAGCGGAAACCTTCTTTGAAGAAGATCTAATTTCTGGTCAGTCTGCATGTGTTGGAGAAATGGTACGAGCTGAAACCATGTTAATGCTTTTAGAAGGCAAACGCTAAGCGATAACGAAATTTTAATCAGTCATTGATTTACTCGACCGACGCGTCAGATAAAAAAATATTTCTCAGATCAGCACAGCCCGGACCATCCAGCTGCCAAAAAAGAAGTGTCATGAACTGTTTTAACGACTTTTTATGCTTATATATGACTATGATTTACTGGCGGAATCTGAAGCTGTCCAGTCCAAAACTTCTGGTGGATCCTGGAGAAACTTCTATGACCTTCCTCTTGGCTGAAGGGAACGTTCCGCGGCCAACAGATGAATCTAATGCGAGCGATGCAGGTTTGTCTTTGTCAGATGGTTTCGAGTTCACAGAGTTCACGGTGTTGATATCCTTGCTCCCAAGAGGAGCTCTCTTGATGCCTCTCTGGAAAACAGGAGGCTCGTTAAACTGGAACTTCTCTCTCCAGTTCTGAAGCGTTTCACGACCGCCAACCGAGCTGTGAACAGGTTTTGGCTTATCTTTCCTCTCGTCTTCGACTTCATCGTCAGGATCGGTCAGATTAAAGTCGCTCGAGTTCATCTGGTCGTGGGTGTCTATAGGAACGGGCTTTGCTGTCTGCTCAGGAACCTTGGTTGGAGATATCTGGGGCGAGAAAAACTTGCTGCTTGTGACGATCTCAGATATATTTTCTTGTCCAAACAAGACTCTTCTGCGTTTCGAAGTTGGAGAAAGCTGCACTGAGGATTTCCTTTGTACGTTTTCCATGAACTGGTCAATGGTGTTCAAGGCACACACCCTCGTTGTCGAAACGGTCTTGACCCGGGTGGCAGATACCGACTTTGGCGTGGCAGACGGCTCCTCTCTAGGAAGCTCCGTTTTCGATCTCTTGAAGGTGCCTTTGAAGAGAGAATCGAGACCTCCCTGCTTGCCAGAGATCGGTAGAGGACTGGTGTTTGCCCGGAGCTGCAGTGGGGACCTCGAGCGAGAAACAGTGGCTTCTCTGGAATGCAGAGGTTCTTTGGTGAATGGATCTAGGTCTCCGTTGGCTATTTTCTGATGTATCTCGATGTCCACTATTTTCCCTGTGCAGGAATGTAGATACTCTTTATCTTCAGAGAAGTGTTCAGGAAGAGGGTTCAGATGATCCGGCTGTTGCGTGCTCGGATTGAAAACAACCTGGTACAGAAACGCCAGAACTGCCTGCCGATACTCCTCCTCAAAGTCTTCAGGGATCGTCAGCTTTCCCTCAAACTTCATCCCTTTGATCACTCTCTCGTAATTGCTGAACCGCTTCACGTACGTCATCGCCTTCTGCATTCCAACACCAGAAATCCCCTTGGTGTAATCGCAACCGCTGATCGTGGCCATCAGACGCAGCTGGTCATCGGAAAACGACCCGATTGCACAGCCTTTACAGTTCTTGAAGTTGTCTCTCTTCACCTCAATGCACTCGCCCTTCTCGTTCAGTTTGGTCACGAGAGTGCGGCATCCGAAAATCAGCAAGTCCGAGTCCTCGCTGATGATTCCGTCCACAAGCCCCAGTTTTTCCAGGTACACCATTTGTGAGTCTGCCTCGTAGGGGGCCACCACGTACTTGATCTGCCGCAACTTGAACTCCTCAATGACCGATTTCGCCATTTCTGGGGTGATGTCGCAAGCTTTCTGGAAATATCCGAACGCTTCCTTCTTCTGGTTTTTCTGCAACGCCTCGATAGCGAGTCTCTTGTACTCTGCCCTGCGCGCACTGCGCTCCTTCTCTGTGGCTCCCTTAGTAGGCAGATAGTCCCCGTCAAACACCATGTACGGCGTGATGTTGAAGTGTTTCAACATGTCCAGTTTCTTCAGAATGTAATTGATATATACTCTCGTCGGCTTTTCCATCACAACTTCCATGGAACACGCGTAGATCGCCCGGTGCAACCACGCATATGTGTCTATCGCAAGAGTCTTACCTCTGTATTTTTCCAGCGTTGTTCTGTCCTGGATCGACTTCAAAGCGGGCAGTAGCCCCGTCACACCCATTTTACGGTCACTTTTTGTCACTTCACCTCTATTGTGACCTGAAAACTACTCCGTGTCGTTTGATTACAACGCTTTCCCCCCTTTTTTCTTTGTTTACATAGTAAAAACAAGAAAAATAAAAAAATCTCAAGGAACCTTCAAAAAAATGCCTGACGCGCACGGGTTGAATTGAAGTTATTTCCAGCGCACAAAAAAAGTTCTTGTTTTTTTTTGAACAAATATTTTTAGTTTATCGACCTGCGGTGTTGTCTTTTTCCCAGAACCCGTGTTCAGACCGTTGATCCAGTGAGCTTCGCCCAGAACCACGTCGATATCTGTATTTTCTGGCCGGGAGTATCCAGCGGACACTTTTTTGGCGGCCACATCCAGCATTTGTCGCCTTTTATTAGGACCTTTTTTTCTCGCTCAGATCACCGCTTATCTTGCATTCGACCAACACCTTAGACCCGCCATCCTCAGCTATCCTGCTTGGTTGTACCTAGAAATACTCAAAGATGTCTTACTCCACCCACATCGAACAGGAGCAGGTCCACTCCTTGGCCGGTGGCATGGAAAACCTCAGTGTCCAGCAACCAAACACGAGAAGAAAAAGAACCCACCACGCCCACCACAACCTGGTGCCTGGGTTCATGCAGGGGGACCAGCCCTTGTTGCAGCAGGACCCCGAATTTGACCCTAATGCGGCGGCAATGAGCCGAGGAATGCAGGCCCCTCATTTCTTCGATCAGTCTCTTCCTTCCTCTAACGGAAATAGCGACCTGTACTCTGTCCAGCCGGACTCTGCCCTATCAGAGTACCCTCAACCGCAGCAGCAGCAGCAACAACCTCTTATGAGATCCCAGCCGTCCACTACGAACGTTCTCGATCCCACCGGGACAGACGAATTATCGATTCCAAACATCCGTCGCCAGCTGGACTACATCTACAAAGAGGCCGACTTCTTGACCTTTGAAAACGTGTCGCCGCCAGCTGCGGGAACCCAGTACAGGACGATCGACCAGGGAAACGCGTCTCCGAAATTCATTCGGATGTCCATGTACAGCGTCCCAAGCACCGACAAACTGAGACAGTCGTCGAAAATCCCATTAGGTCTGGTGGTCACTCCCTTTGCTCCCACCCTACAGGGCGAGAAAGACGTTCCCCAGGTGGATTACAGGGAGATGCCGTCTGTCCCTCGATGCAGACGGTGTCGCACTTACATCAACCCGGCCATGCAGCACGGAGGATACAATATGATCTGCAATATCTGTACATTTTCGAGTCCTGTTCCCCAGGAGTATATTTCACAGGTGGATGCAAATGGAGTGAGATCCGACTACTACGAGCGTCCTGAGCTGCATTCGGGAGTGTTTGACCTTATTGTTCCTGATGACTACAATCTTGACGAGAAGAAACCAGAACCTATCCACCATGTTTTCCTGATCGATTTGAGCCACCAATCGATCAAGTCTAAACTGCACGCAGCAGCCTGTTCAGGTATACGACTAGCGCTGTTTGGAAACGGCGAGAACGCGCTTCCGCCAGGGTCGAAAATCAGTATCATTGGTTTCTCGGATAAACTGTTTTTCTACAACCTGTCGCCGAATTTGGAACAGCTCTCTGTCTCCATAGTTGGCGACATTCAGGAGCCTTTTATACCTTTCCATGAAGGATTGTTTGCCGACCCGGTTGAGTCCTCCGGAATCATTGAAACCACTTTGAACACCATTGAACAAATCAGCGATTACTCCGGTCCAGAGCCAGCTTACGGTAGTGCTTTGACCGTTGCAGAACTCCTGCTGAAACAAGTTGGTGGTGGACAGGTCACCTCTATACTTTCCAGTCTACCATCGTGGGGTCTGGGGGCTTTGACCCCGAGACTGCCTCAGGCTAACGCTGCTGAGGACTTCGACAAACAGATTCTGACTGCAAACAGCAAGTTCTACCAAGATCTTCTGAAATCGTACGTGAAATCGAACGTTGGACTCAACTTGTTAGTGGCATCATCGACTCCCGTGGACCTGGCCAATTCTGGATTGATAGCCAACAAAACTGGAGGCGTTGTCAAGTCATGGCACAACTTCAACATTGACAGAGACGAAGCTGATCTAGTGCACACCGTGAAACATGTTGTTAAAGACTTGAGCGGATATCAAGGTCAGCTCAAAGTTCGTTGCTCAAACGGTTTGCAAGTTAACAAATACTACGGAGGTTTTAGTACCAGTGGACAAGCAACCGTTCCGAACCTGCCTATAATGTCGACACAGACATCTGTTGCTTGTGACTTTGTCTACGATGGCAAACTTGACACGAAAAAAGACGCTCATTTCCAAGTCGCTTTACTCTACACCTCGCCAGAAGGGCTGAGAAAAGTGAGAGTGATCAACAGTATTATGTCTGTGACAGAGCGTGTCGCCGACGTGTTTTCATTCGCTGATCAAGACGCTGTTTTGAGCTTGATTCTGAGAGAGAGTCTGAGCAGACTTCCGTCCATCAATCTCGTTGCTCTCAAAAGCTATCTCAATGTTCAGCTGGCTGACATAAATGCCATGTACAAGCTTTACGTGGCCAAAAACAGCTCTATGCCTGGACAGTTGGTGTTCCCCCACGGGCTGAGAACGCTTCCGATGTTCATCTTGGCCGCCATCAAAAGTAAAGCTTTGAAAGAAAGAGTCGCTGTTCCCGACATAAGGGTGGAGGGCGTCTTTGATTTGCAGACCTTGACTCCAGAAAGATTGTCAGTCCATTTGTACCCAATCCTGATCAGCGTGCACAACTTGGACGATAGTGAATGCTTGTATGAGGAAACCACTGGATTTTTCACAATGCCTACGGCAACTCCGTTATCACAAACCAGTTTGGAGGTTGGAGGCGCATACGTCGTTTTCAACTCCAGGATGATTTATCTGTGGCTTCACACCGACGTCAACCCGTTGCTTTTGCAGGACTTGCTGGGTGAATGGGTGACTTCTCTTGACCAGGTGGACACCAACACTTGTCAGTTGCCAGTTTTGGACACTCATATTTCCAAGCAAGTTCGAAACCTGTGCGCCTATTTTGCCAAGCATTACAACAACTCTGAGTTTGTTCCGTTGCAGATATGCAGATTCCGAACAGATCCAAACGAGACTGAGTTTGTTGAGCTCTTGTACGAAGATAGGTCGGGTGACTTGACGTGGTCGTACGCCGACTTCCTGAAACATTTGCACAAACAAATAACGACCAAGGCAGAAAACGGATCGGCCAACGCAATGGACTCAAGCAAAAAAGACTCAGTTTCTTTGGCTAACAGACTAGGAATCTTTTAATCACCGGACAATCATTTCAGTTGGAAAGTCCTTTTTCGGACGTTTAATTTAGACAAATAGAGACTACAAGTATATGTAAAGAGGGGCGTAGAACTAAGACCAACAGACATTCTAAAGAACCTTGCCTACGGTTCCACCTTCAACAATGTGTTTCTCGTCTTCTGTAACTCTTCTGAGCTGTTTGCCTCCGGTGATCTCTCCCAACAGCATGTTGATCGAGGGCGGGGCAATCGCGGGTGGGGGGATGGCATTACCGTTGGTTTGAGGAGCACTGCCACTTCCCGCAGGCAAAGGCGGAGCGAAACCTGGAATAGGAGGCGCAGCCGGTGGTGGAGGTGGTGGAGGTGGCGGAATAGCAGCCGAGCCAAACGGAGGAGCAGCAGGAACTGGAGGAGCTTCAACAGCTGGAGCAACAAATTCCGGAACCGGTGGAGCATCAGCGGTGGGAGCTGAAGGAACCGGGGATGAAGGAATGCTCTTTTCGGAGGAAGAGAAAAAGTTGTCTGCATCAGAAGTCTCCACGTCGGCATCTCCGTATGCAGTTGGAGGAGCCGCAGGGGAAGGCGTGTCTTTCTCGTCCAGACTTCCACCGTCCGAGCCTGGAATAGGAGGAGCAGCAACTGGGACGGGCGGTGCTGCAGTAGCAAAGGCAGACTCTGCTGGTTCGTGAACAGGAGTTGGTGGAGGTAGAACTGGTGCCGGAGCTTGCGCTTCACTATTGGACGCCTGTTTGGATATTGCTGTAGGCTCGTTGACAGTTGAAGAGGAAGATTTGGCTCCACCGAATAGCATGGACGCAAGCTCGGCTTGGTTGGACTTGTGGAGTGCTTCATCGTCGTCGTCGTCATTCTCTTTGTCGGAATCTGACCATCCGTCATCGCTGAAGTTCACTCCTCTTTGAGCCTCTCTTTGTGCTTTCAACTGGTCGGCATCAAACTTAGGTTCCGCAGCTTCGGGCTTAAAGAATGGGTTGTTCTTGTTCAACGGTTTGTCCTCGGTTTCACCCGGGGTTGTCTTCATATTGGCAAATGGGTTGTTGCTTCCAGCTTGCACGACCGGGGTGGCAGCCGCAACGTTCTTCTCAGCAGCTGACGGAGCGACTGCAGATCCGTTGTTTGATTCAACTTCCACCTTACTTTGTACAACAGGCTCGGCAGGAGCAGTCGCATCCTCTCCATCACTAGAACTGTTTTCGTCTGCCTCTTTCCTTTCCAACTCTTCCATCTCGGCTCTCAGTTTGGCCAGCCTGGCCTCCTTTTCAGCCTTCTTTCTGAGTTTTCTTTCGCGTTCCTTGGCCTCCAAGTTCTTCCTCTCTTCAATAAGTCTCTTCAACTCCCTCTCCTCTTCGTCGTCTTCGTCTTCAGAAGACGAGTCTCCCTGTTCTGGGGCAGGAGGGGTAGGGACAGAAACCTTTCTCTGTTGACGAGGAACAGGAGGTTGAGGGACCTTTCTCTCCTTGGCCTCTTCAGGCTTCGGAGGTGCTGCGGCGGCCGCTTCTTCTTTGACCGATGCTGTCGGGGATTCGGATGTAGACTGTGGGACTTCCGAACCAGTCTTAGTTCTACGTAAACCAAGCTTGGCTAGTCTATCGTTCATCCGCTGCTGAGCTTGTTCCTTGATCTTCTTGGCCCTCGACTCGGTAGACGCTGGCTCACTTGGGTTGGAAGCTTGGCTCACTGCAGGTGAAGGAGCAGCCTCGACGACCCTCGATGACTGCACGGATTCTCTGGCTGGTTTGCTCTGCACAGAAGAGTTGTCCAAAGGTGGAGAAGTCGAATGTGCCGCATATCTAGGCACAGACGGCTTTGACGCGTTCAGCTGTTTGATGAATGCCTTCACATCACTGCTTTGAATACCATCGCCCAATTCCCATTTGGCATAGCCTACTTGAGACGAGTTTTTGAGGTTCAGAGAGCCGGAAATGTCGTTCACCAATTCATTTATAGAGACAGACACTTCCTTCACCATCTGCTGTTCGTCTCTTGTTTCCTTTGTAATCCTCTCAACCTCTCTGTTCAACTTGGATTCGTTGTCCTCAAATTTGTCCACGCTCGGGGCCGGTTTACCAGTGAGAGCAGCCATTTTGGCTTGGAGCATAGCCTTCTGTTTAGCGATTCTCTTGTCAGACTCGGTCACTTCCCCGTTTGGACCGCTTCCTCGGATATCGATTCCGGTCGGATTTTCCTTTTCCAATTTCAGTCTGAAAAGTTCCACCTTTGCATGTTTGATATTTTCGTCAACCGAGTTCAGTTCCTGCACAAGACGAGGCACTCTATCGACCAAAGAGTTCAACTTGGCTGTCAGCTCCTTCTTCTTGGTTATCATAGATGCATTGTCAACTGGAGACTCGTTGAGCTTGTCCTGCGCTGATTTGATTTTTGACTTTAAAACCTCAATCTCGTTCAAAGTCTTTTGTTTTCCATAATCATTCGGAACGTCTTCATCCTTTGCATCAATTGCATCTAGTAAAATTTTCTTTTCATGAACCAGTTTTTTCAATTGGTCAACCGATAGCTTGTTGTTGGAAAATGAGTTTTCTTCTTCTGTTTTGGACCTTCTCAAGTTTCGGTGTCTGGCGTTACTCACGTAGCCGATGTCAGTGTCATCGTTCTTGAAACGTGTGCCATCTCTTGTCACTGACGACGGAGGGACGTTCGGTTGAGACCCAAATCTACTGGAGTCGTTCATCAGCTTACCCTTCAAATCGCTCATACTCTCTAGCAGGATCTTGGAGGATGGGGGGACCAGTTCAGCAGGTAATTGACTTGGAAGATCGAAGCCATTCAAGCGTCTGTAAATCAAATGCATTGCCACCGCAAACTCATCCTTGTTCAATTTTCCTCTGTTCCCGAGATCAGCAAGAGTCCAAATTTGTTCCAATTCAGATCTGTTGAGTCCTGATTTGCCGAAAACAGAAATGGCAATGTCACCCTCAATGTAGCCTTTTTTCGAAGAGTCCCATTTCTTGAAAACATTATCGTAAATCAATTTTTCTTGCTTCGTGATCGCCCAGGTCACGTTGGAGGCATTGTTGCCTCCCATAGAGTTATTCAGATGCTGGACTTGTGACGACGCGTTAGGAAGGAAATGAGATTGCATCATCTCCAAACCCGGCAAGCCTCCAGTTGGCGTGGAGACAAATCCCCACTGGCCCGGCTTGCCTGTTGGCATTGCAGTCAGACCTGTTGGTTGAGGCATCAAGCCACCGGTTTGTTGAGCACCAAAGCCAGTGGCTTGTGGTATCAGGCCTCCTGTCTGTTGAGCTCTAAAACCAGTTGCTTGAGGTAACAAGCCCCCGGTCGGCTGTGGCTGGAAACCAGTGGCTTGAGGGGCAAGCACGCCGTTCTGCTGAGTTCTGTAACCGGTGGCTTGTGGCATTAATCCGCCGGTCGGCTGGGCTCTGAAGCCCGTTGCTTGTGGGACCAGACCTCCTGTTTGTTGAGCGCCGACGGGGACAAGCGAGCTCGTCTGCTGGGCTGTAAGAGGAATGAACGTGCCAGTTTTTTGTGGCTGTAATCCGCCGTATCCGGTCTGTTGAGGTTGCAATTGCTGCGGATAACCAGTAGCCTGTTGAGTCAAAGAGCCAAAAGCACCGGCGGAGAACCCAGTCTGCTGTGGCATCATTCCGTTCATGGCTGGTGCCGGCGGCTGGGACCCAGGACCTTGCCTCGTGCTGTCATCGTCTTCGACCGCAAAACTAATGGCGTCCACAAATCCCCGCACCTCGTTCTTCATCTTCAATGGGAGTTCAAAGGGAACTGCCTCCCCTTTGGCAGCTATGTTGCAAAGATGCAGCGCCAAGGCGAATTCAGGGAAAAGCAAACGACCAGACCTGGTCGTGTCCGACAATGCCCAAATGTCCGCCAGCTTGGAAGCGGATAATCCAGACTGGACCAAGATCTTCTTGGCAGTCTGGCCATCTATGGAGTTTTCACCTTTTGGAACCTTGACTCGGAACAAATGCTCAAACCGTTGCTGGTCCTTTGTAGTGATGAACGACAATCTGATGTTAGGAATCTTGATATCCCTATTTTCTGTCTCAGCAGAGCTGGATAACGAAGAAATGAAGCCAGTAGGCTGTGCGGCTAATGGCTGTTGTTGTAGGGGTTGCTGCTGCTGCTGCTGCTGCTGCTGCTGCTGCTGCTGCTGCCACCCAGTCGCCTGGGCCGCTAAACCAACACCAAACGACGACTGCGGCTGGAACCCAGTTCTTTGGCCAGTTAAGGGCTGTGGCTGTGCTGCCTGCGGCTGCAAAGACTGAGTGTTCCATCCAGTACCTTGCCCAATCAACGGTTGAGTTTGCTGTTGTTGTTGCTGCTGCTGTTGCTGGCCGTTCCAACCTGTGGCTTGACTGGAAAAAGTCTGCTGTTGTGGCTGAGTCTGTGGCTGAGCACTCCACCCGGTGACCTGACCAGTCAACTTCTGGGGCTGCTGTTGTAGCTGATTGTTCCAGCCTGTGGTCTGAAAACCAATTGGCTGAGTCTGAGGCAGTTGTTGAGTCTGCTGGGGCTGGAAATTACCCCACCCGGTCGCCTGAGACACCATTGGCTGCTGCTGCTGCTGCTGTTGCAATGACGCCACCTGCGAGCCGAATCCATACCCCGTCGGCTGTGTCTGGAGACCAGGGGAATAGAACTGGTTAGCCGTCTGCTGTGGCTGCTGTTGCTGCTGTGGTTGCTGTTGGCCTCCCCAAGAATTGCCAAACCCCTGTTGTCCATACCCAGGGTTGCCCCCAGGGGGCTGTGGGTTCCCGTAAGGATACATGGATTTCCCGACTGTTTCCGATCTGGCTCTGTCAAGCTCAATTGGCAACGCACGGATACACGCTCGAGGCTTCTAGCTGGAAACGTCGAGGGTTTGTTGGTATCTGTGTCGGATCTAGCCGTCAACCGCTTCTCGCCGTTTTGGTTTACTCCCAGTGGTTTTCTCACTCTTGGTTGAAAAAACAAGTCTCATCTCGAAATTATTAGCTGTCCAGTTGGGCAGCATAAATTCTGCCAGGCGTGCGAGCGTGTCAGTAAGGGGTATGGGAGGCTACACAGCCCGATCATATTAAAGTCAAATAAATATATGTATCAAATTATCACGCTCTTCTGGGGAGAAGCCACTGCGGTGTGTGGAGAGGTTTCAGAAGCCGTTCAGCTTTTCTATGTAACAAACGAAACCGTCGATCAGAAAGTCCTTCATGTTCATGTCAAACGTGTCAGCGTAGAATATGTCCTCACACTTTGAATTTCCAGCGAAAATTCTCATATTGGCCAGAATGTTGAGCAGTTTGAAGTTGAGTCTTGAGATTGAAGGGTGCGTGGACGAGACGGAGTCCTCTCTGAGCGCCGATATCCGCGAGCTGGCCGCGCCACTGCTGATGCTCAGGTCGTCTCCGGCGGACTCGACGTCTGTGGACGAAGTTCGCTCGTCTTCCTGGTCATAGGAGAGTTCAGCCTTGTGCGACGAAACCAGGTCGGCTTTCTCGTTGACTTTCTGCAAAAAGTCAAAGGAGAGGAGGTTGAAAATGTTGAGCAGGGAAACAAACTCGAACGTGCTCAGTTTCGAGCCCGACTTGAAGTCGTTGGTGAAGTTTGGCAGTCTCAGCTTGTTGATCCACCTCAGAATCAGCTCGTAGTCTCCTTCAAAGTTGAGCAGCTGGTACTTGAGGACGCAGCAAATCAGGCCGACTCGCGAGTCCTCCTCCAGAACCTCGAACGAGGACACTGTCTTGAAGATTCGTTTGAGGTTCCGACTAGTTGGGTTGATCATGAACTGCAGAATAAGACAGCGCAGCAGGTGGGCCTCCGAAAGGACCGATGCCGACTCCGTGGCTGTCTTGAGCGTGTCGGCAATCTCGATCCTCAGGCTGGTCAACTCCAGGCTCAGTTTGTCCTTTCTTATCGACGTGTCCGGCAGAACGACGGTCTCGTCGTCGTTCTCTGGCGAGTCTCCACCGAACTTCTTGGACAGGGTTTCCAGAAGCACCATTTTCTTGAGCGACCTGTTGATCGAGCTCTCGCTCAGAGAGATCGACAGCAGCTCGACGAGGTCGTTAGAGGCCTGCTGTCTGCCGTCCAGCATCGACTGCAGGTGGAGGTCTCTGTACCGGTAGTTTTTCAGCATGTATGCCAGTCTTTTGTCGTCGCTGGCTGTTCCGTCAGAGCAGACTCGGGAAGCGGCAGCGGTCCAGAAGAAGTTTCCGAGTCGCTCGACGGCGACGAAGTTGACGAGTCTGGCGGCGAGCCAGCCGAGCCGGGAGTCTCTCGAGTCGACAGCGCGGATCTCTGCGAGTCTCTTGAAGAACATAGACTTCAGGAAGCAGCTGTACGCGGTGGACTCGAGGTGCAGAACCCGGAGGATCTCGGAGTAGCTTTCAAAGAGAACAGAGCCGCTGGAGCCGCTGGGGCCACCGGAGACCGACTTGATCAGCTGGAACTCAACCTCCGACGGCTGGACGAAAGTCAGTTTGCTGTAGAATCCGTACGGGTCGCAGGCGACGCGGAACAGCGTGTTGACCGCCTCGGCGAAGGACAGCTGCTCGCGGCCCTCGCGTGTCTTGCCGTCCTCGTCGACAGGAACGAGCGCGCCGATGGCCGGCAGCAGGAAGTAGTAGTAGACGACACCGAGACAAACCATCAGCTTCACAAGACCAAAGAACGGCTTCGACAGACCCGAGTTGAACGTCGCAGAAGACGAAGACGAGTCGAACGCAAAAACGGGTATCGAGAAAAGCCCGCGTCTGCCCGAGGACGGGCTGTTGAAGTCCTCGAACGACGACGCTCCGAGCATGAACGTCATGCCCCCGAGCAGCATCTTGTTCGTCGTGCTGCGGGAGCTGTCCACCTGCGGGTACGCCTGTGCCTCGTTGAGCATGCGGTCGTTGGTCGGCGAGGGGGTGTTGCTGTTGTTGTTGGAGCTGCTGTTGCTGTTGGCGTTGTTGTAGACGGGAGACGAAAACAGGCTCGAGACGCTCTCCGAAGAAAGCGAGGCCCTCAGCGAAGGATCGAGACCCATGAGCAGGGACTCCAGTTTTCCGTTTCGCTCGAGCAGCTTCTCGTTTTTGGCCTCCAGGTGCCTGATGTACTCGCTCGCCTTGGCCAGGATCGTAGCTTTGTTCAGCTTCTTCGCCGGGGCCAGGCCGTCCAGCTTCTGCTCGTCGTCCGAGTACCCGTTTCCTTCGTAGTCGTCGTCGTACTGCTCGTCGTCTCCGCCGTAGTCCATGTTGGAGCCGTCGCCGCGGTGCTTGGCCACCAGTATGCGCAGAGCCGGAACACAGTTTCTCAGCTCGACGATCTTGGAGTTGATGTTGGTCCTGTACTTTTTCTCGATCAGGTTGTGCGAAGACTTGATTTTCCTGCCTGGCTTCGTGACGCCGGCTTCGTTTCTCGGCCCGGCCAGCACCGACTTTCTTTTGCTGCCGACGGGCTTTGGCGGCTCCACGTCGTTCTCGGAGGACGTCGACCCAGTTCTGGCAGAGCTGGTGAGCGAGGGGACCGCAGAGTTCTGCAGAGGCGCAGGCGGGGCGAACGTCACAGTGCTGACCGACATCGACTCCGCCATGGGAACCACCCTGTCCAGCAGTCGATCGTCCGACTCTACCTTCACCTGCGGGTTCTCCTGGGGGTTCATGTTGTTGTGGGAGCTGAGCAGAAAGTCGTCGGGCGAGGACCCGCTCGAGTACGGCGACAAAATTCCAGAGTTGTAGCTGCTCATCGCGTCGTTGAGGTCTGAGAAGTTGAGGTCTGAGCCCAGGTTCGAGTCGGTCACGCTGCCACTGGCGAACATGTCGCGGTCGTTGGTGTGCAAGCCGTCATCCTGGGTCCCCACAAAGCCCGACTGGACTCCGTTCTCGTCAAAGGGCTCGGGCTTGACAAACAGCGACTGGTAGTTGAGCTGCTGTGCCGGGTCCAGATCGGTCTTGCGGGCTGTGTTCTGACGCGGGCTGATCGTGGCCGGGTTGTGCAGAGCAGAGAGAATTGTATCGTAATCGTCAAATTCAAGCGAATCCATCTTGTCGTTAGCAGCGAGCAGACCAAAAGGCAAAATAGGTGCTGTAAATGTGGGATCCCTGCTGTTTTTATTGAAACAGCGGATATATTTTGGCGGGGGGAAAGAGGGGAGAATGCAAAGGCGGTACAGCGCGGTAATTATATGCCAAACAGAGCAGGCAAATTCGGCGCAAGAGTCATTCTTCCCTGGGCTCAAATTCGCCACATGGGTGTACACCCGTAGTGTAACGGGCCTGAACTCCCGGATCCCGAACAGTCTCTCTTTTCTTGCACAAATACCCCATGCGGGAGAAAAATCATACGATTTTTCAAAACCGGGGGTGGTGTGATAATTTTTTCTGTCACAATCGGGCTGTGCAAGGGGTGCGGGCAGAACCGTAAAAACGGCTCTATGCAGTTAAACGAGTCCGCTTATGGGGACGGGGCGGTGCCGCTAAACCGGAGCGCTCCGGGAGCGCGTGCTCTCTGTCCGTTTGGGAGCGGGATGTCCTTCGATACATCACGAGGGCTGCGTCACACTCTCTGCCGAGCGTTTCGCTTGCGGTCAGCACCACTCGACAGGCGAAACGGCAGCAGGGGCCTGTCATCTTCCGCCAGTACCTGACCGATCAGCTGAAGATCTGCAGCGCCAACAATCAACGGCGAGGATCTAAAACCTTCGACGCCACATCTTTGGACTGTTCTGCAAGTGACGACCACGGTCGTTTTTCGGTCCGGTTGTCTCGATAAAAAGATCGATAACGTGCCTTGTCTCACGTGCTCGACGGCCTCCGATTTTCTGGGCGCTTCGCGAAGCCAGTTTGAAAAGTTTTTTTTTTTATCAGGGGCCGCTCGCTGGATTGGGCTTACGGAAGGGCGGCTGAGGTAAGCAGACCGATCTCCTGTGGTCTCTTGCGGTGTAGAGACGTGGCCAGCGCAGATCGGTCACACGACCGACCGGGAGAGATCTACGGAGGTTTCAGCTCGTTCCACGCTCCCGCCAGCAAGGGAATTCAGGACTTAACAGAACCATCTTTTCTCCAGGAAAGACAATTACCAAACGGTGGCGAATCTCCGGCGACTCGGGCTTGGTTCGCGGACCGTCTGAAAACCGCCCGCATATTCAAAAACTGGGGTTAAGTCCGCTAAATGGCTCTTATTCCCCTTTTCGAGGATCCTCGTTTCACAGAGGGTAAAATTTACAAAGGGTTTTACACCGCCCGGAGAAAATATGGTTGCAGAAAAAATTAGGTCGTGCGCCAATGAAATACTGCAGCATCGTTGCCAAATCGACACGTAAGGTACAAGAGCAGAATAACTAGAGAGCTGAAACACTTATAGCAGGAGTTTTGTCTTTACATTCTCAACATAAGCACTGGACTGTCTGTCAAGTTCTGCCATCGCACAAAATGGCTCCAATTCCCCGGTCTTATGCTGAGCTCAAAGAGAGAGTTCCCAACATTGGGATTGTGATCAGTGCAATTCTTTCCTGGTTCACCTTCAGTTTGCTGATTAGTTTGTACAACAAATGGATGTTTTCGGACCCAACTTTGAACTTCAAGTTCCCAGTTTTGATCACGGCATGCCACCAGGCTGTTTTGTTCTTCTTGAGTTGCGTCACTCTCGTTTTCTGGCCGAAATTCAGACTCAACTATGTGGAGCCGGCTAGAAGCACCGGGCTCGCTTCTGAAAAACTCAGCTACATCATCAACCCAAAAGTCTACGTCACCAAGATTTTACCATGTGCCCTCGCTTCCGCAGGTGACATTGGATTGGGAAACTCGTCGCTCAAGTACATCACCATTTCCTTGTACACGATGCTGAAATCCTCGGCTGTGCTAATTTTCACTCTGTTCTGGGGATTCCTCCTTAGACTGGAAAAAGTCACTTTGAAACTATGTCTGATTACATTAATCATGACCGGATCGGTCATGATGATGGTTTATGGTCAAGGCGAGACCGACGAAGGTACTCCAGATGCTGTTGAGGAGGAAGTCCAGGAACTCAAGGTTAGAATGGTGGGTCACTTGGTGAAGAGAGCCGCATTCGTGCTGTTGGGAGTTCGTGACGAGTCCGATGACCTGTCGTCCACACAAGGTCAAGAAGCTGCTTCCGGAGCTGGAAACACCGAGACCGGCGGCTATTTCAACCCCGCCGCTGCTAAACAGGCCATCAACAACCTCACCAACTCGGCCTCGGCCATTTTCATTGGATGTTTCCTTGTGTTGTTGGCCTCATGTATGTCCGGTCTGAGATGGGCTCTGACCCAGATTGTCTTGCGTGGTAACAGATACACCAAGAACCCGATCCTCACCATTTTCTACCTGTCCCCGGCAATGTCGCTCACCCTGTTTGTGATGGGCTCGCAAGCTGAAGGCTTATCTGCCTTCCTCGGCTCCCCAGTTTGGGACAGATTCGGATTTTTTGGAACTCTGGGATTGCTGCTGTTCCCTGGGTGTCTGGCGTTCTGTATGACTTTGTCTCAATTCATCATTCTCCAACACGCTCCTCTGTTGACACTGTCCATCGCAGGTATTGTGAGAGAGCTCATCACCATTTTCCTAGGCTGGCTGATTTTCGGCGACAAGTTGAACTTTATCAACATGATTGGTATCGCCATCACCCTGTTTGACATTGCGTGGTACAACTTGTACAGACTCGAGATGTCTGCCTCCAAAGAGCCTCCAAAGAGCGCCAGAGAGGACGCTGAAACTCTCATCCAGCATGAGGTTGAGTTAGACAACTTCGACGACAAATAGATCGATTTCCTGATATTGTATTCTGTTCGGCATTGAAAGCTTGTTCTTTCAGCACGTTTTAGTCTTGTCTTTTTAATATGTTTAGATGTGTCAAATCTCTATTAGTATGTGCATATTAGGTCATTTGGTGAGTTCATTGAGCTCAATATCGTGGTTACTTAAACCGAGTCCGGTCGAATTGTCAACGTAATTGGTTGTACCAATAGGAGCACTTTCAAAAGAGCTGCTGGGGCTCATCTTGTTTTTCAAAGTGGACTCTGTCTGATTTTGCTCAAATCTGTAAACATTGTACCAGACAATGTCACTCAATGTAACAGCCAACCCAATTAGGTTCACAAAAGTGAGCTTGTCGTCAAAGAGCAGCCACGACGTGAAAATCGTGAGCAACTCTTTGAAGATACCGGCAATTGACAGCGTCAGCAAAGACGCATATTGCAACAGCACAAATTCAGACAGGGTCATGAAAAAAGCCAGAAATCCTGGAATCAGGATAAGAAGACAGGTCAGGAAAAACCCCTTTTCCGTCCAAATAGGACTGTGGCTGAAATTATCGTACCCTTCCACAATGGCCCCAATCATCGCCAAGATCACGCACATTGAGGGAGAAAGATACAGAATGATTAAAATGGGATTCGTTGTCCTTTTGTTGGTCTTGAGCATCATCTGGGTGAGTGCCCACCTGAGTCCCGACATGCAGGCCGATCCGAGAACCAAAAGCGATCCGAGAAAAATCAAATGCGCAGCAGTGGCTCCCCGAGCCTGTAAAGCACGTTTAAACAGCATTTGTTTGATATCCGGAACGGACTCGTAATCTGGAACTATCTGTCCGTATTGTGCGTGTTCTTCGCCGTCTGCCGCAGGAGAGTCCGATGACTCATTTGGAGCGGTTGCAGATGCCGAGTTCGAGACGTCGTCCGACGAACTGTCATCATGTTGGCCCCAAACCATCATTATAACACCGCAAGTCATGATCATAACAATTGAAAGTATTCTCCATGTCATTCTTTCAAGCTTGAACAGGACTCCCCACAACAGAACGAAAACTAAGGAGGAGGTCTTGATCATTGTGTAAAGCGACAACGAAATGAATCTGAACGACGTGTTTCCCATACCAATGTCACCGGCAGAGGCCATCGAACAAGGGAGGATCCGAGTGAGATACTCGCGTGCGGGCATAAAGTAGCCTAATTCCCCTTCCTCGTTCCCGCCTGCGTACTCTTTGGATCGCGGGTCTGCAGGATCGTCTGAGTCGTTCTCGCTTGAAGATGCTAATGGCATGGCCTCTTGGCCCAGTTTCTTGTATTGAAGGTTGTGGTTGAGTCGCATTCTCGGGATCACTAGAAGAGTGAGCAAACTCAACGCAAACAATATGAACTGGTGGAACGAAGTGATAATGATTGGGAACGAAAAATCAAGGTTTTTGCTGGAAAACATCCATCTGTTGTACAAGGATATTCCTAATGAAAAACAGTACCAGCTAAAGATAGAGAACAAGGTGATCCCCAAGTGCGGGTAGGTTCTTCGAAGTTCGGTAAAGAAGCTGCCTCTTGTTGGGCTTGAGCTCGGGCTTCTGGAGACGGCCACGCTAGTATTGACTGAAAAGGGGACTGGTTTTGCTGGATCTGGGCCGGGACTCGCCGATTCGGACGTCCGGGAAGGAATGGGCGAGATCATCTGGTCGATGTTGAAAGGAGCTCTGCCGCTTTTTGGAGAACTGGCCGACTGTGACCTTCTATGGGGCACTGCTGGCGAGTTCTCGAATGAGGACTCTATCAATTCTTCTGAGGGGAAGAGGTTCGTGGCTTGGACTGAAAGAGACTCTTTTCTGCGGGAGCCCTTGTTTAGCAACTGGGCACTCTCAACAGGACCGTGCGAGACAGCAGTGGACGAATTCAGTAGCCGGGCCGACTCGTGCGGACTCCTGGTGAAAGCTGACGCAGTGGAAACTTCGGGGGGGTGTGAAGGTGATGACAGCGATGCATTGTTGGAGATTGATGACGTGTCTGCGGCAAGTTTTAGCGAGAATCCTTTCGAGTCGAAATCCACAGATCTCTTATTTGCTTTGGTCTCGGGCATGTCGCAGGCCACTCCAAATGGTTAGAGTACTGCGAGATGGTTTCTTGAAGTCAGTGGCAGGGGGCAATTTGTGGCACCATATATGATGGCTGACAACGCAGCAGACTCTGATCAGAAAAAGCGAAGTGTCGGCTCAAGAATCTAGAACCCGTCAGAACTTTGGTATTACGATGGTTCTATTAGAAGAGCCTCTGGAGAATGGTCGAACCTGGGGGGCTAGGCTACCTGCTGCTGTTGTTTCTTATCAACAGACCCAATGTGCTCGAGTGAAGAGCTGATACGCGAATTGGGACGTGCACTCGCAAACAGGCGGAAAACACTCAAACTGGTGGCAAGTCTGTGTGGACGATTGCTAGCGTCTTTGTCGAAGAGGGCAAATAAAAACAAGTATTGTTTAGCCAAGTAAAAACAAAATCACACAGAGGGGCAGCAGAGGGGAAAAGGAACTTGATTCGTAAACGCAACTTTGGCGGGACAAAAGGGTGATTATGTAAGCAGGGTTTTATTTCGAGATCTGGAGCAGCTTTCGTGAGACTCAGGCGAGCAAACGAGGCGGATGAGCATACCAGCAGATCTAGGTGGATACAAGCGTGAGGTAGGCGGTCGTGCATACAGAGGCAGGAAGCAACTTGGAGAACGTGCGAGGATGCACACAATTGTCGTTTCCTGTAGACGTCTATCGACCCGGGATTTCTTATCACATGGGTCTTGAATGAAACGTGGATGCACTCCTCGAACCAACACCGGGTAAGTCAGGCTTACGCCCGGGTAAAATTTCGGCTAATCCCCGCACCTAGCATTTTTCGAGGGTCTGGATTTTTTGGTCTGCTGAGCGTGATTATTGTGGGCTCGCTTATTGTTCGGCAGTCTACTCTCAGGAAAGGACCCGCTTACATCAGTTTTGGGCGAAGCTCGGTGGCAGGTGTTGCTGGCTGGCGTTCGCATGATGGAGTGGTGAGATAACAAACAGTGGCAGCTGCGGAGAGTTACAAGCAGGGAGATTCTGAGGGCATGAGCACTTCCGGCGTGGTGTTTCAGATTCTTCCCCGCTGGTGACGTTGCGCCGTCCGTCGCTTCATCGATGGTTCTGATTTCACCGGCTTCTTAACGGCAAGTCCGAAAAGCTTCTCACGCCCCGCTTTCTCAACGGCTCCCAAACTCCCCAACCTCCTAACAGCTTGTGATCTCCCCACGCCCCTCGCGCTCCCCGTAACCCCGTACTCTCCGCCGCCTCCACCACGGAAAAAATTTAAACGCGCACCAAAGCGGTCGCTCGCTATCTGAAAGTTTTTTTTCTTGTCTTGTTCCCTTCGCAAAATTACTCGCCTCCCGCAAAGAGGCACAAAATTCACTTGAATGCTGCACCCTTTTCTTTCTAGCTTTTCTTCGGCATCGCTTGTGGTACCTTGAAATTACATTAACGACTTCGAATCAGTTTCACGTTCCTGTCAAAGTCAGCTGTGGTCCGACACCCCGACTTTTTCCACTTGGACCTTTGCAAATACAGCTATTCTACGCCCGGAACCACCTAGGCATTTTTCGGAACAACAGAGGCGGGCTGCCACTTTGGCATCTTTGACAACTTAACGATTACAACACCCGACCGGTCTATCACCTAAGTTTCTAGATTCCCGATATGGAGTCGACGCATCCTAGACCGCATCACCTCAACGGTTGCGTAGGCCTGGTTCTGCTCTACCTCTCATACTGCTACTCGTGGCTCACTGCACTGGTGGCCACTATACTCAACACTTCGGACGAAGAAAAATGCGGTCCTATAGCCAAGCCGAGACCCAGGCGTGAAGTGCTGGAGCTGAAGTTGGACTCGGTCTCCAAGACAGCCACGACCACGGCCTCGTTGTTTCCGAAGTCCTTCAAATTGTTCAAGAACCTCTCGTCTTCAGACCTGAAGGAATGCGCTACCGGAAACGACTCTCACTTGGTTTCGTTCACCAACTCGAACGGTGAGCTGGAATTCAAGCTAGTTGACCAAAGACAGCAACCATCACCGGATTCTGTCACGTCTTCTCCACATATAAAGAGCGAGTCGTCTCAAGCTTTAGAGTCGGCAGACGGCTTTTTGGCTCTGTCCCCAGTTTCTTCAGTCAAGTCTTCCGCGTCGAACATGAGCTCGGGCAACGATTCGATTTTCTCGGACTCCCTGGATAACGAACAAGACTCTCCAAAGGGGAAATTACACCAATGTCCATACTGCAACTCGAAATTCAGAATCAAAGGGTACCTTACAAGACACCTGAAAAAGCACTCCAAAGACAAGGCCTACAGATGCCCCTTCTTCAAGGAGAACTCGCCGCAAAAATGCCACGTTAGTGGGGGATTTTCCAGAAGGGACACGTACAAAACACATTTGAAAGCCCGTCACTTCAAATACCCTCCCGGAATCAAGTCTGGAGACAGAACCGGTATGGTGGGGTGGTGTGGCACATGCGGGGAGGACTTTCTCAACAACGAGATCTGGATAGAAAGGCATATCGAGCTGGGACTTTGTCCCGGACTACCAGAAGCTCACATCAAGAAGTTAAAAATCGGCAAGAAGAAGACCGGAAAGCACTCTAAGTATTTGGACGTGGAGGAAAGAAGTGACTCAATGTCTCTCACCAATTCGCAATCGCCTTCGCTGTCGACGAGGTCGCCTTTGTCTGCGACCTCCACGCCATCTCCCCAGTTTGCCATGTCGCAGTTCAATCCTTTGAAGAAGCAGCAACCGGCAGACCAGACAAGGCCTTCCGTTCTCGCTCAAGCTCAAAAACAGATCCTACAACAGATACAGCAACAAATCTCACAGCAGATGCAAATACAGCAGCAACAGCTGCAATACCAGTATCAGCAGTACGAGCAGAATCAGCAGCAGTACGCGCAGAGACCTGCATTTTTCGGCCAGCAACCTCAACATCAGCCGGAGGCTCGCAGGGCTGTCGACAGCGCTGTTCAGCAACACGAACAAGTTGTTACCTACGAGGAGCAAGGCTTCGGGGAAGAAAAGGGGGAGGAAGAGGAGGAGGAATACGAGTCTCTGGACTCTGAAAATTCGCCTTACAGCTTCCTCGCGAGACCTGTTGCTTCTCAGAACACCCAGTGCGCTTTTCAGGGACACGCGCAAGGTCCGTCCACGGAGATGCTACGTTCCAGTGGCAGTTTTTCTGGATACAAATACGCTGTTTGATGGACTGGCTTTGGGTGTTTGGTCGTTTGGGCTGGTTTTGGTTGTTTTATTAGTAAAGGTGTTGGACGTTTTTATGAGGCAGAGGCGCAGTTTATTTTTGGCAGTCGCTGCCAACGCTTTTTAGGCGAGATTGCTTTTTGAGAATTTTGAAGGGTGTAAATCGATACACTTTGTTTTGTTCATAGTCGCTAGAATTTAAACTTGTGCCGCAATAGCAGGCGGCTCTCTCGGTTACCGTCTTGGACCCCTTAGTCCACATAGAGCCTAATGTTTATTATTGCCAGTCAGGGTTCTCGATCTCATCGGCGTAGACTCGGGTTTCAACTCTAACAATAGCGTAACAATAGCGCCGCATATTTTCTGGAGCCGCGTATATTGAAATTCCCGCTTATTTATAAACATGCTTGGCTCGCAGAGCGGACGCTTCCTGCAAGAATTCTTTTTTGCGAGTTTCGGGCGTAAATGCGCTTTCGACCCTTAATTCAGTGTCAAATGCAGCCAAGCGACCTAGACATCGTCCACCCCTCCACATATCGTCTATTGGTTACCTCCCGTTTCCACCTCTTCAAGATCTTCTCTGCACAGACTAATTCGCCTCACTCTCGGGCTGTACTATTGTCGCAGATGCACCGACATCATCATGATCTAAAAAAAAATGCTTTGTCATGTGCCTCACACAAATAAACCATTGGCGATCGGGCTGCACAAATTTTTTTTGCGCCGTTCAAAACGTTTCTCGAGTAAAATGCGATATATATCTCATCTATTACCTCTTTCTTCCAGATCGGACTAGTCGAAACTTTAGCATCAAAAAGCAACTTTTTGCTCCCAAATCGCCGCTCTCTCATCTCGCTGCTGTTACGCTGCTGTCTCGCTTGTTCTGGTTCTGCGTGGCCTGTTCGTTCTTTCCCTTTTACCCGTTCACGCGTCCCTCTGGTACATCTCCAAAGTGTACACGAAAAACGAGTCTTTATTTCCGTTGAGGGCAAAACTCGATATCGGGACTAGCTTTTTTTTTTGCGGTGATGTTGCTTTCAAAGCTGCAACGGGCGTCCGCTCTATGGCTATTGGCTGCTTTGGCTATGCCGGTGCTGTCGGAGTCGCAAAGCTCGTCGTCAGGAGGGACCCCCACAACAGACTCGCTCCCGACCCTGCGCCTCGAAGCGCGAGAGTTCAAGGTGTTCGACTATCCGGTGACGGTGGGCGAGCCCGAACAAACTCTCATGATGAGACTGGATGTGGCCAACGGAATGGCTTGGCTCCCGGGTTCAGACGGATTTGTTGACTGCGATTCTCCCCCCGCCAACCCCTCGGCCTCAACGGCGTCTTCCGCGGCCATGCCCTCGTCGTCATCGGACTCTGACTCGGATTCCTACCCCTGTGCCAGTCAGGGAATATACAACATCCACAACTCGTCCACAGGAAATTTCCTGTCTGGCTCCGGTGCCGAGGAAGGCGGCTCCAATTCGCTTGGTGCTTCCATTCTGGAGATCTTCACCAATTACGTCTACATCTCAGGAAATAACGCCGAGGACGACTTCAAGCTCAGAGTTCTAGAAACGTTCGAGAACGGAACCTCCCACAACATCACAGTCGACCTGGAACAACAAAAGTTTGTCAACGCAAATGACTCTAACGTGTCCACCGGTGGTATGGGAGTGGGGGCCTTCCCCGATGGATACACCTCCAATTTTCTCCAATCGTTCGTGGACGACGAGATTATCGAAACAAACTCGTACTCGCTCGCCATAAGCCCCTACGGCCCGGCAGAGCTCATCCTGGGAGGTATTTCCTCCAGCAAATACACCGGAGACCTGCACCTGTTTGACTTCATCCCTCTTGTTGACGAAAGTGAGTCGTTCGTTACCTCCGATTACGGGTATACCAAAAACCTACCTGTTGTTCCAATCACCGCGTTCGGCGTCACCTCCAACTCCTCGGGAACCTCCGTCAAGTTCTCCAACGTCTACGACGATAAAATCACCACGGGTACTTATCCAAGACCAGCACTTCTCGACACAAGAACATTCTACAACTACATCCCATATTCCGCTTTGATAGAGCTTGCCGTCGAACTCAACGCTTACTACACGGCTTCCGTAGACAGTTGGATTGTCGACTGTAATGTGGGCAGCATCGGCACCATTGATATTTACTTTGGGAACATGGACGTCAACCTGCCTATTAGTTCAGTCCTGTACCCGGCCAAGAACAAGAACGGATCAGATCTGGTTTTTGAAAATGGCGACAAGGCTTGTTACTTGGCCTTTTTGCCGGATTACGTTACGGGTTTCACTCTTCTGGGTACTCCATTCCTGAAAAATGTTTACTTGGCGGTCAACAACGAAGAACAAGTCCTCGCCCTTGCCTCCGCAAAAACCGAAACCGCCGAAACCGAGGTCACCATGCATCCAATCCAGTCGGGGATCCCATTGGCGCGGACCAACAATCTCACTGACTATGGCTCGCTAACTCTGACTATACCGAGTTCCATCAACGTCACCGCAACAATTGAGCATTCTTCACAGGCTTTCATCTCGAACGGTGAAGTTTATATTGGAAACAATGGGTCGTCTCCCAACCCGTTGTCCAGTGATTATGTCCCTGGGAGCACCTCCAACTCTGCCTCCGGGTCGTACTCTTCTTCTCGGAAAGGAGAGGCTCCTCGTGGAAGCGTAAACTTCAACCTGGGTTACACCATGGGGTCCATCTTGTTAATACTCAATTTGCTGTGAAACCTCGGCTTACTTAAGACTGCATCGACACCATCCCACCTTTCCATTTATCTCGCTCTCTGAGCATTGCGCACATCCTCCAAGAGCCACCCCAACGACTAACGTTATTTTGTTTTACTACATGTTTTTTTGGAATTCAGCTTTCTATTTTCTGCTTGGCCCAGCTGGGAATTATTAGAGTTGCACCAATTTCGTCAAAAGATTATTTAGGCATTGATGCCTTCCATTCGAAAAGCGGCTGCAGTAAATGGGACGCAATAACGCATTGAACCAGCCACTCCCAGTTTACAACACTGTACTCAATACCCTTTAATGGCAACATGAGTTTGGCCTTTTTTTTCCCTGTAGGGTTCAACTTCCGTCTTTTTGTCTTCGGAAGGGAACTGTCAAAAACAATTTGCTCCAGCTTCTTCTTGTCCAGTCGCTTCAAGCACGAGTAAAGATAAACTTTCTCAGTTTTGGAGTCAAAGGCTTCAATCATTTCCGAAACCGACAGCTCGTCGATGAACGAGATGCTCTTGCAACCCATCACCCGAGCGAAAAAAACGAAGTCTTTGTGATCGATTCCCAGTTCCGACTTATGGGCCAGCAAGTGTATCCCATTGAACAGATGCTGATTGAGTCCTACCTGGGCTGAAAGGCTTTCGTGGTTGTAGTACCTGCTCAAAAATGGATAGAGATTCAAACTCAGTGAGCACTTTCTCTCGGTGCAGAAACCGGCAGGAAGTATATAACTGGGAAACGACAAAGTCCATGACTCTAATAGGGAAGGATTCGACATGATATCCTCGATGAAACGAGTAGACAGAATGGGCCAGCCTAGGGCAAGGGTTTGTAAGTATTTGAGAGTTCTAGAATCCTTTGGAGACAGCAATGCGGCGAACTTGAACGTTTTCAAAGAGCTGTCAGGTAAGACCTGCTTATCGCTGACTTTTACCAATTTGTCGAATCCATCTTCCATCACCGTTCCTCCGTTGCCGACAATAAATTTGATCACTTTGTCAAGTTTCCCCTCTGTCAGGTTGGAAGAGTCGGCAGTTCCAGGACTGCTGGGGGCAAGACTCATCACAAAGATACAGCCAGCAAACGCGGCAGCTTTTCCAGGCTCAACGGGATTAGAGACCTCTGGCTCTTCACCGAGCAAATTGGTTAGATATGTCCCAAAATATTGCTCGTCATCAAATAACTTGAAATCGACTTTCGCAGCCTGTATCGCAGTTATGTAGATATCTTCAATTGCCACTTCAGTCTCTTCTCCAATAAGATCTTTGTTATACTTCTCACGCACGTAAACCTTGTTGTAGCCTCTCATGCACCGCACAGGATTTCTGTAAGTCGGGTCGTACTCCAACCCGGTGATTTTGTACACTTTCGGTCGATTGGAGGTCAGTTTGACATTGTCACCCACCTTCAATGAAAGAGGGGCAAACAGTTTGCTTTGGTCAACATGGTCCTTCATTTGTGAATTTGTGATACAGGCCGTGAAAAGACTGCTTTTACCGTTCATTTGGTATGAGGTAACGCTCTCCACATTAAAAGGGTACTTCAGATTGTTGACAGTGACCCACACTGACCTTTTGAACTTGAAATCTTTCACAGAGAATTTGTTGTTCGCATCACTTCTCCATATGCCTTTCACTGGATGAATAACGTTGCCGTCAGGGCCAAAATCAAACGAACTTTTTCTATGAGATGAAGACGGTGCCAGTTTCGATAGCAAATGCGTCTTTTGGTGGTCCATCAGTGGCTGCGACTGGCTATTTGCAAACTCCTCGGTATGCTCAAAAGCCGGTGAAGGCTCCTCGTCTTGCAAAAGAGCATCATAAATAGCGGTTGATCGTTCCTGAATGCTGCTGTTGTCCTTGATTTGGCTTTGTTTGGAGTTCAAGTCGCCGGGTTTTTCAAAAGTGGACGCCGAATGACGCTTTTTGACAGACTTTAATTTCAAAGGTTCACCAACTTCGGCTTCTTCTCCAAAATCAAAAACGCTTTCTTTGTGAACGCTGTTCCCAGATACTGAATTGCTTCTTGAGGATCCCCGAGAACTGACATCCAGCTGTACCGGAGAAACGGCCTCCGGCTCCCATTTTGAGTCAACGGTGGGACTATCCTGTTCCTTTGGCTTCCGAGGGTCTCGTTTCGCGATTATAGGAGTTGCCGAGGTAAATGCAACCTGGGACAAAATGGGCGAAGAGAGATTAATGACGTCGTCGTCTCGTCTTTCTGCTTCTGCCTCGTCTTCATCCCCCTCTCCTTCGGAGAGAATAATGACAGTCTGTTTAGACGAACCATCAAAGCCGCGATAACTCATCTTCGTAGGGTCTTCTTGCGAGGACGAAGGCTCGGAGAGAACAAGGGGACGATGTTTGCTCCAACTTATTGGCGATTTATGGTTGAAGTCTTCCTTCTTAGATGAGGCCGGCTCCAAATCACTGAGGTCTTCATCAATCAACTCTAGAGTTTCAGGAAGATCGTGTGACTTCGTGGTTGCTTGACTCACGTCTACCTTCAACGTTCCTGGGTATCTTTTGGTCGACGACTCCTCGCCGTACTCAAAATCGGATATTTCTTGCGACATGGGCTCGTTCATTTCGTATGATGATATGTCCAATGCAGCTGTATCCGAGCTATCGCGTCGAGGTTTCCGGTTGTTGCTGTTGTGAACCAAAGTTTCATACGCTCCAATTCGTTTAGGCGAGCTCGGGATCTCCCGCATCGAGGCCTTGTCTCGCATCAAAGTTGACAAGGGCTGCGGAGTCGTTTCGAATCTCTGTTGAGGCAACTTTCCCGATCCGTAGCTTTGGGAACTGATGATCTCATCGTTGATCTCATCTGAGCTTTGACGGTACCGCTGGTTGATTTTGATCGCAGACTCACGGTGGTGAGCAACAGTCGCCGGTGAAGGAGAAATCCCGCGTTCTTCTGAGTACTGTTTGCGTCTATTAATCGAGATAAACGAGCTTGGCCCGTTTGAGCCATTAGTTCGGGGCCCTAGAGGGCTGCTGTCAGTCACAACCACATGGCGTGACTTCTCAACTGTTCCCGGAACCTGTATGTCTTCCTCCTCTTCTTCCTCTTCTTCTTCTTCTTCTTCCTCTTCTTTCTCGATCGTTCGGCTTTCTGCCGGTGAATTGTTCATGGTCTCACGCTGCCGTTTGACTTGATGATATTGGCTTTCACTTGTTGTAATTACGCGTCCCGAGTTTGTCTCGGACGCCCTGTCAGTGTCCATATAGCGATTCAAATACGACAAATCGGATTCGTCGCACTCTTTTAAAGTGTCCTTTTCTCTCAACTTATTATTGAT
Source organism: Ogataea saltuana (assembly GCA_030674545.1). Taxonomy (NCBI): domain Eukaryota; kingdom Fungi; phylum Ascomycota; class Pichiomycetes; order Pichiales; family Pichiaceae; genus Ogataea; species Ogataea saltuana. The sequence continues at coordinate 316,298 of JAKTYV010000009.1, forward strand.
TTCCTCATTGATGTTTGCGTCCGCCTGTGTAGGCAGCGAGGTGTTTCCTGTTTCCGTGTCGTTGTCATCCAACTCTCCCAACAAGTTGATAAACTTGGTGTTGAGATTGAGAGGGGTGCCCGACTCGTCGGCCGTATCTGCCTCCTCATCATTGGCGTTTTCTTTCAAAACAATTCCAACCTCAGTGTCATACTCGAACGCCTCCACTTGTCTGTCTCTCAGTCTTTTGAAAGCTTCAGCTGAGTTTCGTCGCTTCGAAGTTGTAGAATCTCGGCGGTTTGTGAGTCTCGACCTGTTTTGCTGTGAAGGGGTTATCATGCTGAAGTCTGAAGTATCATGCGCCTTTGAAGGAGTGCTGGTAGAGTTTGGAGAAACATCAAATGGGTTTTTTATTTTCGTCAAATGGGGACTATCAAACTGGTTAATTCGAAAGTCATTGCTGCTTTGAAAACTGTCGTTTTTACGCTGTGAATTGTTCCTGTTTGTCCTGTTGGACGTCAGCGATTGCATGTATTGAGACGCCTGGAATAAATCGGTTTGTTCGTTCTTCTTCTGGTTTTTATAGAAATCGCCGTATGCGGCAGGCGTATTTCGTCTATTGAGGGTATCTTCGTAAAGTCTGTTATGGGTTTCGTTTGATGCTGGATTAATGGAGGAACTTGCCCTCTTTAAAAGAGACATCTTCTTTCTTTGTGAATCGCTTGTCCTTCGTTCGCTCATTTGCAATATAACTCACTTTTACAACCACACGTCATTTGAAGCTTCTTCCTTGATCTTCTAGAACATTTTCGCTGCTTGCTACAGAATCTTATAAGAACAAAGGGGTTTCGAACAGTGAGCATGTCAAGATGCGTAAACCTCATTCGAACAAATGATCGCGACGCGAGGGGAAATGATATGGTTTCGCGTCGATCAACAAAGATCAATCGACGCGTCGATTCTTATGACAGCTTTTTTGTGGCGCGGAAAAAGGGGGGCAGAAATTAAAAGCAAGGATCTTTCTTGGGCGCTCTGGGAAGCGCTTTGCTCAACTTGACACTAATCAGACGTTTTTTTTGTACAACCACCAAAACGAAAACAACCGTCATTAGCTTAGCCAAAGGTCCGAGCGACGGCGACACCGAAAGATAACATTGGCTAGATTAAATTTTGCTAAGATATGAGCGAGATTAGCAGTGTATCTTATCCTGGATTTCAACCAGCCACCAGTTTGTTTTCAGCTTCAAATCAAGGCTTGCCCGATCAGAAGAATCAAGTTGAACTGGATTTTGCTTTCTCGAGAGTAGTGAGACTTACGCCGAGACTTTTGCTAGACCCTTCGTTCGATCGTCAAAAGCGACTAGAATCGGCCTTTTCGTTCATGGTGATGGGAAGAACCAAGGCCGGCTCAAGAGAACTGGTGAACGTGTTGAAATTGGGAACGCTGCTAGAAAAGCCTCTTTTGCTCAAACAAGCGGGTGATATTTTTTACAACTTTGGCGAAAAAGATTGCGCTTTCCAGTGTTATCGAGAAGGACTTTTACAATGCAAGATAGCGCGGGATATCGATGACCAATTGGTTGGATACTTGAAATCAAGACTTTCTGAGTTGGAACACGAGGACTCTGTTAGTTCAGGATCTATCGAATCCATATTGAGATACAAGGAAAAAACATTTCGGTCAATGATCTCGGAGTTGTCCGTTTCGGACAAGGCCAGGCAAGAAGTTGAGGAGTTTAAACAGCTATTATCATTGTCAGAGTTTGCAGAAAAAACCCAGTTTGTTTCGTCGATTGTTGCTGAAGACTGCAGAATGTTCGAAATTGAACTTCTCATGGAGAAACAAGATATTTTTGGAAGTGCCGCTGATGACCTAGAAAAGTTTCTGAGATGCTTGATTTCTGAGCTTTGTAAACTCCCAGATTTGAACCTTTACAGAAACATTTTGGTTTCTTCCAGATTGGAACAGATTGTTACCTACCTGTCGTTCAGTATCTTGTCGGCACCCAGCCAATTGGAAATCAACGGACTCCCTAAGGAATTTTCTGAACTGATCTCTTTGATCAAAAGCCATTACGCCAACAATTTTTCCCTGAAACAGTTTACCAAGAGATTTGAATTTTATCTCATCAAATGCCTGCTCCAGGGGTTGAGAAAATACGTCGAGCTTAACTACGAAGAGGCCAAAGTTGTCTTTTGCGATATTACTGTCGGGTGTGATACCATGTCTAAGTTATGCTGTATGAGGGGATTCAGGGGCACGGAGAAGCACATTTTGTCTGATCTCACCGAAGAGGGTAGGGACAAGATTAGAAAGTTTACAACCAGTATCGGACTCTTTTCAGCGTTTTATTCGGCCATGAGTGTACTCAAATGCCACGATAACGCTTTTGACAGCCAAAACTTGAACGCCATGGAGTTGCTATCAATTGCTCAAAGCTTGAAAAAGTACCATTTTAATGCCTCCAACCTGATGTTGAAGGTCAAACATGACTGGATTCACACCGTCTCAGGAAAACTTCACGAATGGCTGGCGATAAAGAACTCTAAGAACTTCCATCGAGAGAAAACACTTCAGAAAGCCAACAATGCACATTTAGAAGCAATGATGCTGCACTACATTAAGGCTCTTAATTGCAAACACTTGGACGATCCATCGGTAATTAGTCTGTATGACAAAATTTTGTGGGGCATTTTGATGCATGGTGGCTACCATTTGCAGACTTTTTGGGTTTTAAAGTTTTTCAGAGATTACGCCTGTTTTAACAGCGACTCATCTCTATTGAGCTACGAAGACGAGTCTTCATACAACCAGGATATCTTCAAGCTGAAAGAAAACATTGACGACAGCATTTTTACCATCATCGACAAGCTTTATGAGCAAAGAAAACAGTTTTCAAAAAAACAGGGCTCGATTTTCGTCTCCGGTAGCTCCAAGTTTATCATTCCTCAGATCTTTTACTCCGAGTCTCGCAGCCTGGTCTTCTCACAGGAATACGCCATGAACGAAAGTCTCAAAACCAAGCAAAATTTCAGAGTTTCTCCCAAAGGAATAGTGATGAAAGGGATTTTGAAAGCGGACCCCAGCGTAGTCGAGTACTGTAACAAGATCAGCGAGGACCTGTTGGAGGAATGGTCGAAAGGCGGGTTAATGAAGTCGACCGAGGTTCGTTCTGACCCAGTAGTGCAAAACTTCTTTGAGTCCTACTACGACGGAGATCGTTTGACAAGATATTAGTAGTATATATAAATATATGCAGTTGACGATTTGGATTGAATTAATAAACGGACATTTCTTCGGTAATATCGCCCAACAATTTGAGGTCGTAAGAACCGGAAATGTTTTCGTAGACTTTCACTCTCGAGCGAACGTCTTTTCTGGAGATCGTGCTGACCCATTTCCCTGAACACGAGCAATGAGAAGACAGTTCGCTATCCTTGACCTTTCCGCACTTGGAACATTTCACGCTCTGAACGAGGTACCGGAAGAGAAGTCTGTTGAGCTCACAGATGAGTTTTTCTTCGATAGCCAGCTTGTTGTAAGGCCTGAGACAGCCTTCGCAATTCCACATGGACTCTTCCGAGTCTCTGCAAACGTCGATGTCTCTGATGTAGTTGCAGTAGTTGCAAACCACCTGAGGAAGAATCAGAGATGTTGACGGGTTCTTGAACGTTGCTTCTTCGCTGAACTCCTTTATCTCAAACAGCATCAGAATGTCTCTGCGGAGCATCCTGACTTCGATGTTTCTCCTTTTTGAGAGACTCAGAATCTGACAGAGGTACTTGGCGAGCTCCAGCGTTGGGTTGGTGAGATTTAGGTATGAACCTGGCCGAACGGGGAATCGGTACTCATCCATCATCTGCGGGTCGAGACTGAGCTCGTTTTGTTTTCTGATGAGAGTTCTTATTCTTTTCAGCAAAGGAGTCCTGAATAACTCGGTGACTCCCTTGTCGTAATACTCCATTTCCAAGGACTCGTCTTTTCCTTCAAACTTGGCCATTCTTTGCTGTTTCAGCTGCTGGAAAATCCCGCCTTTGTTGAAGGTTGACTGCGTTTGCGATTGCGAGTAGCTGTCCAACTCCTGCTGGCGGAATTTAACAAAAGAATCCAGGAACAACACCACCCACTCGTCGAACTCGGCTTGTAGAATGGGAGGCAGGAACTCTCGAACCTGCCATTTGGAGACAGCCTGCAATTGCTGCTTTTCCTCCGTCTGAATCTCGTTACAGAACCGTCCTGCATAGTTGTATCTGTCCATCCAGAGCAGGATGTCCCAGTAACGGGAAACTTTGAGCTCGAGGAAGTTGAACAACGGAGTGGCTCGAGCAGTGGAAACCACGTATTGTCCGTAGGCATACGAGTTTTCCACTGCTGTCTTGGACGTTTTCAAAATCACCTTGTTTCTGTTGGCAAACACGATTGAGGAACCCATTTTCCTGAAAGCTCCCAGCAATTGAACAAGCGATTTCTTCGTCAAGTTGTGGACGTGATAGTGTAATGCCGAGTCGTACAAGAACGACGAGGGACTTTGGCACCAAGAGACAAAACTGTGAACCATCGAGTCCGCATCAGAGTTGTTCTTGATAGCGTCGTCCCACCAACTCTTCACGAGACCCCGCAGAACGACCAGCGCAGGAGCGGAGAACGAGTCCTCGGCGAACAGACCTCCACCGGCCGGGTCTTCGGCGTTGTTGTCCTTTGATTTAGCGGTGTAAATTCCCTCGGCCTCGTTGATCAACGACGAAGTCAGGACCGTGTTGATCGTGAGGTTTTCAATCTCCAACTCCACGCAAACCGTTTCGTAAATCTCCGGCCGGTTGATAGTTGGAAACTCAAGCGACTCTTCAGCACTCAGCAACAGCCGGTCTTTCTCAACACCCCCGTAGTCGGGAGCAGGGTTTGGAGACCACCAGAGAACGATGTTGTTTTGGTTGAGTCTCCGTGCGTACTCGATGTCGATCAGATACCCCATGTTATCCACCTTAAGGTTGCACAAGGGGATGTTGCTGTATTTGGCGAGCGATATAATCTTCTGGAGCCAGTTGCCCAGCGAAAGGTAGTGATTGATCACTCTTTTCATGATCAGCGAGTGCCACGAGAGAGAGTTGATCTGGACCTCTCCCGAGCTCATTTTCAGAGTCGGCAGCTTAGCGGTGGCTTTCAGCAGTTTGACCAGCTTGGATGAGAAAGGCGACTGGACCACCAAGAGAGCCTTGGCCGCGCTGTGGTCATCAATGTTGGCAATACGATGGTTCAGCTTGTTGTACAGCTTCGCTCTGTCGGTGTAGTACTTCGTCTCGAAAGTCATCTCCGCCTGGTAATCAATATGTTTGCTCAGGGTTGATTTCTTCGCCGAAAACAGGTCGTTGTACAGCTGGTCGAGATTGGCAGGCAGCTGCTGCGCAGTTGACGTTGGCTTCAGCACGTAAACCAAGGCCGCGTTCGACGCAGGGTCAAACAACGTGAAAACCTCGTAGGAGTTTGAAACGATATGGAGCAAGTACAAAACTCCGGTGGACATTCTCCGCAAGTAGTTCTCTGCGCCGACCGATCTCAAATCGTGCTGGTTAAAACCCTTTTCAAAAGATTGGCCCAGACTGCCCAAACGGGTATCGTCGAACTTGACACAGGTTCCTAGTTCGATGATGGCTCGCTCCGTAGGACTGATTTGCGACTCGTAAAGCGCAGCCACGCTCGGCGACCTCAGGACGCTGTCGGACCTCTCCATCTCGGCCAAAAAGGTGTCTTCCGCCATAGTCATTTTGAACAGGTTCTTGCTACTACTCCCGTTTGGTAGCAGCTCCATAGCAGGCTTCACCTCGCAGTTGGGGATCACCGTTTGCGGGAAAACGTCCGACTTGAAGTCAAGATAGATCTTGCGGGGGATTTGGAACGACAGCGATTGGATCTTGCCGTTTATCAGCACGTGAGCTTTCAAGATTCCCGGCCGTTCGTCATCCTGCGAGTACTGCAAAACCTGCCAGGTAGAGTCGGCGTACTGCTCTGCTTGGTTTCGCATGATTCCACTGATGGTGGTGCGGTCTGTCGGAAGAGACTTGTCGCCGAACAGTTTGCTTCTTCTTTCTCTTTCGTTGGCTTGGACCTCCCATTTCAACTTCTGGTACTGCAAGAAGCCCACGTAATCCTCCATCGGATCCGGGCAGGGCTGGTTCTGGATTTTCTGATTCAGTTCCTCCTGGGTTTCTTCGGCAAGACGTCTTTTTTTCGTGGTGACTTTTCCAACCTTGGGACGCAAACCACTGCCTCCAGCGCCGTTGAAATCCTCGATGTCCTGGATCCGGTTTGTTACGTCGCTCATCACCGGAACAGAGCCCTTGGGAGCCGTCTTGAAGAAACTTCCCAGCGAGGACTGTTTCAGCCTGTCGTTCTTGATGTCGATACGTTTCCGCAGCCAGTCAGGATGAACCACCCGCGGAACAGGATTGCTCACTCCCTGCAAGGCGGCCGGGATCGTGATGATCTTCTGGACAACGGAAGCCAGACGCTCGCGGTAGTAGTTCCAGTCGATGATAGTTCTCGGGTCAAAGTCCTCCAAGGAAGGGTCCGCCAGCCATCTGCGCAAGTACTTGCGTCTCACGGCCGGCTCCGAGGAGAAAATCGCAGTCGGGACTGCTCTCTCCGTCACGGGAGCACCCAAAGGCCGGTCTGAAATAACGTACTTACACGCCAATCCCTTGTCCTTGACCATCTCCTCACCAAGAAACTCACCTAGTCTTTTTGCCGTGGTGATGGAGGTGGATTTCTGAGCCCCGTACTCCTCCAACGTCTTGGACATGCTTCTGTTTTCACAAATCAGCTCGATCAGATCCTCATCCTCGAGCATCCGACCGCGGGTGTCCAGCACGTCCAGCCATCGGTTAGCGACGTTGGCGACCGCCTTGTAGCATTCCTCCAACGTGTGTCCCTCGAGAAACAGCTTGAAAATATCCGACTGGAAGTTCTTGATCAGCTGCAACTCTCCACGTCTCTTGAGCTCGAAACCTTTCAACTCCGCCAACGAGCCGTCGAAATTGAAGACCGCGTACCTTTTCTTCAGGCCCTTACCTTCCTCCTTCGAGGTGGGCAGAACCATCGCTTTGTAGGGACCGTCGACCTCGAAGAAAATCGAGTTGTCCGAATGGGTCTCGTACTTGAGCTTGTTGGGGTCTACCAGCATTTGGTACTGGTGGTTGGTGAATTTCTCGTGAACCAAGTAGTTCAGCATCGAGCATGGATACGACGTGAACACCTTCTTGCCGTCCTTCAGCTTGAACGTGAAATCTTCGGGGAAACTCGAGGGAAGAATACACCAAATACCGTCCGTGTCCAGCTCCAAAGGTCTTCCAAGTCGCTCAACCAGAGCACGGGCCATCTGGATGATGGTGGCTCCAGTCAGACACGTGACTCCAGCCATTTCCATGGAGTACCACCGTGACCCTTTCCGCATCACGTACCCGTAGAACGAGTTCAGAATCACCTTGTGGGCCAGCTGCAAAGAGTCGTACAGAACGACCATTTTTTTCGCCTCGTCGATCCCGTTCCGGTCCTCTTTCGACATACTCGACACCTTGCCCTTCCAAACCTTGGCCAGGCCTTTGAACTCGTAACGTCGGTCGCGGAAGTCTCTAACGGTGTCGACGTAAAACGGGTTCTCCCTTTGGCAAATGATGGCCTCTCTCTCAACGGTCTCGGTTACCTTGATTCGATGGTAGACTTTCCGAGAGTAGTCTGAGATCCGCTTCTTGATGTGTGCAACCTGCTCGCTGTAAGGCAGGTCTTCAAAAGAACGCCGCGGCTGACCTGCCCGGCGAGGAGGGAAGGTCTCGCTGTTGAGAGCGTTCTTGATCATGTTGTACTCGTTCGTCTCGGCCGGGTAGAACTCTCCACGCCAGGCCCACGGAAGCCTTCTGTCACAGGTCTTTCCTGGCCGGTTGAAGTCGCACGAGGCACAGTCTTTTCCCGTCTTCATCGAGTCTGGCTGCAGACGGTTGGTCGTCATGATGTTCGGGTACATCGACGCCACGTCCACGTGGTATATCAGGGGAACTTCGTTCCTCTTCGGGTTGTTCCTCAGTTCAAGCAACTTGTCCCTGATCTCGTTGTAGATCTCGTCGTAGTTCACCACGTCTTCGAGCTTTTTCTTGGCCTCCACCACGATGGAGAATTTCAGAGCGCTGTCGAGATCAGCGAGAATCTCGTCGATGGCACTGGGATCGACACTAAAGTCGGTCTTGAGATCTGCTCGGAAAACACCCGCTTCCAGAGACTCCACGTGACCACCGACATAAGTCTCAGACTCAAGCAAATGGCCGTCGTAGAACCGCTCCATCGGGTCCACGTGCTTGTTTGGCAACAGAATCCCTCCCTCGTAGGCTTGAACCATCAGAAGCATCTCGCACAACGTACCGGTACCCTTTCTCAGAACCTCGTCCGGATTCAGCGGAATGATCGTGCACAGAGAGAAAATAAACGGATGCACGTACTTGTAGTACAGATAGTAGGTCGCAACAGCGTCGGAGACCGAATACTCAGAAAGCAGCTGAGGTTTTTCGTAGGCGTACGGGGTCATCAACTCCGGATCGAGCTCGGTGGGATTGTAGCCAAGCTTCACCGTGGTGACTGCCTTCAAACCCTGCGAGCCTTGCGGAAGATATGAGTCTCTTTTCACCCATCTGTAGCAGTCCATGTGCACGCAGTACGTCGACTTGTACTCGTTCTCGCTGTCTTTGGCAAACCCAATCTCTTTGAACATGTCAATGTCGTGGTAGAGCGCTCGAGCCTCGACAAACGGCCAGTCAAAGAAGTCTCCGTTGAAGGTGGCTATCACGGTTGGTCTGCAGTCCCGGATGTGCTCGAAAAACCGCTCGATCAGCGCCTTTTCGTTGGCCTCGTTGAAAATAGTGAAACAGCCGGGATACTCTGGTTTGGGAGTGTACTCAAAGTCCTCAATGTCCTCGCTGATGATGTCTCGATTCGTGATTAGGTAACCGTCCCCGTCGATCATATACGAGATCATCATGATCTGATCCACCGAGCTGTCGGGGAACTTCAGCGGAGCCTTGGTGGTTTCGATGTCGAACGCCAAAACGACCGGGTCCGCGAACGCAATCTTTTCCTTGCTCTCGGTCAACGAAACCTTGCCCTGATCCGCTTGGACAGTGTACCATTTCCCCACCCTGATGTTCTTATCGATAGAGACACGGACGTGATAGGGAACGTCGTACTCCCGAATGTCCTCGATCAGCTCCGAAGCGTTTTTGTACTTGTTTTTCCCCGTCCCGGACTGCTCGTTGGGGAACTCTTCCTCGTCCTCGTCCTCCTTGTAAAACGTGTTGTAGTTCAGGTCCACCGACTGGTAGATGTCCTTGCTTCCGCGAGCGGCCTTGTTGCTGGCGATGATCGGCTGCAGCATCCGCCGCGCGTCCAGCAAGTCGGAGACGTTGTGGAAACTGAGTTTCAGTAGCTGTCGTTTCAGCCCAATCAAGTGGTTGCTCAACGACAGGTCCTCTTTTTCGAGCCACGTCAGCTTCTTCAACGTACCCTCTAGGAATTTGCGCAGGTATTCCTCAACCTCGATGCAACACCCTTCTTGAGCCATCAGCAGGAAGTATGGATCGTACTGGACACTGGCTTTGAACGACCCCCCTTCCTCGTCCAGAAAGTAGTAGTCGACACCAGAACAACCACCCAGGTTCTCGGCAGACGCTATAGTGGTGGCATGCATGTTGACCAGCCATCCGGTCTTTCTGGGTCCTGATTCGTACCGGTCAAACCCAAAAACAGAGTCGATCCGGTCGATCTCTTTAACAGCCTCCGACCGGGCCAGGTTCTTGGACTCTCTGTTCCAGGCATCGTACTCTGTTCTGCCGTCCCGCGCGCCCGTGTCTCGCGTGTTCTTCACGTATCTCGCCGAGTACGACGAGTTTCCGTTTCCCGGCTTCGCAGACATTGTTGGTAGCAGATGTCTTGGATCGTCCACCAACGTTCCTCTCTGATACCAACGCGTAAAGAAGGGCCTTAAAACTTTTTTAGAGATTTCGTGTAACGAAATAATTTGGAGACGCGAAAACGAAATCTGCAGAAAAACCATACGCCGATCGACGCGACGATTATGCTGGGAGGTCTCGCGATTTCAGCCCAGTGGCCACAGACACGGAATTTTAACCATCTGTCACCAAACAAATACCTGTTGATTCACACTGCGCATATTTTGCAAGAAAGTGTCGTGCGTGATCTCCCGTCCCATCGACCAATCAAACAAGGCAAACTCGATCAGAGACCCGTCGGACCGTTTCTCCTTTTCCACCACAGGAAACGCGCCTGCCCATGTACAATCCCTACGCAGAGTCGGCCCCCGACTCCAAGGCCCAAGGCTTCTACCAAAAGCCAGCCTCAACGTTCGCGTCGGCGTCCGAGTCCCAACAGTACCAGTCGCAGGCCTACACTAACGCGAACCAGTACCAAAACCCGCAAGTCCACCAGCAGCAGCAACAGCAACAGCAGCAGCAGCAATCACAGCATACACAGCCCAATGGGGCCCACATAAACACGTTCTTCAGCGACCCAGCCGCGCAAATGGGACTCCACTTCAGCCAGTCGGCGTTCAACGCGTCACACCAGTACATGCAGGACAATTTCGGGCAATTGGTGGGCAACCAGGACGTGAAGTACTATTTCAAAGTGTCGAATTCGTACGTTCTCCGCAAACTGGTGCTCATTTTGTTTCCGTTCAAGAACAAAACGTGGACTAGACAACTCAGGTCATCGACTGACGTTGCCACGGCCCAGGCCATGGAGGTTTACGCGACTCCAATCGAAGACGTGAACGCTCCCGACCTCTACATTCCGCTAATGTCGTTCGTCTCGTACGTGCTGCTGTGGGCCGTCTTCAGTGGGATCAACGGGACGTTTCACCCGCAATTGCTGGGCTACGCCACCACCAGAACCCTCGCATTGTACTTTGTGGACGTTTTTCTTATCAAGGTCTCCTTCTACGTCCTGGGCGTCGACTCCAAGAACAGAAAGCTGTGGGATCTCGTGAGCTACAGCGGCTACAAGTTCATATCCATCCTGTGCGTTATGCTGGTGAAAAACCTGTTTTCGTCCTACCTGGTGATCTATCTCAGCTTCTTGCTCACTATTTTTTCCCTGGGCTTCTTCCTCATGCGGTCGCTGCGGTACGTTGTCCTGCCCACCAGACTCGACTCCAACTCGCTCTCGCCCGCCGTGAAGCGGATCCGGTCCCAGTTTCTGTTTGTGTACGCCTTTGTTGTCCAGGCAGCCATGGTTTGGTTCATGGCCTAGAGCAAGAAATCCTCCACCCGCAACACTGTGTTTGTTGTGCGCGCTGTTACCCGGGACGTCCCCCGGGTAACCGCAATTTCACTCGCGGGTCGCACACTCATCACAATAGCTGCCAACAATAAGATTTTTTTCTTCAATTAAGCAAAAAAATTTTCAGTAAATTTTTTCCCTCCGTACGAAATTGATTTAGCAGGCTGATGGATTGGCGTGCAATTTGCAGGGAGTTGGAGGGGTTTTAGGCAAATTTTCACCTTGGTTATTTTCTTTTGTTACATATCTTTCTTCTCTGGAGGTCTTTTTTTATCAACTCCATTGATTACTTTCGAAGTATATAACAAGACTCAAAATGGGTATGTAACTGAACAAAATGGACTGCTTTGGCCGATGGAGCTGGCTCGGACAGGCCGGCAACGTGTGCTCACTGCATTGATTGCCACCCTGTGGCCTGAAGTTTCGAGGTTGCAAGGCTTTTTTCACAGTCACAGGCAAAACGTCATACTAACTCGAACGGAATGCAGTTAACTTCACTGTTGAACAGATCAGAGAGTTGATGGACAAGGTTACGAATGTTCGTAACATGTCCGTCATCGCTCACGTCGATCACGGTAAATCCACCTTGACCGATTCGTTGGTTCAGAGAGCTGGTATCATCTCGGCCGCCAAGGCTGGTGAGGCCAGATTCACTGATACCAGAAAGGATGAACAAGAAAGAGGTATCACTATCAAGTCTACCGCCATTTCTTTGTACTCCGAGATGGAGGAGGAAGACGTGAAGGAGATCAAGCAAAAGACCGACGGTAACAAGTTCTTGATCAACCTTATCGACTCGCCAGGTCACGTTGATTTCTCTTCTGAGGTTACCGCTGCTTTGAGAGTTACCGATGGTGCTTTGGTTGTCGTTGACTGTGTTGATGGTGTGTGTGTGCAAACCGAGACTGTTTTGAGACAAGCTCTTTCCGAGAGAATTAAGCCAGTCGTTGTCATCAACAAGGTTGACAGAGCTATGCTGGAATTGCAAGTCTCCAAGGAAGACTTGTACCAGTCCTTCTCCAGAACTGTTGAGTCCGTTAACGTTGTCATCTCCACCTACGTTGAGAAGGTGTTGGGTGACGTGCAGGTTTACCCAGAGAGAGGTACCGTTGCTTTTGGTTCCGGTCTTCACGGTTGGGCTTTCACTGTCAGACAATTCGCCATCAGATACGCCAACAAGTTCGGTGTCGACAGATCTAAGATGATGGACAGATTGTGGGGTGACTCTTACTTCAACCCAAAGACTAAGAAGTGGACCAACAAGGGTACTGACGCTAACGGAAAGCCTTTGGAGAGAGCCTTCAACATGTTCGTTTTGGACCCAATCTTCAGATTATTCGCTGCCATTATGAACTTCAAGAAGGATGAAATTCCAGTCTTGTTGGAGAAGTTGGAGATCAACCTTAAGGGTGACGAGAAGGAGCTTGAAGGTAAGGCTCTTTTAAAGATCGTCATGAAGAAGTTCTTGCCAGCTGCTGATGCTTTGCTTGAGATGATTGTCATCCACTTGCCATCCCCAGTTACCGCTCAATTCTACAGAGCTGAGACTTTGTACGAAGGTCCAGTTGATGACGCTTCTTGTCTTGCTATCAAGAACTGTGACCCTAAGGCTGACTTGATGCTTTACATCTCCAAGATGGTGCCAACCTCTGATAAGGGTAGATTCTACGCTTTCGGTAGAGTTTTCGCCGGTACTGTTAAGTCCGGTATGAAGGTCAGAATTCAAGGTCCAAACTACGTCCCAGGTAAGAAGGAGGACTTGTTCGTCAAGGCTATCCAGAGAACCGTTTTGATGATGGGTAGATTCGTCGAGGCTATTGACGACTGTCCAGCCGGTAACATTATCGGTTTGGTTGGTATCGACCAGTTTTTGCTCAAATCTGGTACTTTGACCACCAACGAAGCTTCCCACAACATGAAGGTGATGAAGTTCTCTGTCTCCCCCGTCGTGCAAGTCGCTGTTGAGGTTAAGAACGGTAACGATCTTCCAAAGTTGGTTGAAGGTTTGAAGAGATTGTCCAAGTCTGACCCATGTGTTTTGACTTACATGTCTGAATCCGGTGAGCACATTGTTGCCGCTACTGGTGAATTGCACTTGGAAATTTGTTTGTCCGACCTGGAAAACGACCACGCTGGTATTCCATTGAAGATCTCCCCACCTGTTGTTGCTTACAGAGAAACCGTTGAGGCTGAGTCCAGAATCGTTGCTCTGTCCAAATCTCCAAACAAGCATAACAGAATCTACTTGAAGGCTGAACCATTGAGCGAGGAGTTCTCCGATGCTGTCGAGACCGGTAAGATCGGTGCCAGAGACGATGTCAAGCTCAGAGCCAGATTGATGGCTGATGAGTACGGCTGGGATGTCACTGACGCCAGAAAGATCTGGTGTTTCGGTCCAGATGGTCAAGGTCCAAACGTTGTTGTTGACCAGACCAAGGCTGTCCAATACTTGCTTGAAATCAAGGACCACGTTAACGCTGGTTTCCAATGGGCTACTAAGGAAGGTCCAATTGTTGGTGAGGCTCTCAGAGGTGTCAGATTCAACATTATGGATGTTACTTTGCACGCTGATGCTATCCACAGAGGTGCTGGTCAAATCATGCCAACCATGAGAAGAGCTACCTTTGCTGCTATGCTTTTGGCTGAGCCAAGAATCCAAGAGCCTGTCTTCTTGGTTGAGGTCCAATGTCCAGAATCTGCTATCGGTGGTATCTACTCTGTTTTGAACAAGAAGAGAGGTCAAGTCATTTCTGAGGAACAGAGACCAGGTACTCCATTGTTCACTGTCAAGGCTCACTTGCCAGTCAATGAGTCTTTCGGTTTCACCGGTGAGTTGAGACAAGCTACCGGTGGTCAAGCTTTCCCACAAATGATCTTCGATCACTGGTCCACCATGAACGGTGACCCAACTGACAAGTCTACCAAGCCTGGTGACATTGTTACCAACACCAGAAAGAGAAGAGGTATGAAGGAAGATGTTGCTGGTTACGAAGAGTACTACGACAAGTTGTAAGTTAGTCAACTTACCGCTGTTACTTTTCTTTTCTGGTTCATAAACTTCATGTCGTTTTTGTTTGTTTGAAAGGGCTTAATGCGTTGAGTTTAATCGGATACTCCCTGACTCTTGATTTTTCATAATCTGTTATATTTAAAGATTTGAAATTATTCTACTTTTCACCTGTACTTCACCTGTAACACAACTACCTACCACCTCCTTCTTTTTTTTCTCTTCACGCTTGTCTTCTTGACCTCTACATCAACATGCTGTTTCGGTGCAGCCATGTCCTCTTCTTTGCGCTCCTCTATGTCTAGGCCATCCAGCTTGAACTCGCTCAAAATCTGTTCAAACTCTCCTTTCAGCACCATTTTCTCAAAATTCGACATTCTTTCATACACCTGGGCACGAACTCTTCGCCAGTAGTTTTTGAAGTGTCTGTAAATTGCGGCATTTCGGTCGAATTGGCCCGAAGATATCACGTACTCGTCCAAGTTGGAAATGTCCTTTATCAATTGCGACACTGTCCCGTACCCATTCGAGTCCAGCTTCTGCTTTATCGATGAAACGTCCAACACATTCTTGTCTTCAACGACCACGTCTTCGACAGGAGACTGTCTGTAGTGTCGAACGAATTGCTCAAAAAGCTCGCTGATCAGAAACTGCATGGGGAAATAAAACATGTTGACTTGCTCCAGTAGGCACTTGGTGGACTCCAGTTCAACCTGCGCTTTCTCTAGAGCAGAACTTGAAATGTCAATTAGCTTCGACACATCAGACTTGATGGTCCCAAGAATGTTCAGCCTCTCGCCGATCTCGAATTCGGACAGTCCTCCGAAATTTGTGGCATCGAGTCTCTTGATGAGCGGAGTTCTCTTCAGGTCTCGTTTCAGCGTCCAATACTTGCATGTATGGAGGAAAAACCCCCTTGAGTCCTCGATCCGGATTTTCTCTTTCGCAAGAAATTCCTCAAAGGTTCTGTAAAATACTTCCGGCGCAATTGGAGAGCCGGCGGCAGTTTTCCACTTGAACAAATCGTTCCTCGTCTCCTTAAGCTCAATCTTCTTTTGGCGTGATACGAGAAGCTTGTTCGAAAGCTTTGGCAATCTGGAATTCCTGGCTGATGAGTAGTACAGTCGCGTTTTCTCGATCCCCAGTTTCGTGTCATGGTACAAAGTCCATCCCTTCGGCGAGTGCTTGTGGCAGTACGAAATCACTGAAGACTTATCGTTGATCGCTCCCTGTATTCCCGACTTGAGCTCCATGTACAATTCGGCTCTTCTAGCACAAGTGGCATGGTACGCCGTCGAACAACTATTCTTGCGGCATTGCACACACGCACCCACTCGCTTTCGACAAATGTAGCACGTGAGCTTCCATCTGCTTTTCGGAATATTGTGTATCCCTTCAATCGGTTCCATGTAGATAGGATTGGCAAAATACAACTCATTGATCCATAACGTGCAGATCACGTGACCCCAATAACCGTTGTCGGTCTGTTTGAACGCACCTGTTGTGCTGGGACAAAAGAGACATCGATTGTGCAGATTTCTCGAGGTCAAGCACCGACGACAGAGCCACGGACCTTCGGGGATGAAAGCCACCCCATAGCACTCCTGATGGACTGCAATATCGCAGCCATCGCAGAAGACTATGGCGTTTGTCGAGTCGCACTCATTCTTGTTGCAAACTGCACAGCACTGATCCTCCTCCGGTGCGGCCCCAGTTCCGTCGTCAGACCCATATATCGAAGCCTGTATCATGGCTCTTTCGTCCAAAATGTACTGGTTTTTCGGTCTGGGAGGTAACAATTTCTCCACAAAGTACCATTGAACCTCTAAAAAAGTGATCACGGTCTCGAAAAGTTCGTAATCAATCTCGGGAACGCCCTGTTTGGTTCTCTCCGTGTTGACAAAGCTCACGAACTCGCAATCCTGTTCGTCCATGTCATAGAGAACTTGGAACTTATCATTGTAGCTCAGCGAATTTTTGATGAGTCCATTTTGGACGCTGTCTGAGCGTATATAAGTAGCATCCAAGCCTCTTGTGGTGGATCTCGAATCGTTGTATCCCAGTTGCAAGTACGACTTCTTCAGAACTGGCTGTCCAGCAGGCTCGTCGCTGTCAGCATTGAGCATGCGATAAGAAGGCCTTTTCAGCCGTGACAAGATCTGCGCATCTAGTTGTAGCTGTTTCTCTTTATATTCCAAAATATCCTGGTCTAACTCTCTGGGTCGCGTCTGTGCGTCAATGTTGTGGTCTACTATCAGCACAGGTAAAGATCCATTTTCGCTCAAATCAGGATAAAACTCCCTGTAGTTGCGCTCTTCTCTCGGTTTCAGCAATTCTGAATACTCATCTCTGTCCATACTCAATTGTGCCACGCGTTTGGACTCTGAGGTGTCAACTAGTAGGGAACCTTCATCAAATCGTCTCCTTGCCCCTCCTTTCATGGCTGCTCTGCTTCGACGCCCACGACTCATTCCAACACGATACTTGTCGCTGCCCGTGGTACACAGTGGTAGCAGGCGATAGTTTGGCTGCTGCTTGCCCTGCTTCAACGGTTACTAAGCGTTGAGGAATGGGCAAAAGGTGAAACGGATCTACTATCTTCTATCAACGCACGTCCTTTTGTTTTCGTGATTTCGGTTTTTATTTTTCGGGAGGTCGTGTACAACACAACAAGCCAAAAATTTCAGGAACATCTCTGCACCGATTGTGGGGAAACTCCATCCTGGGAGCACCATAGTTTAGAGCATTGGTTTGGTTCTATGTCATCAGGTCGCTTTCAGCGTAGGGTTTGCTACCCCATGCGACAAGGGTCCATGTTTGTTTCGTTTGAGATATAAAATTGCGGTTTTGCCGGACAAGCTTCTAGTCGGAGGTGATTTGATGACCGCTGCAAAGACGTTGCGCAGATAAAAATAAACGGAGGGAACTCCTGCAAAGTAGGCGAGGAGGATCATCTACATATAAGTATACGGATTCGACGATTCGTGATTTGAACCAGAACCAGGATGTAGTTGCCTAGACAAAAATGGTTCCATCGAGAGAGCCAGCTGGGGGTAATGGAATGGACACAATGCCACTTAATCAACCACAGCACGGGGTTCAAGATCGAATGGATGAGGACCTTGACGAAATCGCGGGCACCTCTGCACCAACCAAACGGAAACGAAAAAGGTTTGAAAGAAAAACCAGAGGGCCTCGTATAATTTTTAGCGAGGGCCAGGAGAACAGAGCCAGAAAGGGGGGTAAAAATATTATTGTTCCATACAGATGCTTGGCTATTACGATAGAAACTAGTTTGTCAGATGTACAAGCTGAAGCTACGCATGTTGCGATTTATTCGGAGATCTTGAAAAATGCGGATTCTGGTACAGTGCAGCGGGCGATAGAAAAGGGGCTAGGCGTGGCTCCTCTGTCCGACGCGCCGATGGCGCCTGCTGCCCCAAATGCCGACGACTTGATGGACATATACGAGGCGTACTCTCAGGACGTTCCTGAAAACAACAAGAAGGAGTCGGTTCTCACAGTAGAACAGCCGCAATCGCCGTTCGGCACGCAGACGGAAACCACGCTTGTTGGGGGTGCCAGGGTTCCGGGTGTGAGCCGCGCATTGAGTTCGGGTTCACTGCAAAAAAGGCCCCAGTCGCGATTACCCGCCACCCCCACAAAAAGCCCAAAGGGGAGCACGCCTACGACGCCGCATATTGGCCACCGGCCCTCGTCCAGCTTCACCACGCCGAAACTCCAGCCCGACGAGATCGACTGGGGTCCCACTGATGCTCACGAGAGTGCTGTCGACAGTCCTATTGCCGGTCCCGCCAGTCCTGCCGCGAGCACCTCCAGCCGCGTGAGTCTTGTTTCTGACGCTCTGCGAAGACTGTCTGTGACCCCTCGTGGCAACACCACACCGGTCCAGAACCGCATAAGCATTTCCCGGACTAGTTCCTACAGTTCAGCGATCTCTTCTCCGCAACTGATCATGTCCCCCTCGCCCGCAAATGAGTTCGCGCCGCGCGCTGTCCCCGGACTAGACACCGCGGGGCTTTCTGGAGTCCGACCGTTTGATCGCGAGCACGAGCGCCAGCCGTTGCGGCCGGGCTCGGGAGGGGGACCGCGGCGATCTTCCTCTTGGCTGTACCATTCCCCGCTACACTCGCGAACGGTCTCAGAACCGGGCGTGGTGGGGCCTTCAACCCCAGAAGATGCACCATTACACTTTGGGAACTTTCCTCGTCGCAGTCCAAGAGCCGTGGCTCGTGGCCGTCCGGGAGCCGACTCGCCCGAACCGGACGTTTCTCAGGGGCCGGTAGTGGTTGATGAACGCGTTGAGAATCCGGAAGCGGACTCAGAACCTGTAACCCCGAAAGGGTCCCGGTACAATTATCTCTAGTGAGCCAGGGTCGGTTCCCCGCGAATTCGCGGGCGGACTTTCGTGAACCCCCGTTGAAAAGTTCTCTGCCTGCCGCGCTTCCGCGGGCCATCGGCTATCCCCGCCGCTTGGCAATTGCACGGGCAAGACGTACGGAGCACAATAACAGGGAAAAAAAACGGGATTTTTTTCTGGCTGGTGTAAAGAAAATAAATTACAAAGGTAAACTGTCTATAATACTAAGAAAAGCCGGGCTGGACACGAATTGCGCAACAGAAAGATTAGCAAGGCGTGCTTCCATCCATTTAACGCAGACTATTCAAGCAGATTGCAGGTGCTGAGCAAGTACGAAGGGCATCCAATCTCAAGAAACACATCATTACAAGATAAGCGGTTGTGTGTCCCAGTTGAAGAACTGTTTATCCTCACCAAATACACTGGTCTTTGGTGTTTCAAGGACAGAGTAGTATTTGCAAACCGTACGAACCGCCTGAACAAGTGCTGGGAACATCAAAGACAAAAAAAAGTCCACTCTGGCCATGGACAGCTTTGATTTTCTGGCCGACAAAGAGGCCCCTAACCCCGTGCTCGGGTCGTACAAATCGCCCTCAGCAGAACCCGAGCCCATCCAAGGTCCCAATGATAATTACTTGGGCACTCTGAGTCAACTGGACCAGTTTGTGGACGGTTTGGGAGCGCAAAGACAAACATCCGACACATTAGACCAGGGTCTCGTCCCTTTGAACAACGACCCAGCCCAGTTTGGATTCGCTAATTTGGACTTTGACTACGTATCCCAACCAGCAAGTGGCCATAACACTCAAAAGACTAATCCAATACTTCAGATCGACTCAGCGGAAGATTATGGAGCGACTGAAAAGTTCGCCGGAGGTCGAAACAACAGTCTCAAGTTCAACCCGGATGAGTTTCAGGAAAGCTTTCTGAGCCCGCAAGGAGTACCATCCGAGCGATCCGCTAGCCATACCGGCGGGGTTGTCAGCGGCAGCTACAATCTACAGTACTCGTCGCCGAAAATGAAGCCATCCATGTCGTCCTCTGTAACCAAACAAAGATCAAACAGCATCAGCAACCAGGGAAGAAGCTACAGCTCACAATTAGGAACTTCCCTTAACAATTTGATTTCGCCCGCATCCACATATGACGGTTATCTAGACTCTCCCTACGGTTCTTACCAGGGTGGCAGCTTCAACGAGTCGTACCTCAAGTCGCCAATGAACTCGCCGTCGTTCAAATCGATTGGCTCGCCCGCCTCTGTCGGATCGCACATGAACCCGAAGAACGCACTGAGCAAGGAGTCAAAGTTGAACCGTCGCCGAGAGTTGCACAACGCGGTGGAGAGAAGAAGACGCGATCTTATCAAAGAAAAAATCAAAGAACTGGGTATGTTGGTCCCCCCTACGCTGCTCTACGATGTTTCCAAGTCAAAACCCAACCCATCGAAGGACTCGAAGGCCAACAAAAGCACGATTCTCTCCAAGTCAGTGGAGTACATTGGAAATCTGCAGGAGATTTCTCAAAGTCAGGACGAACGACTCGCACTACTTGAGGAAAAAATAAAACAGTTGATCGACGCAGACATCTCTGCACCGGAAAATACTGAGACGGAGTACAACTCAACCAGCTCTGCTAACAACCATAACAACCCCGCTGGTTTCACTCCTACCACGTCTGCCAGCGCCAACATTAACCTTTCATCAAACCCTCCGACGAACAGCCCATTTGAGTTCACTTTCGATAGTCCGAATCAGTCTTCACAGCCACAGCAGTCTTCACAACCACCACTGCCCGAATATATCTCCCAAGACCCCTCAACCTACTTTCAGGACCTTTTGCCGACAACCACCAATCCGAACCCTGTGAAGACTGAAGGTGCTTTCAGCTCCGTGGGGGATTGGGATTTCAAAAGTCCTTTCTGAGGACACAACGAGACTCTCGAAACCCCACAAGACTACCCCACCACGACTTTTACTGCGCTGTTATATGCTTTGCCTTTCTTTCCTGTTCAGTTCTTTCCTGTCTTTCGCCGTATACCTCTTGCTGGTTGATCTAATCACCAGTCTGTCTTGCTTTTCAGTTCAATACAATTGATAAGACTATTTGATTTCTATCGGCCTATGCCAAAATTCCTCGCAAGACTAAACCCGGGCGCGCCTCCTTTATTTTTCTCGTTCAAGAGGCTAAAAATAAATAAATGATCAAAAATTCTGAAGATTAACAGTAATCAGGAGGGAGTTCTGATCTACAAGTATTGGGATTGTCGATAGCCGGGTAGCTCGTGAAATACCATAATTGCCCAAGGAACGACGACCGACAGCTATTTGTGATGGCAGAGACGGACAATGCGGAATTTCTCTCTAATTGGAGGACAACACGGACAGCACCGTCGAGCATGGAGGGAGCGAGCGGAGGGCCGGGAGAAACGGTAGCAAACAAGGCCAGGTCATTTTTCACGTCTTTTTCAGATAAAGTGCAAACAGGATACAATGAGGCGTACAACGTGCTGCCCTTCAGTAGTCAGGACTTGGACTCTCAATCCGAACCCTCGTGGTTTCAACTGTCTCGTGTCGAAAGACTCATTTGCTTCTTCTGCTTCATTGCCGGATCGATAGTTTGTTTCACTCTGGGGGTGGTTTTGTTCCCAGTCTTGACACTCAAGCCGCGGAAGTTTGCAATGCTGTGGACGCTGGGCTCTATTCTATTTGTGCTCAGCTTTGGTTGTTTGCAGGGCCCGGTGGACTACTGCAGACACCTTGTTTCCAAGGAAAGACTGCCGTTCACCTTCGTTTTTTTCGGCAGTGTTCTCAGCACTTTATATTGTGCGGCCGTTTTGAAGTCCACCATTTTGACATTGATCACCGGAATTGTGGAGATCTTTGCTGTTGTCTATTACACGCTGAGCTATTTCCCATTCGGTGCCCAGGGCTTCCAAATGATTGCAAACATGGGCTTGAGGCAGTTCAGTTCAATGGTCGGATTTTAAGACCAGACACGCAGAAAAATATTGTCTTCCACATTGGAAGATATCGGAAACAGTCTCACAGCTCCACGTATCCCATCGCCATCTTGTGTACTATATCATTTCGTTTGCTATCTCTGTATTCTATCTTATTAAGCATCTCTACTGGCGTAGATCGATTGTTCGGTGGTTAGGGTCGTGTACCGTTACCATTTATCAAACGTATTTAAATTTCCAACCGGATCAGATATTCAGGTAATAGACCGTCTCAGCTTCCTCTTGACCTGCATACCACTTTTTAAGAGCTAACAATTGACCATGTCGAGCGTCGCACACGAAGCCTCATGCATTTTTTGCAAGATCATCAAAGGTATGTTGAAGAACGCGGCGCCCAACCATCGCAATTAGCACTAACGTATCACCGTAGGCGAGATTCCTTCGTTCAAACTGATCGAAACCAAGTACTCGTACTCGTTCCTGGACATCCAGCCGACCGCTAAGGGTCATCTTTTGGTGATTCCTAAGTACCACGGTGCCAAACTACACAACATCCCTGATGAATACCTAGCAGACATCTTGCCTGTCACAAAGAAGCTGGTCAAGGCTTTGGACTTGGAAGTGGAGTCCCCAGAGGGAGTCGGCTACAACGTGCTGCAGAACAACGGAAGGATCGCTCATCAGGAGGTGGACCACGTTCATTTCCATCTGATCCCCAAGACAGATCAGGCTACTGGCCTTGGTGTGGGATGGCCCGCCAAGCAAGCAGATATGGGGGAATTAGCCTCCTTTGCTAAAGAACTGGCTGCCAAGCTCGAGTAAGGTCTCTGGAGAACCAAGCGGTATTTTGTAGTGGTAACCCAACACAGATTTTCACCACCATTGGATGACAGTCGGTACTTGGTAGCAGGAGCGATTTGTGCTTGTAGTTCCATCGACAGGCTGTGTGTTGCAGGCCTTTTCCATCTCTGCGAACTGCCTATCCCCACGCCATCCCTTAGGTCACGTGTTTTCGTCGCCACAATTTTTTGGCTTCGGCAACATCTCGACACCGCCATTCTTGATTACGTAACTTACTGGTCATCATCTCACCCGATCAGTGCTCGATTTGAAAGGTCTTGTAGAGTGGCAAAATAATTTGTTTTAATGTGAAGTGCGTAGTTGCCACCAGGATTCTTCTTCTTGATTTAAGCAAACACCGACCCCTGTTTTGTATATTTCAGCTGAAGTGAAAGGTTTACGAGACTTGAGCTGTGCACCAGAAAAGAGATCATTCAGGTAGTGAAATCAAGACACAATGGTTGATGAAAAGAAGCCATTATTAGATGCGTCTGGGAGAGACGTTGAACCTGAAGATTCAACCGCCACCGCCATTCTGAGAAGAAAGAAGAAGGACAATGCGCTGATCGTGGATGATGCCACCAATGATGACAATTCGATCATTTCGATGTCGTCGAACACTATGGAGCTCCTTCAATTGTTCCGCGGCGATGCTGCTTTGGTGAAGGGCAAAAAGAGAAAGGATACTGTTTTGATTGTTTTGGCGGACGACGATATTGAGGACGGTACCTGCCGAATCAACAGAGTTGCCAGGAACAACCTGAGAGTTAGACTAGGCGATATCGTCAGCATCCATCCCTGCCCCGAAATCAAGTTTGCCACAAGAATCTCTGTCCTGCCTATTGCCGACACCATCGAAGGAATTACTGGTTCTCTGTTTGACGTTTTCCTAAAACCATACTTTGTTGACGCTTATAGACCTGTTAGAAAGGGAGACCATTTTGTTGTGAGAGGAGGTATGAGACAAGTGGAGTTCAAAGTTGTTGAAGTCGAGCCTGAAGAACATGCTATTGTTTCGCAGGACACTATAATACATTCCGAAGGTGAGCCAATCAATAGAGAAGACGAGGAAAATAACTTGAACGAAGTTGGTTACGACGATATTGGAGGATGCAGAAAGCAGATGGCCCAGATCAGAGAGTTGGTTGAGTTGCCTTTGAGACACCCACAGCTGTTCAAGGCCATTGGTATTAAGCCTCCCAAGGGTATCCTGATGTACGGTCCTCCAGGTACCGGTAAGACCCTGATGGCAAGAGCTGTCGCTAACGAGACCGGTGCCTTTTTCTTTTTGATCAATGGTCCGGAAATCATGTCCAAGATGGCTGGTGAGTCCGAGTCGAACTTGAGAAAGGCTTTCGAAGAGGCTGAAAAGAACTCTCCAGCTATCATCTTCATTGATGAGATCGACTCCATTGCTCCAAAAAGAGACAAGACTAACGGAGAAGTCGAGCGTAGAGTTGTTTCGCAACTTTTGACCTTGATGGATGGTATGAAGGCCAGATCCAATGTTGTTGTCATTGCTGCCACCAACAGACCAAACTCCATCGATCCTGCCTTAAGAAGATTTGGTAGATTTGACAGAGAAGTGGACATTGGTATCCCTGATGCCACCGGAAGATTGGAGGTTTTGAGAATTCACACTAAGAACATGAAACTTGCTGACGATGTTGATTTGGAGACAATCGCCTCTGAGACTCACGGTTATGTTGGTGCTGATATTGCTTCTCTTTGTTCCGAAGCTGCTATGCAGCAAATTAGAGAAAAGATGGACCTCATTGATCTCGAGGAGGAAAACATCGATGCCGAAGTTTTGGACTCTTTGGGAGTCACCATGGACAACTTCAGATTCGCTTTGGGTAACTCTAATCCTTCCGCATTGCGTGAGACCGTTGTTGAGAGCGTCAATGTTACTTGGAATGACATTGGTGGTCTGGATGGTATCAAGGAGGAGCTCAAGGAGACCGTCGAGTATCCTGTGTTGCACCCAGATCAATACACCAAGTTTGGCCTTTCTCCATCAAAGGGTGTTCTTTTCTTTGGCCCACCAGGTACCGGTAAAACCTTGTTGGCCAAGGCAGTTGCCACCGAAGTTTCTGCTAACTTCATCTCAGTCAAAGGACCTGAACTGCTGAGTATGTGGTACGGTGAGTCTGAATCTAATATCAGGGATATTTTCGACAAGGCTAGGGCAGCTGCCCCAACTGTTGTTTTCCTTGACGAGCTTGATTCTATCGCCAAGGCTAGAGGAGGCAATATGGGAGACGCTGGAGGAGCTTCCGACAGAGTTGTCAATCAACTCTTGACGGAAATGGATGGTATGAACGCCAAGAAGAACGTGTTCATCATCGGTGCCACCAACAGACCAGACCAAATCGACCCTGCCATTTTGAGACCTGGAAGATTGGATCAGTTGATTTACGTTCCTTTGCCAGACGAAGAAGGTAGATTGTCGATTTTGAAGGCACAATTGAGAAACACCCCGCTGGAGCCAGATCTAGACTTGGCAGCCATTGCTAAGTCCACAAACGGGTTTTCTGGTGCTGATTTGCTGTATATTGTGCAAAGAGCTGCTAAGTTTGCTATCAAAGACTCCATTGAGGCCCAAAAGGTTGCTGAGCAAAAGAAGAGCGAGAAGAAGGCTGCTGAAGGATCCGACGATGTTGAGATGAAGGTTGAAGAGGATACTGAGGAAGACGTTGCTCCTGATGCAGTTCCATACATTACTAAGTCCCACTTTGAAGAAGCCATGAAGACAGCCAAACGCTCTGTTTCTCCAACAGAGCTGAGACGTTACGAAGCCTATGCCCAACAACTGCAAGCCTCGAGAGGTCAATTCTCCAACTTTTCGTTTGGACAAAATGCCGAAGGTTCGGGCTCCACAGAAGCTGCTGGTGGCTTAGGAGAAAGTTCTGGTGCTGCGTTTGGTACAACTGAAGACGACGAAGATGATCTTTACAGTTAGACTATGGGTGCCTGATAATGTTGATTTGTAGGTAGTTTTCTGTAATGTTCCTTACCGTGTTAACCTTGTTTCTGATTAGTTGTTCCGACCTGCTGGATAAGCGTTTTTTATTGTTATTCATATATGGATTTGTTATTGGATCATGCTAGTAGTAGCTTTGCCACATGTCAAATAACAGAGACCAGCTCTGGATATTTTTAGGAATGTCTATACAATGAAAACATGTAGCTCGGAAAACAAAAAACACAATTAGTTAGACTGCCGCAAAGCGGGGCTCGCTGAGGTACTCAAACTCTGGGTTGATGACCCGCAAATGGTGTGGATAGCTTTGCGAAGGTCCATTATAAAAGTTCTCCTTATCGGGAACGACGTCCGCGGATTTCGAGTTGAGTCTTAGGGGTTTGAGTTGAAACTCAACGTCCTCTTTGGTTTCCGCAATTCCCTGCAACCTTCTTGGATCAGCGTAAGAGTTCAACGAGAATTGGGATCCCGAGCTCGATACCGTTGAGGTTGCAGAAAGAAGGGATGGTATCGAAGAAGAGGAGGTCATTAGTGAAGGTATCGAGGAAGTTGAGGCAGACTGACCTGCTTGGTAGTTTGCGTTCAGGTTGCTGGAACCAACAGCGCGTTTGAGCGAGGGAATATTTGTTTGTTCGTGAGCTTGCAGTTTTGCTCTGCCAATCGTTGAAATAGTTGGCGAGGGAAGATACTGCACAGCCTTGAAAGAAGATTGAGAGGAGGAGGAAGCGATGGTTGGCGTTGATGCGATCGGGGATTGTAGCGGAGAAATGATTGAGGAGACTGCTTCTCTCTGCCTGACGATTTTGTTTTCTGACTGTATTTTGAGTTTCCTTTTGATTGGGTCGAGGAAAGGACTGAAAACATTGATTAGGTCATCCTGGCGCACTCTAATATTTGACCAACCTAAATAGCCGATGAGTTCAATCTCGAGCGAGTTGACGTCTCTTAACGACAGGAGACCGTCAGTGTACTTGCACCAGTGCTTGTTCATTGGAGACGAGTCATTGAGATTCTTGGCTGCCAGAATCAAACACCCCAGGAAAATGCGGTGTCTGGTAGTCTCCATTCCTGTGGAGTTTGGGGGCAGGATTTCGCGGAGTCTCGTGAGATACACGAGCGCGGACATGAGCGTTGGCGTTTGGACGTGCGAGTACTTAACGAGGGCTTCGATGAAGCTGTAGAGCGAGACAACTTCTGGGGTCTCGTCCAAAGGAGAGGATGGCGGCGAGGGGTACAGTTCGGACGATTGAGCGACGGTTGGCGAGGATTTGACGGAAGGACTAACATTGATCACCGAGTTGGTGGTGGCCACAAGGAAATGGATCATTTCCGAGGACACTGGCTTCCTCAAGAACAGGTAGAGTGCTTGCAGATCCGACATTTTGCTGTAACTGGCAGTGTGGTTTTGGGACAAGAGTCTCAGGACCTCTGTTTTGACAGCAGCCTCTCAAGTGACGGATCTTGAGTGCTCTTATATCACAAGAGTGAAACGATCGCAGAGTTTGGCCTTACCGCCAAACAGTCTCCGGGCCTATGCTAGCGTGTGCAGCCTGCGACTCCGGATTCTTCACTCTTAGCATGATATGCAAAGTGCCTACCGGGAAGGGGGAACTGGTGCCAAAAAACGCGGTCTTGCACTGCCTTTTTTGGTGAAATTTTCGCGTTTTGGGTGAAAAATCCTGGAGGGAGATCACCAGAAACGCGCACCAAAACCGGTCAGCACGCTTTGCAGGGTGCCTGTCGTTGAGCTTGCCCTGTGTTTGGCCATTCCAGGCGCGCGACACGCGCGACACAAGCGTTTAGCGTGAAAAGCACAACGCGTTTTGCGCGTTGTGCTGCTGGCATGGCCAAAAATGCTTTGGTCTCGGCAGCCCAGCCCACTTTCTTGTCCTTTTTGTTCTCTAACGTTAGTTCCTGGCCAGCGCTGACGCGAAATCTCGATGCGAATCTCGATGCGAATCTCCCTGATTGAGAGTTTTCGGCTGCAACCGTTTCCCAACCGGACACGGGGAACGTGCGTCTCCGCATGTGAGCGCGGTCACATGAGACGTGGCTGAAAGAAGGCGCAGCGGGCGCAGTAGAATCTCTAACGCTAAACTTTGAGGCTGGTGAAACCCTGCGCGGATTATCGCACATGTTTCGGCGGCGTCTTGCTCACCCCTTTTTCCGGGGGGGCTTTTCAGGGGTGTTGCAATCTTCTTAGACCAGGGTCCATTAGCGTGACAGGTTTACTGAATCCATACGTCAGCAACGTTTACATTGTTGTTCGTCTCCAACGGCCCAAAACCTTGCTGCTCTTTTCTATCCCTCGGCATCCAGTAGTCACTTTACCGACATTCAGCCCTGCGCCCCGGTTCCGCCTTCATCCTACCAGGCGCTTTCCCCGCGCAGACCCGTGCTGTTATATTTTTTCGGAAGGCTGGATTAGTTAGTCCGTCTTATCCTCTCCGGAAAACTTCTCTTCTCTTGTTAAATATTTGCTTGTCCAGCATCCGAACCTTCTTTGCTTGAACTCCGCCATCGATTGTTCTCTCAGGTGAACAACAGTTGCACGCTGCAGAAAAATGCCGTCAGAAAATTCGTCTCTCCTGCCTACGCACCAACAGGCGCCTGAGGTCTCGGGCACCACTAGTACCGTCTTGGGGGTCCTCAAGCTCACTGTGAAATCCTCGCCAGTAAACTGGCTCCTTGTGTTTGTCCCCTTGGGATTTTTAGCCAGCATCCTCGATTTCAGCCCAACGCTCGTGTTTGTCTTGAATTTCCTGGCCATTATTCCGCTGGCTTCAGTTCTCGCATACGCCACAGAAGAACTCGGCGAGTCCATTCACAATGACTCTCTTGCTGGACTGTTGAACGCAACTTTCGGAAACGCAGTCGAGGTGATTGTCAGCATCATTGCTCTCCGCCAAAACCAGATTAC
Source organism: Ogataea saltuana (assembly GCA_030674545.1). Classification (NCBI taxonomy): domain Eukaryota; kingdom Fungi; phylum Ascomycota; class Pichiomycetes; order Pichiales; family Pichiaceae; genus Ogataea; species Ogataea saltuana. Next base: position 344,702 of record JAKTYV010000009.1, read on the forward strand.
CGTGGTGCAGGCCTCCATGTTGGGGTCTATTCTTTCCAACTTGTTGTTGGTGTTAGGATGTTGTTTCGTTGCGGGCGGTGTTAGATACAAAACTCAGTCGTTCAATCAGACCGTGGCGCAAACCATGAGTTCGTTGCTGGCGCTCTCACTGGGTGGTCTGCTGCTGCCAGCAGCATTCCATGCCTCCCTGCCAGGGAAAACAAAGAATTTGGACCACAAAATACTGGAGTTTTCAAGAGGAACTTCTGTATTGTTGCTTATCGTCTACTGTTTCTATCTCTACTTCCAATTGGGAACTCACAAATACTTGTTTCAAGGCGCTGCCCAAGAAACCGTTGACGTGAGTCAAGCTCCATTGAGCAGCAACGGAGACTCTGAACTCCCTGAACCATACGAAGGCGACGAGAACTCGGCAGACGAGACTGTTTCACTTCACCACAGAAGCTTTTTGGTCAACAGACCAAAATCCTTGTATGACCTGAGCTACGGCCCAGAACCACAACACCTCAAAGCAGGTGCTGCTGTGACAGTCCTGCTGATAACCACAATGTTGGTGTCGTTTTCGGCCGACTTCCTTGTGTCGTCAATTGATGATATTGTTGCCTCCTCAGGTCTGTCCAAAACCTTCATTGGTCTGGTTGTTATCCCAATTGTGGGAAATGCCGCAGAGCACGTCACCGCCGTTGTCGTGGCGTATAAAAATAAGATGGACTTGGCCGTCGGTGTCGCAGTGGGCTCATCAATTCAAATTGCTTTGTTTGTCACCCCATTCCTTGTTCTCGTTGGTTGGGCTGTTGATATTCCAATGTCGTTGTACTTCTCCACTTACGAGACTGCGGTGATGTTTGTTGCTGTGCTTATAACCAATTATCTGATTTTGGACGGAGAATCGAATTGGCTCGAAGGTGTCATGTTGATTTGCACTTATCTGATTATTGCCATGTCTTTCTACTTCTATCCAGACACTTTGGCCCAGTAGTCTCCGTTCCCTTGGCTCTTATAGAGATTGTTTCAATAGTCCAGTGTGCAAAATTATTTTTGACCTATATTGATTATCAAAAAGTCCAGTCGTAATGGCGAACGTTTTCTCTTTTGCACCACTCCTTCAAAAAAAAATAACTGAAGTTGGACACGTTTGAAAGGTCAAAATCAGTGCTTCCGCTCAATGGAAGAATGTAGTTTGCCCTGAAGGGCATGATCACCCCTGTGTCAAGATCGGATGAGTCCTTCACGGACAGAGAAACCAAGTCCGGGTACTTTTCCATCAGATCAAACAGAGAGAGTCTGGACTCCCCCTTCCGAACTGCCAACAGTGCGCTCTTGTTGAGCCTGAGCATTTTGTGGTTGATTTTGGTCAATCGCGCCACATTCACATGATCGTCCTCGTCCAACAGTAAACGCAGCGTTGTTTCGGAAAGACGTTTCATGTGTTTGAACAGAGCTGCATTGAGATAGTAGGTCAATCCAAGCAATGGAGTTAGTTGAGGATAGCGGTTGGGTGGGAGGTTGGTAAAATTTTCTATTATCTTGTTGTTGAACTTGATCAAATCGAGCCAGTTTCTTTCTTTGGAGGAACCATGGGTGTCTTTTGATGACAAGTCGGTGTTTTTCTGTTCTCTGGAGTGAAAACATATGATGAATAGCAACAAACTCTCTATAAAGTTGACAGCTGCTCTGTTGAAATCTTTCTGGTTGTAGTTGGTTTCGCCTTGATGTTTCAATTCTTTGGCCTTCCCGAGGTAGTTCTGTCTGCCAAGTAGTTTTGTGCTGTTTTTACGGTATCTGAAGGACACCACATACGACTCTTTGGAAACTATCGTGATATCTTCGAGTCTCAATTGTGGTATGGAGTATTTGGATAAAAGGCCCTGAGGAAGCTTCGGGGAAATCAGCTTCGGTAACTTGCCCCCGTCGAGATAATCTGACAGATGGAGACTAGTTGGTGGTGGTGAAACTCGTTGGTGCGGCACAAACGGTGACGATAACGTTCTTATATTTTGTTGCTCCAGTCCAGCCGAATCAGGCGAGCAGCTTTGCGGTGGCCTCTTCTTAGGTGCGAGCTTTGTTTGGCTCATAAGGAGATATCTTTGTATAGCTATTATAGACGGAGGAGAAAGAGGGTAAGTATAAGATGGGTAACAGAAAAGGGCAATTTAAATTCCCCATCATTGATTTATAAATACAAGATCGACTCCCTCCTTTTGGTTATGTAATTGATTAGTAAAGGAGAGAAAAGAAAGAGCAACAAAGTACAAAATAGTGCAACCAGGGAGAAATGAGGGTACTGACAGCTATCAAATGCTTCCCAAGGTGACAAAGACGCTGGCAATTTACCAGATGCCTGGGGTGCTAGTTGTGATTTATCTGCCGTTTACCGCCTCGTGCTTTCGGCCTTCTGGATTGACGCTTTCCTACTTATTTGACACCCTTACACCGTCTTCGGATTAAAGGTTTTTTTTTGATTTTTTTTTTTGATTAAAATGTGCAAGTAATCTGAGCTGACTTGCAAAAATTTACCTATTTTGCAACCGTTGCTTCAACTCCTCACCCACCCTACCTAGCCTCCGGCCCCTTGAGCATCATGTCTTCAAACTCGGTGAAACTGTTGGCGAGCGACACGCAAAGAGAACTGGCTGAACTGGTGGCCAAACGGTGAGTACTTTGCATGGAAAAACGGGCCCGACAAATCACTAACTAGTCGACGCAGTCTGGGATTGGCGCTGACGCCCGTCGATATCAAAAGGGACTCGAACAAGGAGGTCTCGTTTTCGATTGGCGAATCCATCAGAGATGAAGACATTTACATCATCATGCAAATTGGAGCCGGAACGGTCAACGACAAGGTTCTGGAGCTGCTCATCATGATCAACGCATGTAAGACAGCATCGGCCAGACGGATAACGGCGGTTCTGCCTAATTTCCCTTACGCCAGACAGGACAGAAAGGACAAGAGTAGGGCCCCTATCACGGCCAAGCTGATGGCCGATATGCTTACGTCAGCAGGATGTGACCATGTGATCACCATGGATTTGCACGCTTCGCAGATCCAAGGGTTCTTTGACGTTCCCGTGGACAACTTGTACGCAGAGCCTTCCGTTGTCAGATACATCAAGGAGAAGCTAGATGTGAATGACGCCATCATTGTTTCGCCAGACGCCGGTGGAGCCAAGAGAGCAGCAGGCTTGGCAGACAGACTAGATCTCAACTTTGCTCTCATCCACAAGGAGAGAGCACGGGCCAACGAGGTGAGCAGAATGGTTCTTGTTGGAGACGTGACCGGCAAAATTTGCATCATTGTCGACGACATGGCTGATACTTGTGGTACTCTTGCCAAAGCGGCAGAAGTGCTGTTGGAGAACGGAGCCAAGGCCGTCATTGCCATTGTCACTCACGGTATTCTGAGCGGGAAGGCCACCGAGAACATCAACAACTCCAAGTTGGAAAGAGTTGTTTGCACCAATACGGTGCCGTTCCAAGAGAAGCTGCAAAGATGTCCTAAGCTAGACACCATTGACATTTCAGGTGTTCTTGCCGAGGCAATCAGAAGATTGCACAACGGTGAGAGCATTTCTTTCCTCTTCCGTAACGCGCCTTTCTAAATGCCTGATAAATAAAACTACGAATGAACTTGTGCCTTTAGACCAAATATTAAATCGCGACATTTTTCTATTGCACCTCTACAACCCGTATTTGGCCATATCAAAATCCTCCAAACTGTCCAGCAACTCGCCGTACTCGCCATGCTTGCCCACCAACTTCTCGGTTTCCTCTGGCCCAATTAACCGTAGAACCTCCTTGTGCGGAACCCAGATCACGTGACCTCCCGCTCTTTTACCTGAAATGAAGCCAGGAACTGCGTCTTCGAATACCAAAACTTGGTCCATGGTAATTTCGGCCTCAATCCTCTTTTCTCTCAGCAACTTCTCGTTCAGGTTCGACAGTCCCAACCACCAGATAAACGGTAATGGTTTTCCTTTACCCTTGATCACCGGGTTATCTCCGGTAACGATGTTGTCAAACAAACTGAACCCCTCGAGAAGATGACTGGTTTTTTGCTTGAACTTATCCGCGTGACTAGAAGTACAAACACCAATTGGAATTCCTTTCTCGTACAGACTCTTGACCAACTCCAACGCTCCGGGCATAAACTGAACAGTAGGCCACAATTCCTCTTGCCTCTCAGACGTGAGCTTGTATAGCTCTTCGGCAGTGATGCCCTCAAGCTTGTAATCGTCAATCACCGTTTGTGAAGCAACTGGACCGGGGAGACCCTGTAATTTCATCTTCACATCCCAGGTCAGACCCTGCGGTTTGTTGAACCGTTTTTGTAAAATATCGCTGAGCGAAATGGTGTAGATAGTTTCGGAGTCGATCAAAAGACCGTCCATGTCAAAGAGACATGCTTTCACTTGTTTCGGGGCCGGCATCCTGTCGATTCAGCGGGCACCAACAGAGATCTGACAACATCAAACGCGAGTCATCTTGAGTTCTTTAATGAAACCTTGCCAAAAAAAAAGTAACCTAAATCATGGCGTAATTTATTCGCTTATCTAATAACTTGCTAATCATAGCGGAGGAAGACTGTTTCGACAAACCGGACATTGCAGCTTGTATTTCATCCAGTTCTCCAGGCACTCGGTGTGAAAGATATGGCGACAGGGGGTCACCATGTAGGATCTTCTGGCCATCAAATTGACGGCGCTGGTTGCCACTGAGTTCTCCAAAACTCGGGAAACTCCGCTTCCTTCAGCATCGTTCTGTTTATGGTTCATGACAGGAACTTCGAATGAGTTCATGCAGATAGTGCAGTCAATCTTGCATTTCGAATGAGTGTTTGTGGTGTCAACAACTTCGTGGTCCACGTTGAACGAGTTCTCCAGGTCTTCAAACGTGAGAACAGGGTGATAATCGTATGTCTTCGGTAGGTACTTCTCTGGTAAGAAGAACCTTGGACCAAGAAGTTCCTGCAGCCAAAGAAGAATAATTTGGAATGCCAGCCAAATGAAAATAAGAAGAATGATCCGATGGTCTGTATGGTGGTAAAATGGATTCGTGAACCCATTTAAGTAAACGAACGGAATGAACCTGATGATCGAAGTGCCGATAATAAAATCCCATCTGAACGACATTCTCGAACCCCTAATCACGTTTCTGTAAATCTGAGGTATCCAGTATGAATTGATGACCGTTCCTAAGATGTACTCAAACCCAACTCGCTGTGCCCTCGGCCACAAAGATACATTAAGAACAAGGAATGAAAACACCGTCAACGAGAAGAAAAATCTCATGTATAATTTTCCGCTGATGCTCTGTTCATCTTGTGCCGTCACTGCCGGTTGGGTCACAGGAGGAGGAATGTTTGTGTTGGTTCCAGCAGCCGTAGGCTCTGTTCCTGTTGCACCTTGCCCGTTTTGCCGTTCGTCGATTGGAGTCCCTTGTAACGCTGTTCTCCAGTCAATCACTCTTTCGTTGAGCTGCGTGGCGTAGATTAGAATCATGTATCTCATCTCGAAGATCGAGGAGCAAGTGAAGGCCAAAAACCCGCAAACCGCAAATTGAATGTACAGAGTACCATAGATCAGAGAGCAAAGCAATGCTATCATGGAAAGAGAACCGTCAACAACATTGATTATGGCCACTGACCAAAACGAGATTCGAGACATTGTAGAAGGAGTGTTTGTGGAGCCCATTTGTCGCAAAAACAGCCATATTTGACAGCTGATCAATGCAACAGAAAGCAAAAGCGTCTTTTTCAGATCGTTGTCGTAAACCTCCTCGCGCGGGCCAACAGCTTTGTTGAGCTCAAGCATTATTCCACAATCCGGAGAGTACAACAAACCTGAACCAAGTTGCAGTTGGGGAATAGTGGAAAGAGGTCTTCCAAGAGGTCTTTCAAGCTCGCTGTCGATATCTTTGAGCTCCTCACGGGATAGCCCCGTCGATTCGAAATGCATATATGCAATGTACTCGCATTTTCCGCTGACATCAAGCAGCTCCTCAAGCCTGCTGAGCCCAATGTCTTCTAGACTTGTTTGATTGGTGACAAACTGGAAAAGTTCTTTGGTCTGGTTGAACAGTCTTCCATCCCCCAAGTTCAGGTGAGGAAGGGCGTACAAACCCGCGAATTTTGCTGATCTGGTCACCGCAACCAGATTCCCAGAATCCTGATGATACACGCCCGACAGTCGCAGATTGTGGTCTTTGGTTTCGCCCATGTCGTTTAGCTTCACACTCACAACAACGAATGTGGAATCTGCGCTTTTCGCAGTCACGTTGTAATTGCTTAAACTGATTTTGGTGATTCCAACGCTTTCCGTAATATTGCCTATCTTGTCGGCAGGAACTGCAAAGGGTTCAAGAGAGGTCTCAAACGAGGATGCATCAGTTGTCGGGTCTTCGTCCACCTTTCTTTCCACCTCGTCAAACAACGACAGGTTCTGGTAATATGAGGGAACAGGCATAGGAATTGGAGTCAGTTTCTCTGCTTCGTATAGCTCGAAGTCTCCACGTACCGTCCCGGTGATATTGAACCAGTGGGAGCCCGTTTTCGCCTTGTCCCTCGCCAAAATGTCCCGCTCGTCTGCAACTTCTCGTTTTTGGACAACATTATCCTCGCTGTTCCAGATTTCTCTGGCACGCTTGCTCACCACGTTCGGAAGTACGCTTTGAGACTCATCCTCAATAAAAGGCACTCCGATTTTGTCTTCAAAGGGCCATTCGCTGATGTTTCTCCCTTGCTTGGCGTCCAGATAGCTCAGTTTGAGTCCCGTAAGATTGCCATACCCGCTTGCATAATCGTTGTTCGCCAGCTCCAGTCTGGACTGCGTTACCTCGTCCCGGTGCTCTTTCACAATCCGTTTTCGTTCTTCGGAGGGCAAATAGCCAGCATCTTCGGGTGGCGCACTAGGTAGTAAAAACGTTAGAAAGATGATAAACATCAACAACTGTCCTCTATTTAACTGCGGCGGCATGATCGGTCAATGTGTATGCGACGTATGAATGTAAAGTAGCCCTCTCAATGTGCCATTACTAAAGGGTGAAAACTAATGACGCCCTTCACTGGGTTTGATGCGATTGAAAGAAATCTAACTCGATTGTTGCTAGTAAATATCAAATCGATGTCTCTGATCCGATGAAATAACAGGATATAAATGATAGTTTCTCGCGTTCCGTGTCTTTTCACGATTGTCTTTTGTTCTTGCTGCCCTCTCGTCTTCGATTCTTTCTTATAAATAAATCATGCGCTATCGCATCTGCAATAATTGGTGGTGCACGACTCTTTTTGAGGAAGTGACAGATCCCCAAAATGACGTAATCAGATACCAGTAACAGGCGAAAAGCACCTGGTGTCGGTATAGAGATGTTTCGACGTGGTAGGTAGTTGGATTCTACCACAGGGTTCTTTCGCGTTCAAAAAAAGTAGGCCATTAGCGAACCCAATTGGCGAATTCATCTTGGCTCATTAATATAATAATCAGAACTATCTAAATCGCTTCTCATCAAGCCGCCTCCAGCCTCGCCCCCAAACAATACAGCACCAATACTGTTTTTCAATCCAAACACATACCACTGACGCTACAGGCTGAGCGGATTTAATTTGGGGAGTTTCTCTAAGCGATTGCCCCCCACATACTTTTGTCTCTAGTTTTACGACAGCTATGGCAATTCAACTTCTCTCAGGCCATCTTTTTCAGCCTCTGGTTCACCTTCAATTTTCTCCTTCTTTCTCTCTCCTTCTTGGCCTCCGGACCGGCCTCAGTGTCAAGGGTATAATCCCACCATCTGAACGAAGAGGCGTAGTTTCCGATGAAGTAATGATGATGCAAGTCGTGGTGGTCGGCACCCGCCCAGAAGGGAATGAGGTGGTGAAGGGACCAGGGAAACTCGTAACCCGAGTGCGCATCAACAGCCTGGAACAGCCTAAAACAAACCCAACAAGTAATCGTAAAAAGATGCAAGTCGCGTGTTACGTAAGCATAAATGATTGGAAAACCAACAGTTCCAAAGCCAAGCGACATGACCTCAATGGGGTGAGCATACTCGGCAGTCAGTCCGAAGGGAGCAGCATATCGGTGGTGTTGTTTGTGAATGTACTTGTAAAAAGGCCCATAGTGAAAAAGACGATGAGCCCAATAATGCCAAAAGTCCTCCAGGATGAAAAATAAGCACCATTCGAGGCACATTTTTTTCCAAGAAGGGAAGGGTGTAGCCACGCTAATTCCGAGCTGTTGACACATGGGATGGAAAGTCCATATTGGCAGCGCCTCAACCAAGAAGTGGGACTTCAAAACGGATTTCAAACACTCCCACTGCTCTTTATCGGAAGGAATATGACTTGGCTGAATTTTCCACCTTCTGAAATATGGAATCTTATCGATCACGTACCAAGGCAGGCATCTTCCAAAGTACATGAGCTCGTGGGTGAGAAAGAAAAGAAGACCAGTTGCAAGCACGTCGTTGTTCATGTACACATACCAGCTCTTCCAAAGTTTTTCGACCGCGTTTAGGTTTTCATGCGTTGCTATCACCTGTGTCCACACATCTTGAAAGGATCCGTTGGTTGCACTTAGATCTTGTAGCATCTTGTTAGCGCTGAAAAGGCTTCATTCTGCTGAGCTGAAACAGGTCTATCAACGTAACAAAACAGCATGGTTATATACCTGATGCTTAAACGAAATAAACGAAATAAACGAGCAGCAACCTGGGAATGGCCCTATTTCTTGATCAAGCACGCTAAAATCATTCGACTTTAAGGATCAGGTCTCGCAGCTTATGTAAGACTAAAGATCTTGGGGAAACGAGATAAACGATTTGGGTTTCGCGAATCGCAAGACATTTTTATCTAGTCATGTGATTTATTGGAGGTCAAGAGGGTTTATTTTCAAAAGTCACTAAGTCACACCTTAGACCATTCTCCTCGTTCCAATTAGACCAAGGAAATTGTCACTTGGAGGGGAAAGGGCCCGGGAAGCAGGTTGCAGCGCGAAGCAGCGGTGGGTAGAGTGAGGGCCGCAGCCCAGTTCGTTGCAGAGACGGGCCTGGGAGCGGTCAGAGGCATGGAATCCCCTCGTTCGAGACATTGTGAAGCCTGGTGAGAGACACCCCAGACGGCAGTCCACCGGGAGACTGCGCAGAGAATTAGATTTTTCAGTGCGAAGAGGTGAAAAAAAAAAACTTAAAATTTTGAACGTAGCGATATTTAGTATCTTTGAAGAGAAGAAGATTAGAAGGTTCAGAGCTTGTAACTGAACGTTAAACCAGAGTATTCAAGAGTAAGTGAACACACATTCAACAGCAAGATAGAAAAGTTGAGCACATTGAAAGTCAGAACGGAGAGTCAAAAGTATGATTGTTTAGCAGTTCAGCCGATAGAGTTACATCAACAGACATTGGATTGAAACATCGACATCAAATCTCAGTGCAACAGTCAAAAGACGAGCGTTTGTGACGGAATCAAAGAAGAACATACTAACAGTACTCACCTCTAGTGTCTCGTTTATATGAATATCAAGTGATTGGTAGAAAGCTGCCTACCGAGTCGGTTCCAGAACCAAAGCTCTACCGTATGAGAATCTTTGCTCCAAACGATGTTGTTGCAAAGTCAAGATACTGGTACTTCTTGCAAAAACTACACAAGGTTAAGAAGGCTTCCGGTGAAGTTGTTTCATTGAACGTTATTAGCGAAACTCACCCAACCAAGGTCAAGAACTTCGGTATCTGGATCAGATACGATTCTAGATCCGGTACCCACAACATGTACAAGGAATACAGAGACGTCACCAGAGTTGGTGCTGTTGAGACCATGTACCAAGACTTGGCTGCCAGACACAGAGCCAGATTCAGGTCTATCCACATCCTCAAGGTTGTTGAACTTGAAAAGACTGATGACGTCAAGAGACAATACATCAGACAATTCTTGACCAAAGACATCAAGTTCCCATTGCCACACAGAGTTACCAAGTCATCCAAGTTATACGCACCAAAACGTCCAAGCACTTTCTACTAATTGTGTGTTAGTATCTAGAGTGGGTGTTTACTTAATATGATTGTGTTGTAAATGAGAAGGTGAGTTTTTTATTATATATCTTGAAAGAAAATTAAGCTTTTTCATAATCTCAGTTAACATTAGCACTCAAACTTTAACAAACGATAATTGTAAACCAAACTTACGGTACTCGAAAGAACTTCGAAAATTTCTTTCGAACTTTTGTACTCACGTCGATAGACCTTAATATTTTTGCGTCGACTTAAAGCTCTAGATAATTTTTCAGAATCTCTCCCCGTACTTCTTTCTGGAGCCCGCAACTTTACTAATCATCGATCACCTAGTGGATCATCCGCCTCCGGACACAATTATCAACGATGGCAAAAAGATTCTCCGGACTCCAAAGGGAGGTTCTCTCCCTGTACAGAAAATGTATACGATCCACGAGACTCAAGCCGGCAGTAAGTTACAATCCGTTCTGCTTACCAAATGACGGCAATACTAACTGTTCTCTCCGTGCATCAGGACAAACGCCCACATTGGATATCTTTCATTCACTCTGAATTTGGTAGATACCGCAGCATACCCAAAAGGGATTTTGCCGCTATTGAACATCTCTTGCGAACCGGTAACAGAAGACTGGAGATGTACTCCAGTCCTAGCATAGTGGACGTCAATTAACGGTAACCGTTGACTTTTCTGTCACACGAAATGACGCATTACATGTACGGAGTTTAGCAACAAAATGCAACCTTTCGATTCTGTCTATATATCTTTCACCAAATATCAGTCGAACGTCAACTCGCTAAAGAGATCTTCGTAGTTTCGAAATAAAAGCTCGGTGGTGACAGTTTTCAAGCCGTTGTCCATGATCTCCCGCTGCGGGTTGAAGGAGTTGTCTCTGGCTAACGTCGGAGCAAATACAGTGGCCAATGAGCTCGGAGTCATCTTGGTTACCCCTCCATTTTTGGTAACAAGACTCAAATGAAGAGCTAGTTGATACAAGACGCTCAAGTTGGCCGCTGGTAGCTCGCCCAGTAATGCCTTGAGTTCTGTGATTCTGCCGGATTCATCTGCGATTTTGGATATCTCAACGTATCGGTCATAGTTGCGGAATGGTATCACAGGATCGGGTATTTTTTTGAGATACCGTTTCAGCATTCCTGCGACGGCATTGATATCGCCATCTAGCATACCGGGCACCTTGGCCACTTCACGTTCATTCAAAACGTCAAGAGTTTCGAAAAACCTCTCAATTTTGTCAATTGCCAGCGATGACCCGCTGACTCGGTATATTCCTTCAGTCATTCCCCTGGTCTCTACTTCGGCCAGACAGTAGCTGAACACGAGCGGGGTCCGTCGCATCTCAATCTCACATCTTTCCTGTAACGTAGACTGGTACAATCCCTTGCTGGCGTTCATATTGCTTCTCAGGAAGTTGGTGGACCGGCTTTTTATGAGTGAGGAAAGCCCTAACCCGCTCCTTGATTCTTCTTCAGTGATGGGCTGCTGTTGCAGCTGTGTCGAGTCTTGCGACTGTGCAGAGATAATGGAATCATCGCCTGGTTTGAAGTTCTTCGGTGAGCTTATCGACTGAATAGACGGAGAAGAAGTTATGGTTGTGTTTCCTGACTGTGAGTAAACTTGCTGCCCACCAACTGGATGTCCGTTGGCACCGAATATTCTTCTGAAAAACGTGCCCTTTTTGGGCCTATCAGCTGAAGATAAAGGCTGGGTTGCGCCGCTCGAGGAGTGAACCAAATCGTCCACCGATGACATTTTTCTCGAGTTCAAAGGAGGTCCAATCTGCTGGTTTGAAGACTGTAACTTCCCCTGGCTCAAAGGGGGCGCCGAACCGGACTCAGATAAGATCCCCTCCTCTGAAGGGGTCGATGACAATGTGGCAGAAGTTGCTGGTTGCTTGAAAAATGAGTCTGTGCTTCCAGTGGCAGCCGGTGCTTCCTGTTTCAAGCCAATCAGTGAGTCCAAATCTTTGAGCTTGTTAGCCTTTTCTGCAATTTCCATCTCCAAAGTCTTTTTCTGAGTATTCAAGACTTGAATCTCTTTCATTATGGTCGCTTTGGCTCCTGTCAGCGTTGTAATTTCTCCTTTGAGCAGTCTAAGTTGTTGTTCGAACTGCGTGGTCTGGGCCGATGCGGAGTCGGCATCTTCATGAATGGTTTCCGAGCGTGACCTCGAATGGAATGCATTGCTTGGGGGCAGCGGAGGAGTTTTGTATGCAGATGCAGAGTGGTCAGATGCAACTTTTCTGTGGGAGCTGGAATTCAGTATTGGAGATCCCAGTCCGTTATTCCGGCCAAATTCTTCTTCTTGGTCCAGAACAGGGGATGATGCATCCCGAAGGGACTGGATCGTATCCTTTTCATTGACACGGACCGCACCACCACCGCCAGCGCTACCTGTGCTTCTTTTATGCCTGTGGAAAACTTTTTTCAATGAGATGGATCTTCCCATTCCACCCGAGGACTTTCTCGAATGAAGACCGCTGTTTTCTTTATCCTTTGCAGGATCCAAACTATGGACAGCGACATGTTTGTTGTCATTGCTTCCCTCCCCAAACTTGAATGGTCCGGAACTCTGTTTGAATTCATAATCATCGGTTTCCGACCTTCCAAAAAGAGTGTTGGAAGAGTTGTCGTTCAACGCAATTCCCGTGATATTCAAACCCTTGCTGGCTGTCTCGGCGTTTCGCTCGGGAGTCCGAGGAATTTGGCCGCTTGGAGGCTTCGGGCTAGAAGTTTTCACTGGACTCATTGGAAAACTATGCTGGTTGTCTCTATTTTGGCTGTCTTTGAGCTGCTTGCTCAAATTCAATATAGGATGAGGGTCGTCTGCTTTGGAGTCATCATCTTTGTCGTCATCGTCGTCGCTCAAGTCAAAGAATGAGTCAGGCTCGGTGCTGTCGAAAATGAATGCGTTTCTGTTTCCTGGAGAAATAACCCCTGGTATTTTTTCCTGTGGAGACCGGTATCGTTTGATCGGGGTCAGACTGCTCTGGTTGTCTTCCGCCGATAATGCAAAGGGCTGCGTATCTTGAAGATCACTAAAGGCCGGGGATTTCGAAGCTGTCAATGATAATGCCGGTGGAGAGAGGGCCAACCTATTAGGAGACCTCAATGGAATGGTGAGCAGTTCTTCGTCCTCTCCAATCCCGTCGCTTGGCGTGGGCGTTGATTCCAGCATCGGAATCGATATCGGATACGACCTGGATTGAGTTCCCCTGTCCGGGGTCTCCGGGCGTTCATCCATTGGCAAGAAACTGGACTTGTGGGTAATCACGGGACTCTTTGTCATTCTCCCAGGAGACGATAAATGCACTTTCTCAGTTGGAACCAAGGTCAATTGCTCCCCGGGATCGGAAAAATCAGCCTGTCGTTTTTCCTCGGATGTCGCAGAGTCCGGCTGGTTTGCACCCGGCTCCTTCTGAGCGGCCTTGATTGTGTCAAGCTTGTGCTTCTTTTGGGCCTCGTATCGTTTTTTTTTCTCCATCAATTTGTGGTGACAGGGCATGCAGAATAATCCTTTTGATGTTCGTGCGTACCGGAGGTCCTCTATCGGTTTTTTGCATGATTTGCATTTGAAACAGTTGGCGCAGTAAGCCTGGTCCCCAGTGAGAATAGCCATGTCGTAAATCTTTTTCTCGCACGACTTGCACGAGTAAGAGCACTCAGAACACACCAGAGACCCTGTTCCTAACACCAGGAAGTTGGAGTTCACTCCAAGAAGCTTCTCACACTTGGAGCATCGAAAACAGTCCACGTGCCACCGCTCACCACTCAGCTCGTAGGCGTGGCCCTCTTTAATGGACAGCGAGCACTTCTTGCAGTCGTGTGTCAGCTCTTCCATATCGATGATATGTTCACGAGATGCTGCTGCACTGTTTGGTGCCGCTTGCGTGTCCGAGACTTGTGTCTTGGATCCGGGATCGACGAATTGGTCTGATGTTCCCCCCGCCTCACAGCTGAAACGCCTAGGTTTAATGGCTTCAACTAGCTTCACTCTAGCGCAACGGTGCTATTCAGACTTCCCAATGAGTGTCTGTTGTCGTATTTGGCGTGATTCGCACTTGTCACCGCCGTAAATTGGTTTTTATAGCCGTTCAAAACGGCCGTAAACACGTCTACTAGAGGACAAGGGGCCGCTTCGTGTTTATATTTGGAATATTTCGGCGTGCATCGCTGATTCCGCGCGCACCTGCTTAAGCTGGGGTTTTGCGGGTAAGTTTTTTCCTTGCCCAGTCGTCCAGGCGTAAAGGGAAGAATTTCAGATTTAAACGGTCATGCTCATTAGGTAACTGATCTAGAGGGGAAAGGTGCCGTTGTATCCCACAGGGCCAGTCCGCACGGCTAAGCAGCCCAATCCCAGTAGAAAGAGAGATACTGTGGCCGAGTCGTGTTCACTCCGCACTCGCTTACAAAGTCCCTCGAGTCCATCCTTTCGGTGTAGAGATGTCTCAGCTGAGTCAGGGGACAAGTATAATCTGGGCCGTCCTGACACCCACGGAGAGGAACAACTGCTCCGTTGACCAACATCCGAACATACTTCTCCTCACTGGGGTCTGGGTAAGTGAGTCGTTCAATAACGATCCTAGCCCCCATCGGGATCAGCTCGGAAGTCTTGAAAAAGCGCGAAAAATCGATCGAATCGAGCGAAAGATCTACCGTTTGGAGTTCCATAATCCCTATAGCGTTGAAAAAGTACAGCATATCAGTGTCATGGCTGAAACTGAACCACAGCGATTGGTTGTTGAGTCGCGTCGGACCTTGCTCCAGCAGAGTGAGCGTTGCGTTGACATAGACGGAGCCTAAGACGGGCGAAAACAGGTGCTCGGCTTTGGTGTAATAAAGCTCAAGGTCACGTGAGTACTCAAATCCGACAAATGCAGACATCGACAAAGCGTTGCAAACGTCGCTGTATCCCAAAGCGTTCAGCTCAAAGGGACAGTAAGTAAGCAGATCGCTTACGTCATCGGCGTCCAGATCAAATCCTGGGGATAATTGGTTGAGCCGATTAGCTTCGGCGCTTAGATACTGCGTCTCAAACGGCTTCATGTCCGAACTGTAGTAGGCCGACTCGTCGTACGGGTCGCAACTTTTTGCGGCGGTGAGAGTGTTTGCTCCTTGGTCTGCTGACTCGGGAATAACCTGTATTTGGGCATACTGGCTGACTAGGTGCTCGTCGCCACCAAAGAAGCCCCGAGCGAAACTTTCCGCCGAGTCGACAACACGTTCTTTCGATGCAGCAAAAAAAGGGATTTCGGTATCATTAGTGTAGAGATGAGCGTATTGCTCCCTTACAGATACCCCAAATTGGTACAAATCCTCGATGCCAGAGAACCGAGACGTATTGGTTTCCAGTTCTAGCAAGCCGTCGTCAGGAACGAAGTACCCCCAGTCTTCCACGAAACTCAAAGGTCCCGTGTAATTTTCCACGCTGGCGTTTTTCAGTTTTTTGTAGATAGTCTTCAGCTTGGCCCCGACTTTATTGGTGGGATACCGCTCACCGTGTCGAGCAAAAACTATCACCTGATCCACACTCATATTGTAGGGGGTCTCAGTTGAGATTCCGAAACCCGTTCCTTGGACCCAAGGTCCCTGTCCGCCACAATGTTTCAAAAGGTTGGTTTGGTCAAAAGCATCCTGCCAGGCGCCCTTCCGGCTAGTTTCGGGGCGGTTCGAGTTCTTCTGCAGCACCGGTGCAAGAGCCAGTAATTTTTCTAGAACGTTCACCATTTTCAATCGCTGTCGGCTCGAGATGAGGGACGCACTTGGAAGTTGGTGGACATAGTCGGTAAAAACGTTGTAAATCTGTAGACTAAATAGTCGCCGTGGTTTTTAATTTTTCCCTCGAGACGCACGTGCAAAAATTAAGCTCAGTAGGTGAGGTAGATATTTCTGGTTGCGGGTTATCTTAAAAATTTCCGATTTCGGAAAATATCCAAAAAGCACGTCGAGCGACGCGTCGATGGGCTGCTGTGCATCGCTCAATTGAGAAGCAAAAAAAAATTTTATTGCAAGAGTGAAAAGCTAGAGTATCTAAAAGTGAGACAAAGACATCTGTGTTGAAGCTGATTAGCAGTTTGTTTGAGCCAGTAACAGCATAATACAATGACAGATACGCTTGAGACGTTGGTTACGCGGCCGGAGTCTGTTTTTTCCGGCGAAGTTGACGTGAACTCGTTGCTTGAGGAGATCAAAGTTTTGGTGGACCCGATCACTGAGGAGAATTCCGTTTTGGACCAGATCCACGTGGACGGTCTGACGCCATTCCAAGTTTGGGGACAAGTGAAGCTTGTTATCGACGGGGTGAATGACAAAGTTCTGTTTGGAAAAATCAAGGAGCTGAAGGAGAAGTACGGAGATTTGGGGAGCGAGGATGAGAGCGAGAGCGAAGAAGAGAGCGAGCAGGAAGATATTGACGACGAGGAACACCAGGAGGGTGCTGAAATCTTGGAAGAATCGGCAGCTGAGTCAGACATTGACTCGGAAGCCGACTCGGAAGCCGAATACTATAATGCGGTTGAGGACGTTGAAGACGTTGAAAATGCGCCTATTTCCAAAGCAAGCTCAGACGACTTAGACGTGATTCCAGAAAAAGATGCCTTCGGATTGAACGATCAGTTTTTCTCTATCGATGACTTCAACAAACAAGTGATGGCCTTGGAAGATCAAGATGAGTTACAAGATGACGACGGCGAGGAGGTGGATCTGTTTGCAGATTTGGACGATGACGACGAGGAGGAGATGTATCAATACGAGGACTTTTTCAAACAACAGGTTGACAAAAACGAGCGAAGCAAAATGATGAAGTCAAAGTCCGAACAGCCACAGGATCTGAACGAGGAAGATTACGACGCGGCATACGACGCGGCGGCCGCAGACTTTGCAGGCGAGGGCGATTACAGCGACGAGGAGTCGGAAGAGGAGCCAGCAAAGGAAAAAGAGAATCTGTCTACTTTTGAAAAACAGCAAAGAAGAATTCAACAGGAAATCAAAGCATTAGAAGCAGAGTCTATACAAGAGAAAAAGTGGACATTGAAAGGAGAGGCTCAAGCGAAACACAGAGATGCCGACTCATTATTGGAGGAGGAGTTACAGTTCGACAGAACAGCCAAGCCAGTTCCAGTGATAACGCAAGAGACCACCGAAACCATCGAAGAAATAATCAAACGGAGAATCAAGGACTCGAACTTCGATGAGGTGCCCAAAAGAATAATCAGCGAGATTAAAAACTTCAAGCCTTCGCAGAGAGTGGAAGTTTCCGAGGAGAAATCGTCGAAGTCGCTGGCTGAAATCTATGAGGATGACTTTAAGAGTTCTGGAAACGGCGATGGGTCTGATGCATTGAGCGAGGAGCTGAAAAAGGCCCACGATGAGATTTCCGAGTTGTATGGAAACTTGAGTCATCAGTTGGACTCGCTTTGTTCCGCTCATTTCATACCAAAGCCAAAAGAAAGACAGCTGGATATCAAGGTTCAAACCTCCACTATTTCTATGGAAGATGCTCAACCCTTGACTATGTCTTCTGCCGACACTTTGGCACCTCAGGAACAATATAAAGCTCAAAGCAAAGTGGGTAAGGATGAAATCAAGCTGAAATCTGGTGTTGTCATCGCGAAGGCTGAACTGGACAGGGCCGAGAAACAGAGAATGAGAAGAGCCAAGAAGAGGAGAATCCACAACGCCACTAAAGATAAGGTGGTGAAAAAACGGAACATTCCAGCCAACCAGGTGTGATGTACTTTAATAACGACTCAAGCATCCAAAACATTGTAAATTTGACTGGATGTAGCGCCCGCTAATAGGCAATGGCAGCTGCAGTCGCGGCGGTTCCAACGATGGATGCGGAGACCATAACCAGCAAGTACGGCCATTTCGTCTCGGGTTGGCACAACTGCAAGTAGAATCCACACGGTAATATGATGCAAATGATGGTGCATAGTGACGCACCACTCAGTCCAATGATGCGGTCGAACTCAGGATAAATGATCGAAACGATGACAAACATCGCGTTCACAGAGAGTTTGATGAGAACCTTGGCGAGCGACTGTAACTTGGTACAAGGTTTCTCCAGCTGCTGATGAGAAACACCTAGCATGAACTCAATGATGTTGATGACTGGCAATGCGTTGATCGGGGTTTTGGCAATTGGAACCATGGAAACTGCGACACTGACCGCTAGATAAACAATGTTCGGGTATCCTTTCGTGACCAGGACGGACTTGGTGATTTCATTGAGAATGCCAGCACCGAACATGGCAAAACCGATCATGGCCATGGTAGAGTCCGCAATGAATCCGACAGTGTACGTGATGGTCAGACACTTTTTGAATTTGCGAGGCTCAGCAAGATCCGATTTCAATGCCGGAAACAACGAGTGGGATCCAAACGGTCCTAGGATGATTCCAAACGCAATGAGAAAATCGTGAAAGGAGTTGCAATAGAGACTGGTCGGCATTGGATGCAGCAAAGACCCCGGTGCCTCTGGCTTCGCCAGACCGATTGCCAGTATTGTCAGAACCAACGAGATGGTGCAAGTGATTCCCAACAAGCTGATTCCGCTAAGGACCCTGAGTGAGAGAAAGGAAAACGGCGACAAAACAACAAAAGCAATCAACTTGAACTGGTTGATGGAGATCTGTGGGAACAGAGCGTTCAAAGAGTCCGCGAATAACACTATTAACGAAACCCCCACACCGAGAAGCTCGACGGAGAACAGAATGGAGATCATGAGTCTTGCTTTTGAGCCAAACGCCTTGTATCCAAGATCGGCATACGTGCACAGAGTCTCGTCTGTGTCCATGCACTTGCTGAGCAAAGACGCGGTCCAGTACGTGATCGCAGCACTGAAAACCAGCAGAAAACAGCCACAGTACCACCCCGAGTATGTCATGGCCTTAGGCAACGCCAGAAGGCCGATTCCAATGAGAACGTTAATGGAGTTGAAGATGGTTTGGGCCACCGTTGATCTCGGGGCCAGCATGGTGACTAGCTTCCCGTCTCTGTCTTCGACCTGTCTGATGAAAATGGAGTCCTCGTTGGACACAATTCGGGCCAACGGATGTCCCTGTGCGAGCGAGAACGAGCCCGGATACGAATAGACAGAGTTGTTGCGCGAAGGCGAGAAGTCGTTGAACGAATGGTCTGCGAAAGAGGCATCGTCGACGGCAGCTTCGTCAAACGTGGAGGTGTCAAATGACGGTTTGGCTCCGTGGAACACGGTCGAAATTTTTCGGCCGAGCTGGGAGGGAGCCAGGGTGTCGGGATCGATCAGCTCCTCGTCATCCTGGAAGTAGGATCTGGAGGCCTTGAACCTGGGCTCGAGCGACCGAAACGACTGCGCCCTGTGGAACGACGAAGCAAATGCGCTCAGAGAGTTCGGGCCAGCGGGACTGAAGTACGTTGATCGACTTGGGCGGGCCTGTCTGTTGGGGATCGGGATCGCGGAATAAGACGATGCAAGACGGTTGTTGTTGAGAGGCGTCGTTGAAGTTGGAGCCGACATTGAACGGGGGACTCTGCCAACGGATGCAGGGATGTATGGTGCGGCGGGACGGTGATATCCGCAGACGCTGGTGGTGAAGCAATAATTAGCTAACGGGAAAAGAAGACAACAAAAGAACGGAAGCTGACTTCTGTGATCCCCTTTTCAAAACACTGTTATCAACAAAGTGCTGCAGAAAGCCGGACAAGGTAATTTTGTTGGCGCACGACTGATAGCCGACTGCCAAAATCCAATCGCGTGCATAATCGGGAATATCGTTTACACAGCCTTGAAAAGGAAATATATCTTGATCTGAAAAATCTACACTTTATTCTCAAAGACTAACTAACAGTGTACGCTGCTCAAGCCAGAGGCTGAGGGACCTTCTTAGCGATCTCACTGTCCTCGCTCAGCTCGGCCTCGCCGTACTTTGCGTATGTCAAATATCCGACGTTCGACATCTTGTTGTAGAATTTGGATCTGTCGTAAGGAGTCAACGGGTATCCGTTCTTGAGTCTATTTGGAAGGTCCGGGTTGGAGATGAAGTATCTGCTGGCTCCGATCAAAGTTCTATCGTCTTCGTTGACTCTATTGGTGAGGTCGGAGTAGTCGTCCTCGTTCAGATACCCTCCGGATCTCAACAGAGGACCCTTCCAGATCTCGTTGACCCACGAGGTGTTGAAGTTAAAGATCTCGTCGGTGGGCTCAAGCATGGCTCTAGGCTCCACGAACGAGACGTACGCCACACGGTTACCCTCCTTGGCTCTTCTCTCGAGCTCGCTGAGAATGTAGCCGAACTGCGCAATAGGGTGCACCTTGGCGTCCACACTCTCCGAACCCTGGAATCTGGCGTACGGAGACAGTCTCAGGGCAATTCTCTCGGCGCCGACGGCTTCGATGGCCAGATCCAGGACTTCGAAGAGGAATCTGGCGCGGTTCTCGATCGAGCCTCCGTATTGGTCGGTTCTCTTGTTGGAGCCGCCTTGAATGAACTGGTCGATCAAGTAGCCGTGTGCACCGTGCAGCTCGACAAAGTCGAACTTGGCGATTTCCACCGCGTTTTTGATCGCATGGACGTAATCTTTCTTCATCTTTTCGATCTCTTCCACCGTGAGCGCGTGTAACTCGTTATCGGCTTCCTTGGCTGCCTTCTCGGTGAGCTCGTCCCAATAGATGGCCGACGACGAGACAAACTTCTCATTGTGTTTTTTCAAGAGAGCGGCGTCAGCAACTCTCCCCAGATTCCACAGTTGCAGAGAAATGTACGAGCCCTTTTTGTGCACAGCCTCGACAATCTGTCTCCAGGCCTCGGTCTGTTTTGCGGAATGGATCATTGGTGCATTGCCGTACAGTCCAAATGACGGAGCTCCAAAAGTGGCCTCGGTAATCAGCAATCCCCCGTTGTCCTCGGCACGCTGTTCGTAGTACTTCAGCATTGAGTCGGTGGCGACGAAGTCCTCGGTATTACGGTACCGGGTTGTCGGAGGGAAAACGAGTCTGTTTTTGAGCTCGACATGGCCCACCTTGAGCGGCTTGAAGAGATTGGTCTTTCCTAGTGGTCCTTTAGACATTGCGTAAATCTATTTTTGTTGAAGCTGTCACAGAAATGGCTGTAACGATGAGACACGGCAATCGGATCGCCTTATATACATCGCTCCCGCAGCCACATTACTAATCATTCGGCTAAACTGAAACTTTCGCTCCGAGTTCTTGGAACCTTTGGAAGTCCGAAGAAAAACAGAAGAGCGACGCGTCGAGCGACGCGTCGCTTTTCTGACTCGCGCAGTCCTCCTTGTTTTTCCTCGCCACCGGTAAAAAATGAGCTTCCATCTTTTGCCGTGTCAACAACTTCTCCTTCTTCCTGCCAGCAAAGCATCATCCCCATGAGATCGAGCCTGTTCAGCACGCTGTCTCTTTTGGCCCTGGCGTTTGCCTCGGGGTCCAATGCCGGAATCCTGGAGCACGTCCGGCCAGGACAGGCGACGCCCGCCCAGATAGGACTCTCGCCCTCTCACCCTGAGGAGACCGCCGCAGTTGGCGCAGGGGTCGTTCTTCAGAAACGAATGAAGAAAGTTAAGGTTAACAAGGATTACCTGGCCGAGCAGGCGGCCAAGAACTCCAAGTCTTCCTCGACAACCGAAGAGGCGCCTACTCCGTGGGTCAGAACGATCTACGGAACGTCGCCAGAGATTGTTTACCCGACGGTGATCGGAGGAGTCACGTTCAGTGCCAAACCCCCACTCACAACGGATGGACTGGAAAAGTGGATCAGTTTGAAAGGTGACGGATCCCCGAGAACAGTCAACCCACAGATGAAAAACGGCCAGATCAAGAACAAAAAACCCGATCTCAAACACTACTTTGAGTCGGCAACGACCGTCACATACAACCAGGCCCAGCTGAAGGCGCACAACATGAAACCGGACGAGGTTTACGAAGAGGTCCAATGGCTGCCAGAAGACGACACGTACGTCTCGCTGAACCCACTGATGAGATGTACGCCCGACTTCTACTACAAGAAAGGTGTTGCGAAAGAGCTCACCTCGGGTCCGATCTGCTCGCCAAAGGAGAACTCCAACCTCAAGTTTGGCTCAACGTACTTTCTGACTTGGTACACTCGTTACTTCGAAGGGGCTGAGAACGTGCGGATCCACTTCTCGTACGTTAAAGAGTCCCAGCACGACAAGGGAATGAAAAGAAAGAGAGAGAACAGAGATCCGATCAAGCCGAAAGGAAAGCAGCTTGAACCGCAGTCGGATTACGACACTCTCACTGGAGACCTGCCGGGAACGTTTTTCTCGTCGGATTGGATCATCAACAGAGACGGGTACTTCCCGATCCAACTCAAAGAAGAATGGCTGGCAGGAAGACAGGACAAAAAGGTACTCATTTCCATCCAGCCTGACACCGTGGATGACGAGGAATTCCATCCGCTGAACGCCGATCACGTGATTGTCAACTTCATGAAGAAGGCTCACGTTGCCAAGAACTCCAAGGCGGACAAGTACAGACAGGACCAAACTGGAACTAACGACGATGTGTACTACATCATCATGTCGGTCCCAACTGTTGTGATTCTGGCCGTGTTTGGAATGTACATGTTCCTGTACTTGAACAGAAAACACAGAGATCTTTCGCGTGTCAGAAGGCCCAAGAGAAGCAGGTGGGGGAACGAGGGCAAGTACAACATCCCAATTGCCGAGACCGACATTAAAAAGCCCGGAAAGCAGAACTAGCGGGACCAGCAGCGGCGATGTTTGCCTCACTAAGGCTGTGAGTAAAACCATGTTTATATAGACCTTGATAATTGATTGATTCCGCCTATTTAGGTGAAAAATATTTCGACGCATCGGTAAACCGCTTTTTTTTGCGTCGATTGTGTTACCCGGACACCGAGCCACCGTCTCCAGCTTCAAGACAAAGAAAATAATCTACTCATCTTGAAGCTTTGTCCGTGTTCCTCTTGTTCTTTAGATCCCACCATTGCACCCGCTCCCGGCTCAGCTTAGGCACACGTACCCGCCATCCCGAGATGGACGCCTCAACTCTGCTGGAACAGTACACGCAAGACCTGTCGAATTTGCCCTCGGAGTTGGCCTATCTGCTAGAGGAGCTTCGAGACAAGGACTTAAAGTCCTACGACACAAAAAAGAAACTACAGCAACGAGACTCGCAACTGCACAAGTACATCAAGCAGAATGGATCGTTGGTCAAACATCCGCGGGAGGACCAGATTTACGCCAAGAACAAAGAGGATTTCGACAAAGCACTTAAACTTCAGGAGGAGAAATGTGTGTTGGCCAACACAGCCTTGTTTTTGATCTCCAAGCACCTCACCAGACTGGAGAAGGACATCGAGAGACTGGAGCGCGACGGGGTGATTCCTTCACTGACGGGTGTGGACTCAGACGATGACGACGAGCCAGCAAACAACATTTTGGAGATGCTCAGTTCACAGATCTCTAACACGTCTTTGGACTCGGGCTCTTCTGCGACAAGAAAATCAAAAATGCAGCGCAGCAAGTCCAGACAAACGACCCCGTCCTCGAATGGCGGACCAATGGCCCACGTTTCAGGCGGCTCGATGAACTCGGCCATGGCGCCTTTGGGACCTGGGTCTCTTTCCATGAAAGGCCGGTCAATGTCGGACGAGCTCTCGGACCTAGAGATGGAGGAAATTATGGTGAAGATGCCGAAGAAAAAGTCATCTATTCTGGAACACGGCGCATCCGGGACCGTCACGATACCAAAGGCTCCGAACCAAATATCGAACGAGGAAGACGAGTTGTACTGTTTCTGCCAGCAGGTATCATACGGCAACATGATTGCGTGCGACAACTCCAACTGCAAGTTTGAGTGGTTCCATTATGACTGTGTTGGGCTCAAAGAGCCTCCACAGGGAATTTGGTACTGTCCCGACTGCCGCAAAAACGTGGACCTGAACAGCAACAAGAGGAAGGACCGAAAAAAGAAGTGAGTACGGCAGTTGTGGCTTCTTTGTATAGTACGGAAACGGTGTTTTGAATTTTGATTTTGGTGTTCTTCCTTATGTACATTGGACAATACCATCTACATTTTGACCTGCCAAGTGTCCCTGAGTTTTTTCGAGTCCACCATCGGCTTGACGACGTAAATGCTCACAACCAGTGCGCAGATTGTTAGTAGCAGCGTTTTGCTGTTGAAGTCGGAAGTCATTGAGTCAAACGAGCCCGAAGGTCTCACCATGGTGACAAAAAGATCGAGGTCCGACGACACCACAATCGACGTCGACTCCAACTCTGTAGGAACAGAAAACAATTCGGCAGTGTCCCCTCCCATCAGACTTCTAAAATGACTTAGTGTCATCTTCGGGTTCAGCGGAATGACCGGGTCGTACTTCACCAGTTGGGGCTCCAACTTCTGTTCTGGAGTCGCTTCCAGAGGTCTTCTTCCGCTGAGCAGGAACCGGGGAACGGCCACGATCTCCCCGCTTTTCAGCTTGAGCACGATCCACTTGGATGTGATGTTGTACTTCGTCTTGGTTGCTGTCATGGAGGAGATTCGAGCCGATGGAAGAACGAACGTTTTGATCTCAAACTCCGGTACTGTGCTCGAGTCGAACGCAGAGACTTCTCGGGACTGGTTGCTCTTCTTCACGTCAGCTGTCAACGACTCAAATAGGTCAACCACAGTGATGCTGGTGTCGTCGTCCGTTAGCTCGTTGGTGGAAAAAATTAGGAAGTTCTCTTCAAACAAAACTTTCAAGGAACCCGGGTTGTTGGTGATTCTGGTGAAAGTCTGGTAAATTTGACCGGTGATTGAGTTGATTAACCTGATCTTCAGCTCCAAAGTGTTGTAGTTGTACACAACAAAGACAGACGTGTTGGGAGCCAGGTACTTGTACAGAACCTTTCTCGAGCCCAGAACAACTGCCCCGCTGGCAACTTTGGAATTATCATAGCTCCTGCTCGTCAGTTGGAGAATGGTTTCGTTTTCTAGATCGTCGACAATATGGGTCCAGGTTCTCTGCTCGTTTTCGCCTGAAATATGAGTTCCCTGTAGCTTCTTGCCATTTTGAGTGGTCTGCAAAAGATAGAAGTCTTTCTCTGTTGTTTGTATGATTTTTTTGCCTCCATCTGGAGAGCTCACAAGTCTGAAGTGATCCTTCACTCGTTCATAATCAATTTTTTCCAATCTAATTTTCGACACGTTGGCGGAGTTTAGCAGGTAAAAATCGTTGCTCCGGTCGGTCACCACTATTGAGTTGTTCAAGTTGTACAATTTGGTGAAACCTAAATCGTTCTCGGAATCAATTTTCCATAGAATCTGGCTGTCCTCGTCGTTTTTCAGAGTACTGAATGCAAAAATCTTTCCGTTGGAGGTCAACGCAACGAGAGTCTTGGAGAACCCGAAATGCTTGTTCATGTCAATGGATTCAGAACGGCCCCCCAGAATCAGGTCCAGATTGTGCTTCAGTCTGGCAACATACGCACTCAGCAGGCCCGAGCTGGTCTCGGTCAATATGTCATCGACGCTGACACTCAGCTCCTCGTTCTGATCCACCACAATTGAGTCAATGATGTACGCCAAGGACTCATCTCTAGACCATTTCAGCTTGCCCTCTTCGTAGAACTTGAGCTCGTAGTCCTTTCCTATCGCGAGAAGTTCCAGCTTATCGCCGTCTTTCACAATCACCTCGTAGGAAATCAAATCGTTAAAGTAGATCAAATGGTCAAACGAACGGACAAAGCTCCCCAAATCAGAATCCAAGTCGTACAGGTATCCTCTTTTCTCGGTGAACACAACTAGATACTGTGAGTCCACAATCCGATGCTCGATCACCGGAGACTCCAAATCGTTCACGCTGTTCAGAGAAAAGGATCCAGTCACCAGTTTTTTTCCCGTCTTCCCTTTTGCCAGCCCTCCGTCCTCCAAACGGTAAACGGTCTGTCCAGAGCAGATCACCGAGTCCGCATCGATAGTGATTGACTCAAACGGACAATCAAACCCCTTGAGCCCAGAAACACTGTCGCTGTCAACTTTCAGAAAAAAAGTTTCCCCCCGAGCGGTCTTCAAAAACACCAAAGAATGACCCTCAATCGTGCTCAATATCTGCGAGTCTTCAAAGCTGCCGCTGTGCCCCGTCGACAAATGCGACACTGAATACATCTTGTCGACTATAGTGATTGAGCCGGTTTCGCCAACTGCAAACAACATTTCGTTGCCAACGCTAAAAAGACCAATTAATTTCGCCTCCAAGTAAAATTCCTTCTCAACAAACGTATCCGACTCGCCAATTGACCAGATTATCAGCTTCGAGCTACCTTGATCAAGGTTGAAACCGGAGGCAAACAGACCGTCCCATAGCTTAACCAGCTTTGAGTGGCTGGAAGCCTGCTCTTCTACCTTGTATCTGTACAGGACGCTTCCGTCACTAGAGTTGAGAACGGAAAAGATATTGTGGTCCGAAATGCAGACAGTCACATCTTCCCCAATGATCGTGTTTGTCGGAAGACCAATGCTGGTAGTTTGCCAATCGATTTTGAAGATCTCATCCTGCAAAAGACCCCATATCGGACATATCAAGAACAAGACAAAACAAAGCCCAGCTTTGTAATCGCGATTCAGCAACATCCTTGATCACGATGAGCGGAGGATAAGCTACATCGTTGCCCTTCGTTTTCTTCAGAGGGCTTCACATATATACGCTTTCTCGATTTTTGAGAAACTTGGATTCGCCGATGCACGACCTTGCGACAGGGCATTTGTTGTGTCAGGGAGAGTTATTTCCATTGGAGCGGTTAATCGGGGGGTAGGGAAAGTCTATTGGAAAGGCTATTGATAATACTAGTCGACTTTAATGCTACCTATCGTGAGACTGATATCTTCACAAAATATAAGAGTCTTCCCTTTGCTTCTGTTTGCTTACGAGGTTGACTTGTTTGTTTCGCAATATTTATTTTTAAAGCGAAGATAAAAACTTTGATTGAGTAATTGCCTGCAAAGAGAAACTTCCTCCATTGACCGGTCACCACTGATGGAGATTGAATTAAGACAGGGGGAGTAATGAGTGGACTCCTTCACAAAAAGAGAGCCAGAGAAACAGAGATCCACCTACACTAAGGGCAAACTGTTTCGCCACCACCTTGATTCGCTGATTCGCTGATTCGCTGATTCGCTTTGTTCGACCATAGCCCTCATCTTTTTGTTCGTGTTGGAACCAGAAGCGTTCAGGAAGCGCAGATGCCCATCGAACATTGGTACCACTATCTGAGAAAACGAGCGCCTGAGAGGATCACAATAAGACTTCGTGGCCAAGCTGGTTAAGGCATGCGACTGTTAATCGCAAGATCGTGAGTTCAATCCTCACCGAGGTCGTCTTTTTTCCAAAGAATTGGAATTCATCACCTTTCATCGGACTTCGTGGCCAAGCTGGTTAAGGCATGCGACTGTTAATCGCAAGATCGTGAGTTCAATCCTCACCGAGGTCGTTCTTTTTTTATGAGCGGTATTGCTTTTTTTTTTTCCCGGTGTCGCATAGAAAATTTTAGTCCGATAAATTGGGTTCGGAAGCCGTGAAAGAGGGAGACTGCTCGTCACCCGGTTACTTTTGAGGTCAAACTGCTATCATCACAGTAAATAAATTAGTATTAAATGAACATTAGTCGTAAGCGATAAGTTTCAGGATCGCAATCATAGTACTAGCAAGCAAGCATCGCCTCTCTAAAGATATAATTATCCTATGACTGCACCACAACGAATTGAATCTTGCAGAGCATTAATATGCCCTTTAAAAACCTTTAATCTTTCTTGAAAGAGATACTGAAGTATCCACCGCCCAAGTTGGACTCGAAAAGCTGGTTGAAGCCCTTGTTCTTGTTGCTGTTTCTGATCTCATTCATGATTTGCTTTTCCTTTTCAGCACCGAAGTTGAGCTTAGCCTTAGCGGCTTCGGACTCTGTAGAGTTTTGAGTGTTTTGTTTAGAGAACATTGTTTATCGGGAATTTCGGCGAACGGTAAATCTTCGAAAAGGAAAGTGCAGACCTCAGGAGCTTCTTTTCAAGCGACTCAGTTGGAGAAAGTACTCTCAATATTTATATTCCAACTGATCGTTGTTAGCAGTCACCAAAAAAAACGGTGCGAAATCCGCTACCGGGAAAAAAAAAGAAACGTTTCCGACTGGGGAGTTTTATAAAGTTCGCACCCCCTCAAAGTCAGGCACTTTTTTTTCTATCAACGTTAAACGGCTTCCTTGTTTCCGACTGGCTGTTTTTATTTCGAACAGCGGGAACCGAGACTCATCAACTCCGGATTTTTACCGACATGCTAAGGGTTCATACGAGCCAATACTGCTACTTTTCCCCATTTACCGCCTAGTTAAGTTTCCAACCCCGAAAGCGAAGCCGGTAGAATAGTGGATGCCGACGACTCTCTTTTCACTACTTTTCACGACAATCGTATTTAAAGCTCGGCAACAAAGGATTGTAATCTCTGCATGTGGCCAAACTACTGCCGCTGGTGGGTTTGGACTATTTCCAGGAGCCACGAAAATCGGAAAGCCCTTTTCCACTGAAATGGAGGGGTATCATCCTCATGGGCGACCAAAAGTGGGGTTGAGCCCCTCAAATTTTTCGTGACTCACCTGAAATTTTTCTTGTAAACCCCCCGTGTACCCGGTTTCACTAAACTTTCAGCGGTTCATATCCGCTCTTTGAAAGTCCGAAAAAAGCCACCTTGCATATATAACCGGAAACTCGGGGGAGAAATGGCTCGCAAGCCCCTCTTTATTAACTACCCAGGTACCCGATTTCCGGTGAGAGGAATCATTTGCATAGTAGCGCCCAAAGCAATTGTTATCGGGGCAGCCACCGGTTATCTGTGCATTTGGCTCCACGTTAGCAAGACTCTTCTGCCCGTAATCTTCGACCAGAGCCTTGTTTTTGAGATGATTCCTCGAGCGGGATGAAGAAGAAAAATTTGTGCGCTCGACAACCTAACAATGCTATTGTACAATAAGTAGACCGTTAACACCTTTCTCGTCACCGCTGAAGAAGGGGTGTATCGAGATCCTCGACCCATTCGGTTTTTCCGAGGCCCGCCGGAAGAGCTGAGGCGGGGTAGCTTTTTTCGGGAAGGCGCGAGGACTAGAGGAGACTCCACCCCTTGTCCCCACCCCGTATGATTCAAATTCAGCTCAAGGTGCCCAAAACTTAAGGTTTCCTTATTGGCTGGCTAAGGAAATTTTCGTAACAGCTTAAATTCGTGTCGCGGTCACGTGAAACTCTCGACTCCTGACCCTCTGTCTACGGCGTTCTGAAGGTTACAGCTCGGCCAAAGTAAGTCGACTCGTCGATTTGGAGAGTAGTGCAGAGCGGTTAGTGTATATTGTTTTCAGGACCGCTGTGGCACGAGTACTCCCAAGTGCTGAGAAATGGGAGCGGTGGGGAAAGTGCCGCGAATCAACTTGGTTTCATACTGGGGCAGCTTCTGCAGTCTGTCGCTACTTTTCAGCGCCAAATAGTTACAAAGGGTATTTTGGTAAAAGATAATCAGTTTTCAGGGAACGCATAACTGAGTCGAGTCGCGCCAACCACGAATTCTCAAGCATTACGATTAGACTATACTTGTAGTACTGGCAAAGGCCGTATAAGCAATGCAATGGTTGCTGTCAAGTGCTGATTCACAGACAGGAAAGCCTTTGAACAATAATAACCAGGTGTTTCACCCCCGTATTTTTAGTTACAAAAAGTTTTTATGCATATTTGAAATCCCGAAGCAGAGCCACTTCGGCGTTGGGAACACCGGCATCTAAGGTCGCGATTCCTGTCGGCCGGTTTTTTCCCTCCCTGCAAAGCACGATTGTATTGCTGGTTTTAAGTGGTAAAGAATTCTCTGCCACTCTTAATAAGCCAGGCTATTTTGCCAAGACTAGGACTTAGACTTGAGGTAATTCCGGAACCATGGTGACCTGTCCCGGCACCCGAATTGCTAAGCATTCACAGCAATCAAAGAAAAGGCTTAGATTTCGGCATTTGAAAATTTAAGCCATGACGCAGAAAATGACGCATGCATAATTTTTTAAAGAGGCAGAGTTATTGCTGACTCGGCAAATGAAATCAATGCTTGCATGAAACCAGAAAAACTGAGTGAGTATAAAGTTGGGAACATTCCCCATTGTAGATTGAGTTGGACTCTGATGAGAAGAACACTTCATCAACCGTGTCATAATAACTACATCATGATCACTATTGCTGATAGCAACAACTACAGACTGAATTTGGAAGAGCTTTCCAAAGAGGAGCTACTGCAAATGTTGGCGAAAATCACTCAAGTGTTGGCCGAACGGACCGAAGACCCAAATGAAGCAGAGGTTGAGGTGGTTGAGGTGACTGAGAAACAAGACACCCAAGAAAAGGAAGGCCGTTCCAAACACGAGCACAGACACGAGAATCGTCGCCACAGAAGAGCAGGAAAGTTCTGCGGACGCCACCATAGAACACCATTCCCCGATTTTGAGGAGGCTTCGTTTGATGGGCCACGCAGATGCAGATGCAGAAAGGGCGGTATGAGGGGACAAGGTGGACCGCCACATCATCATCATCATCATCATCATCACGGGGATGAGTTTTATTCACAAGGGAGGTCGGAGGGACCGTTTGGAAGTAAAAGGTCTCATCATCCTATGCCTCCTTCATCTTTTGAGCAAATCAGCCAATTTCATCATTTTGGCGCTGGTGGAAGATCCGCTTTCCCCCCACCCCCTCCGCCGCCACCGTTCGAGCAATCGGGCCATTTTCATCATTTTGGCGCTGGTGGAAGATCCGCTTCTCCGCCACCTCCACCGCCCCCACCATTTGACCATTTTGGGGGTCAACGATTCATCAACCATCCACCGCCATCTCAACATTATGGAGGAGATTTCCACGGCAGGGCTCCACATCCACGGCCTCCTTTCGGCGGTTGCCCAAGACATCAGGGACGCGGCGGTCCAATGCCTCCGCCACCTCCACCGCCCCCATTTTGGCACCATTCTCACGAATTCTACGATCCTGAAGATTGGAGCCGGTCGGAGTCGGGCTCCGATACCGAGCCAGCCACTCCATAGCCAATGAGCGCTGCTCACAGGCTTTTCTAAAATTTCATCAACGTTATTGAGTGCATGTCGCTTGGTCTGCGCCAATCAATCGGGTTCAGTTTGGGTTTTTTCACTGGTAATTTCAAGTTTGTTTTGAGTCCACCTTCATTAGGTAATAAGTGTCGACAAGAGGTCCACTTCGTATAATCGAGAGTTTATGTATCAACACAGCCAATTTTTACGCATCAAAAGTCGGAACGTTCCGAGGTCGTCACGGCTCTTGTAAATCGACGCGTCGCAAAAATTGAACAGGGCTCGCAATTGTGGGAGATAAAGGTAAAGGGCACCGGGGCGGGAATATTTGTTGGGAATCGCGGGCCCGACACTGCCGCGAATCGGCTTTTGATTAGGGTCCTCCGGCTGAGCAAGAAGCCACCAGGCTAGATTTGGCGGCCATTGCTAATCATTCAAAAAGACGGGTCCACTTTGGCCTCCGTGCCCAAGTGGTCTGGTGGCTTTGGCCGTTAATCGTGCAGCTAAAAACTTGCCAATCGTAAAACAGCGGACCATTTAGAACGTATTTTTCCGTCCATCTTTGCTCTGACCAATCACCCTAGGCCCTAGACATAGCAGACAGAACGGACGAGCAAATAGCAACATTGCCGTTCCATGTTATTCGAGAAAGGATGCAGAACCGTGCTGTCCTCTTTTTCCCGCTTTGCGCCATTCCTGAGCACGCAAACACTCCAGCCCTCCTCGTGTTCTTACTGACACTTCTGACATATGGCAGAGGCCCCAAACGTTATGTCAAAAAGGGCAAGAAAAAATTGGGGAAATGAGACAAAGCAAAAAAGAGGACAATCGATGTTGTCTTAAAAAGAGTCAAAAGACCCCCGTCCGTAGCGTCAACCTTGATTAGTTAGGCTTTGGATTTGATTATATGGCATTGTTTCAAGCGGAAATCGCCAATAGAGCCCGATATTGTTGCAAATGTCCAAACGGAAAGCGTCCATAAGCTCCTCTACGGCTTTAGCTGGAGGTGCACCCATAGCACCAATCACGGCTTCTTCGTCCGCGTCGTCTGCTGGAGCCGACCGCTCCAACTCGCACCAAATGAAACAGGTGCTGTCTAATCCGCCCAAGATCATCATGCCGTCGGCTTCGGACGGGTCTACCGGTATTGTTTTGCAGAAAAAACGCCGAGTTGTCCGGGCCTGTGACAGATGCCGCAAGCTCAAGATCAAATGTTCAGGAGACATGCCCTGCATCCATTGCACGGTGTACAGCTACGAATGTACGTACGACCAGCCTAACCGTTCCAAGAAGAAACCGGCAGTTTACACGAACCAAACATCGTCGGGCGCTCTCACCGCGTCCGCCTGCCAGCAGTTGCCCTCCAATGGAAACACCCGGGAACTCATGGCCAAAATGACGGATAGACTCAAACTGTACGACGACATTTTGCACCGGCTGCTTCCGGAGGTCAAACTCACAGACCTTAACGACAATCCGAAACCAATCAACCCCTTCAAGCTGATCTCTGCGCTCAACAATATTAGGGAAAAAGGAGGGGCCAACTCAAGCAACTCTAGCAAGTCTATTGCGGAGGAGTATCTCGCCATGCCGGATGTTCCCGTTCCTCACCTCCCAGTGGTCCCGAAGCTACCTCCCAACGCGGGTTCCCCCATTGGCCAGGCACCTGTGGGCTCAAGCAAGCCGCAGAACGCTCTTCCTCAGGAGCCTTCACTGCTCGCAAACAGTCCTAATGCCATGCACGCAGGAATAGACGGGTCGTACGAGTCTAGCATGGGTAAAGAGATCAAAATTATTCTCCCATCGCGCGAAATCGCACTGCAACTGATCACCAAAACCTGGGAGAATGCGTGTGTTTTGTTCAGGTTCTACCACAGACCCGCCTTTGTTGAGGATCTGAACGAGCTGTATGACACCGATCCCGGCCAGTACACTAACAAACAGCAAAGGTTTTTACCTCTTGTTTACTCGGTGATGGCATGTGGTGCTCTTTTCTTTAAGAGCGACGAGCAGACGACTGGCAAGATGACGGAGGAAAACGACCTGCAAAGCGAAGTGTTTGATGACGAAGGCTACAAGTACTTCATTGCGGCCCGAAGACTGATTGACATCACAGACACCAGGGACACATACGGAATACAAACGATTGTGATGCTGATCATCTTTCTGCAATGTTCAGCAAGACTATCAACGTGCTATGCCTACATTGGAATTGCCCTGAGAGCAGCATTGAGAGAGGGGTTGCACAGAAAGCTGGATTATCCATTCAACCCAATAGAGCTGGAGATCCGTAAGCGTTTGTTTTGGACAATTTACAAGATGGACATTTACGTGAATACGATGCTGGGACTTCCAAGAACGATCAGCGAGGACGATTTCGACCAGGACATGCCAATAGAGCTTGACGACGAGAATATCACCGTTGACGGATACAGGTTTGAGATGCAAGGTGACAGATTGTCGAGCTCAGGGATCGCTAATGCTCACACAACCTTAATCTTCATAATGAAGCGAATTGTTACCAAGCTGTACCCTATCAAACCGAGAAAGGTCGAGAACGGCAGCAGACCCGAGCTTTTGGCTCACGATATCGTCTATCAACTGGAGCTGGAATTGCAGGACTGGATGAACAGTCTGCCGCTGGAGCTGAAACCGGGAGTCGAACCTTCGGGGCAATACCTCAAGGCCAACAGATTGCTGCACATCTCGTACTTGCATGTGAAGATAATTCTGTACAGACCGTTCATTCATTACATCTCTGCAGACTTCTCGAGCGGTCATCGTTCTTCAAACGATCTCAAGTGCATCGACAAGGCCAAGAATTGTATCAACGTCGCCAGAGTTGTGGTGAAGCTCGCCGAGGACATGATAAACAAAAAGATGCTGAGTGGATCCTACTGGTTCTCAATTTACACGATTTTTTTCTCTGTGGCCTGTTTGGTTTACTATGTTCATTTCGCTCCTCCGATCAACAGCGATGGACAGTTCGACCGTGAGTACCTTTCGATTAAAAAGGACGCCGAAAGCGGGAAGAGAGTCTTGGACATACTGAAGGACAGCAGCATGGCTGCTAAAAGAACGTACAATATCTTGAATGCTCTATTTGAACAGTTGAACAGAAGAACGGCTAACGCAAGCATAAACAACGAACTACCAGACCCTCAGTTTATCACGCCCCAAGTTGGAAAGACTCAGTTTGAAAGAGAGCAGACCAAGCAGCAAGAGAGCAAGAAAGCCGCTATTCCTCTTCCTCCTCAACAACCTCAGAAGAAAAGCCCGCAGCTGCAAAACTCTGGGCGTCGTCCTGTGAAACAACAATTCAACAACAAGTACTCAGAGACCGAACCGCTTCCTACTCCGAAGTTGGAAAACTCCGAAATCGACAGCCTGGTCAATGGTGTCAACTTCATAGACGGAGTGTCTACTGGTATCAGTCTCAAAGTTCCGGCTCATCGAACACAGCAAGAACGGCAGAGAGATTTCGAAGAGGCGCAAGTGGAGCGTGAGATTCAACGGCAAGCCAGAACTGATGGTGCTGAGGATGGAGCCACCCAGTCTCCAGAATACCCCAACAAATACAAGTATGTGCCTGGTCCAATGGACCAATTGGACATGAAGATTTTTGGAAGATTTTTGCCTCCATACATGTTGAACCCACAATCCGACGAAACAACCCCTGTTTCCTCGTCTTTGTTCCAGACAGAACAAAACCAGCCGGGAGAGCCGTCGGAGTCTTCGCCACGTGAACCCAAGGAGCAGTCCCAACAGTACGACTCTCTTGGGTCCCATCAGGTCAATTTGTCGCAGCAGCCTTCTAATTTCTCACAGGCTCAGAGCAGCGCTGCAGACTTGTTTGGTGTTTTCAACTCGTCGATTCCTTCCGGTCTTTCCACTATCTCGCAAGCCCAGAACCAGCCCTCGTCTAACAGGGTTTTTGATGGAGTCAACGCTGCCGGGTCCACTTCAATTGATGAATTGAAAGACTATCCCTCTGCTGATAGAAAGTATGAGTTTGACGACTTTTTCTTCAGTGATTGGTCAGCAGGATTCCCAAGCGACTTTAATACGAACGCTTCTGTGCCGGGTCAAAGTCAAGAGAATTCTCAATGACTGTTGCAGAGAATCTTGTCCAACTGATCCACACTTGTTAATTCTGTTCGGAGTTTTGTGCTCGATCCACTACAGTCCAGCCTCTCCTCTTTTCAATGTTAATTCCTAATCCTCAGTCGTTTAGATGGATTAAGATTGCGATATATGTAACACTTAAACGAATACAAAGAAACAATATACAAAAGAGGAGGAAAAATAGAGTAAAAAACATGGAAAACAGTCGAAATGGTTAAGACGTCCACTTCGAAAACTTGAGCTGATCAAATACGATGGCTCAAGTGATTGGATTGATTCACGGGGTTAGGATCCGACGGAGAAAGAGATCCCGATAAACCTTTGATTCCCTTTCCCCGGCCCCTGATACCTCTATTCAGGTTTTTGTAAAGATCCGAAAAGTAGAGTAGAAGCTCGCGCTCGGCTGGAGGAAGGGCATCAAACGAACTTGCGGACGAGACATGAGCAAGTTTGTTAGTCAGCTCGTTAAGTGTTCCCAAATGAAACCTGTTCTGGTGCGCCTTCAAGTTTCCCAGCTGAGTGAAACTTTTGTTGCAGTTGTCAAACTTGCACTGATATGGTCTCATATTATTGTGGGTCAGCATATGTGCCTGTAAGTTTCCTTTTCTAGAGAAAGACTTGTCGCAAACTTCACACTTGAAAGGCTTTTCGCCCGTGTGTAATCGTAGATGGGTTCTCAGATTTCCTCCTTGTGTAAACCTTTTACCGCAGTAGGAACATTCGTACGGCTTGAGACCAATGTGGGATCGTATGTGAACTTCCAAATGTGTTGATTGGGTAAACTTTTTGAAACAGTATTGACATTGATGTTGTTTGTGCCCTCTGATGTTTGGTTTTTCTACTCCTCCAACCAGCTCCACTGGATTCGGGAGCACCGAGTTTGCGGAAGCACTGGAAAGTGACCCATTCGCGTTCACCTCCTCCAATATCGTTCCGTCTTCAGCCTGCTTGATGTCTCCTGTCAAACCCTTTTTTCTAGCCTGGATTACCAGCATCAACTGATCCACTTTCGTGGCTCCTATCAGTGGCCGACCGTCCTCTGTGTGCATCGCCTCGTTAGCAGGCACTAGATTGGTCTTGGCCCCAGGCTCGGGTTTGATGTGCGAGACGACTGGCTGATGGGCAACCGGTAAGAGATTTCGAAGGTCCGATTGCTGTTGGCGATATTTCTTATTGGGTAGCGAAGCGGCGAACTTGATCGTCGAGCCAGGGATATTGCTGTCAACCAAAGCTTGCGGGTTTGCGGTCAAATCTGCTTGATAAACCGTCCGTTTTTTTCTATTGTTGTACTTTTTCTTATCTCTTTTTTCAGATTTGACATCCAACTCCCGATCTTGCGAGTCCATTTCAGACGTATCGTTCCGCTGTAACAACATCGACTGCGCCTGCGACTGTGCCTGTAACTTTTGCTGCTGTTGAGTCTGGCTACCAAGTGTGTGTAACTGCTTCTGCAACTTTCCTGGGTGCTGGACATGGTGGTCAACGGTAGAGCTTCCAGGAGTTCCGGACGAATTGACCAGTCTTGCAGGGATCGGAAGGACAGGGGCAGAGTTGGAATACATACTGCCTGATCTCGAGTGGCCCGAACCGGGCACTTGCTGCGAAGTCTGCTGCTGGAGAGCATGGGCGTGCGATGTGTGGGATTGCTGCTGTTGATCCTGGTAGTTGGGTATACTGTCCAACAGGTCACCGCTTTGGTCAAAAATTCGGTTCACACTGTCTCTTTTCAAAAATCCATCCATGTCGTTCGGGGGTATCTCGGAGTTGGGCTGGACGATTGCCGGGAATCTTTTGAAAAAATGACTGTTGGACCTGCTCCGGGCACCTGGCTGGAGTTGGTGTAGCTGATATT
The DNA here is from genome assembly GCA_030674545.1 of Ogataea saltuana. Taxonomy (NCBI): domain Eukaryota; kingdom Fungi; phylum Ascomycota; class Pichiomycetes; order Pichiales; family Pichiaceae; genus Ogataea; species Ogataea saltuana. The sequence goes on from JAKTYV010000009.1 coordinate 381,756, forward strand.
GCATTTGCTGCTGCTGTTGTTGTTGTTGTTGTTGCTGTTGTTGAGTCTGTTGCTGTTGCTGCTGTTGCTGTTGCTGTTGCTGTTGCTGCTGATTCTGCTGTCCAACTTGTGCGGTGACGAACGGCTCCAATTGCTCGCTGGGCCTTCTGCTGAGCATGTGGTTGCTGGAGCCGGAGTACAGCATTCGTTCCGAGGAGTACGGCTGCAGCAAATTTTGGGTGGACCCGGTGTGACCATTCGGTGGATACATGAACGAGTACTCGCGCTGCATGTCATTATAGGGAAATCCGTCCGGGTTGGACTGGCCGTACGCCGGAGCTTGCGAGTGGACGCCCGACGACGCCCCGCTGAAGCTGCCCCCGGCGTTAGTCCCGTCAAACGAGAACCGAGGGAAGAATATGCTGTCTTGTCGGGGAAAGATGCCACTGATCGAGTTGTTGTGTGCTGGTTCTGCGGACGCGCCCGCAGTCCCCGGTTGGTAGTAGTCGTTTGCAGCCGCATTGGTGGCCGAAAGAAGCGAGTCTCTTCTGTTGGAGAAGTTAAATGAGGAGTCCTCTGCCACCGAAGACAACCTCGGGTAGCTCTTGCTGTTGAGTGCATCACCGGACGACCCGTGATTTGGGTCAGGTGGCTGTGAAGAGTCAATCATCGGCATAAATATGATACAACCTGTCCGAGGGCCCAAAAAAATTAGTATGAGAAGGAAACAAGGGAAACAAGGGAAACAAGGGAAACAAAGGGAAATTCGGGGAGGGGAGCAAAATAGTCGGATAAAAGCGGCTATGGAGCGGGCGTGGGAATGTTGTTTTAGGACAAGTTGTCTGATTGTCAATTGGAAGGCCTGTTCGATACCCAAATCAACCACTTCCTGCTCTCTTTTCCACCGCAACAGTCTCCCACTGGAACTGGCACCTTAATTACTTGTCGCCACTGTCAACGCCGCAGATACACGATCGCGCTATAACTGCACCGGCGCAATAAGCTGCGTCTAAAGATGTAAAACGTTGTGTTCCGACACTTGTGCAGAGTAAGTGTACGCTGGATTCAACGGGATGTGATAAAGAAGAAGGTTATACCTGTTTTTTATCTACTTAGTTAAGCAAGTGCTGCAGCGCCGGACGTGATTAGCGTGCGAAAAAAACAATCCGCCTGCGAATTTCGTGGGATTTTCAAGGCGAGCGGCCGCAGCGTAGATGGGCGACGGGGTAGTTCATAACGCAGCGGAACGAGGACCGGAACATGTCACCTCGCTGGATTGCTGGGACCGAGAGGGCCAGAGCAACTAGGGCCATGTTGCTGGCAGTCACTCTCTGGTAACTGCTCATTGCGCCCAACTGTCCGATCCCATGTCCCTACCTTTTCACAAGGCAGCAACTCTGAAAGTTGTCACGGGGTTTTAGGTCACGTGACAAATAGAGATTTTTTTTATTCGAAATAAAAAAAATCAAGCGTAAAAATTTCATGCATAGACAGGAGAGAGACGGCTAGCGAGCTTCGGATACACAGGTACACACTGTAACTAAGAATGAGTACCGAAGAAGAGAGAGTCGATGTTCCGATGGCGGACGCACAACTAGATGCTGACGTTTCTGCCGCCGCCGCAGTGGAGGACGATGAGTCGATGAGCCAGGACGAACAAGATCTCGATCTAGAAAAGATCAGGTTGCTCCCTGGTAGTTCAGAAGACGGAACCGCAGCCTCTTTCCAGATCCTGGATGAGGACCACACGCTGGGAAATGCTCTCAGGTACATCATAATGAAGAACCCGGAGGTGGAGTTCTGTGGGTACTCGATTCCTCATCCTTCGGAGTCCAAACTGAACATCAGAATCCAGACTTATGGAGGAATGTCTGCTGTCGAAGCTTTGCACAAGGGAATGGATGACCTCGTGGCTTTATGCACACATGTGGAGGACACCTTCAGTGCCAAGATCAGTGCTCGGGACTATGCTGTTGAGGAGCCATAGATGGAGCTTGGTATGCCCTTTTAGGCAAACCGCGTAATCTTCAATTTGTACAATAGATGTTCGTTTCGATACTGAAAGGCTGGCGTAGACGGTGTAGACTGAGCAGACGGCGTAGGTTGAGTGGACAAAGTAGAATGTCCAGACGGTGTAAAGATGTCAACGATATGAGTAAGCTAACTTTTAGCCCGGGTAATCTTTTTGAAGAATTTTTTCTTTTTCTCAAATTTTTTATTTTTTTATTTTTTTTATCTTATAAAATTTTTTGTATAAGAATAATTAAATTTGCCCCCTTTGTCTTGTTCTTTTTCATACCCACTTCTTTGTGACAATCATACAGAGATTTAGATACTTATAGAAATGTCCTACATGAACAACAACAGAGACGGCGCACGTTCATTCGGTGGCCAGGACAGAAACAGGTTTGGCAGAGATGACCGTAACGGTAATTACGGAAGCAGAGGTGGTGGTTTCGGTGGCGGATTCAGAGAAGAGAGAGAGTTGGGTGCCAGTTTGGTGAAACAAAACTGGGATGCTGAAGTTCTTCCAAAGTTTGAAAAGAACTTCTACAGGGAGGACCCAGCCGTCTCCGCTAGATCTGAGGCTGAGATCACTGCTTTCAGAACTGAGAACGAGATGGTCATTGCTGGTAGAGATATTCCTAGACCGATCACGAGCTTTGACGAGGCTGGATTCCCAGATTACGTTTTGAAGGAAGTGAAGGCCGAAGGTTTCGACAAGCCAACCGGTATTCAATGTCAGGGATGGCCTATGGCTCTTTCTGGTAGAGACATGGTTGGTATTGCTTCTACCGGTTCTGGTAAGACTTTGTCTTACTGTTTGCCAGGTATTGTGCACATCAACGCTCAGCCATTGCTGCAACAAGGAGACGGTCCTATTGTCTTGGTTTTGGCTCCAACGAGAGAGCTTGCCGTGCAAATTCAGAAAGAGTGCAGCAAATTCGGTAAGACTTCTAGAATCAGAAACACCTGTGTTTACGGTGGTGTTCCAAAGGGTCAACAGGTGAGAGACCTTGCCAGAGGTGCTGAGATCTGCATTGCCACTCCAGGTAGATTGCTGGATATGTTGGAGTCAGGTAGAACTAACTTGAAGAGAGTTACCTACTTGGTTCTGGATGAGGCTGACAGAATGTTGGACATGGGTTTCGAGCCACAGATCAGAAAGATTGTGGACCAGATCAGACCAGACAGACAAACTTTGATGTGGTCTGCCACATGGCCAAAATCTGTTCAAGCTTTGGCTAGAGACTACTTGAATGATTACATTCAGGTTAACGTCGGTTCTTTGGAACTGGCTGCCTCGCACAACATTACTCAGATCATCGAGGTCTGTTCCGAATACGAAAAGAGAGACAAGCTCGCTAAGTACTTGGAGGCTGCTATGGAGAACAAGGCTGCTAAGGTTATCATTTTTGCTTCTACAAAGAGAACTTGTGACGATGTCACATCTTATTTGAGAGGCGAGGGGTGGCCAGCACTTGCCATCCACGGTGACAAGGAACAAAGAGAAAGAGATTGGGTTTTGAATGAATTCAGAGAAGGAAGATCACCAGTCATGGTGGCCACCGATGTGGCTGCTAGAGGTATTGGTAAGTACACGTTTTGACGATTCACTAACTTTGGACTTTTAGGTTTAAGAGGGACAATCAAGCAGCACTTTCACCGAAGTTGCTGCCTTGATTTCCTTGAGCTCATAAATCGCTATGAGTTTCATCTTTTGCACAGCGGGCATATGCATCTAACTTCTTTTGGGGCCGTCGACCTTCTGGTAAGGGACGAAACAGACGAAGCAAGAGGATGCTGGAGATATGGCACTGATGGGGGCGATCACTAACTTTGAAACAAAAAAGAAAGGACGAATTCTACTAATTCCTCTACTACTGCATCCACTCGACTTTTACAGGTCAGAGTTCGGACACCGGTCAAACTTGATGTTTGATGGAATTTGGGAATAGACAGATCAGAGAATTGAAAAGATCGCGATGAGGTTTAATAACTTCAATGAAGATTGGAAAATAACCACAAAGAAGTTGCAGAGTATCATATTCTGCTTTTATGTGCTGTGGTTTATTCGGTTTTCAGCGATATTTGGTTTCAACTTTGCGGGCATTCTAAAACGCTAGAATTGCTTTGTACGGTTTGAAGAATACCATTTCAGTTCACTTTGGCTCAATTTCTATAATTACTACTGTGCAGTATCTGAGGGTCTTGAAAGATTTCTTCCTTTTTTTTAATTCAAATTGAAAATTACTTCTTCAGTGTAGAGTTGACCTATTTTGGGGCTAGCACCCCCAATCGGGGATCGCAAAGAAAATTTCGAACCGCAAACGTCCAATAGTCTGATGATCACCTGGATTTAGACACAGTTTACTAACGAATATCCGTAAAATATAGACGTCAAGGGAGTCACCACTGTTTTGAACCACGACATGCCAGGTAACGTTGAAGATTACGTTCACAGAATCGGAAGAACTGGTAGAGCTGGATCCAAGGGAGATGCTATTACTTTCTTCACTGCTGACAACGCCAACCAAGCTCACGATTTGATCACCATTTTGAGAGAAGCCAAGCAAGATATTCCAGAGCAATTACAGGCTCTCGACAAGAAGGGTAACAGAGGAGGTTACGGATACGGTGGAAGAGGTGGCAGAGGAGGAAGAGGGGGAAGAGGAGGAAGAGGTAGAGGAGGCTGGAGCCGCGGTGGCCGTGGCCAATCCGGATCCAACAGTCAACCAATGGGTTCGAGACGTTGGTAAATCAACAGGTTGCTAGTTCGTAGCTTTTATTATACAGTATTCAATTTTTAGATGTTTGATTAATTTTGGAATTTTATACACGGCTAATTTTCGTGATCTGGATGTTCAAGATCTTGGTAATCCTGGTGTTTGTTTTCACCACCGTCCTCGGAAACTATTTCTTCCTCGTAAACCATGTTTGGTAGTTTAGGCATGTCTCCTACCAGATACATGGTATTCGTAAGAAGTTGCAATTTGATCCATGGATGGTTTTGGAACCAAAATTTCTCCACCATGGCATCGTCGTCAAAGTTGAAATCGGTCTTGGTTCGACCAAATCTGGATTTCACCTCACTCTCTGGAACAGCTTTTAAATCGCCCAAATCTTTGCTATCCATCAGTTGCGCTATTCTCGTGCCCAATGTCACGTGACCAAAACTTTCGTCTTTCAACTGCTTGACATGCTTCTCTCGGATAGAGTTGCACTTGTGCAAACTCTTGCTGTCTCTTTCGTACACAGAAAACACTTCAGTGGAGGCCGCATATGCTAGATGCAGCAGGGCGTACTGTCTCACGCTCATCGGAACGAAGTTAGTCGGTCCGTAAAAGTAATCTCCATTTTCTCCGTTGTTGATAGCATTTTCTCTAGCCATGCATGCTTCGATATAGTATGGATTTCTCGTTGGATCGTACAAGTTTCTGGCCTCATAATACGACCCTAAAACCAGATAAGAACCTGACATTATTCTGGCCGACGAGGTCAAAAAACGAGTCATTGTTCCGAGCGAAGCCAACGAGCGGGGCCTGCGTCCAATCAACAAGTTCATTCCTGCAGCCAGCTGCGCACCGACAATAAACCCTCTGGACGTACGGCAGTCATGAGCCGGGACCACTGGTCCCCAGACCGCAAGATACGGTCCCGAAAACCGGAACCAGTGCTTGCGGGCCTTCTTGAGAAATGAATCATTTGGGTCGTCCAGCGCATGGAGCTTCCAGGGCGTTGACTCAGGAGGATTTGGGCTCATTTTTTTGAACGGAAACAATTGAGAAGGGCGTAGACAAATGGGAACTGGAATCAATCCGATCAGATTTGCCTTTTTTTTGGTGGAAAAATTACAACTCAAAATTGCACCGCCGAGCACCGCCTTGAAAGACGAATTTCAAGTCGACGTGGCTGAGCAAAAGAAAGCGTGCAGGATGTAACACCCCCTACTATCTGCAACCGTTACTTCGGAGAATTCATCAACTCATGATGACGGATTCCTCAGAAACCCGCCAATGTCAATTGATAGCACTAGGCTTTAAACAAAGAACCCACTATATAGGAACCTATTTATAGTTGTCCAAGACGTATCTACCAAGAATCTTTCCTTGCTCCATCAACTCAAAGACCTTTGGCAGTTCGGAAAGACCAACAGTCTTGAAAGGAGAGTGCACCAGGCCTCTGGTGAAGAAGTCAATAGCCTCAGCAGTATCTTGTCTGTTACCAACGTAAGAACCCTTGATTTGGATGGATCTCACAACTTGAGCGAAGACAGAAGATTGGCAGACGGCACCAGCTGGGAGACCAACAAGGATGACGGTACCCAAGGTTCTCACGTACTCAGTGGATTGGGAGATAGCCTTCTCGGAGACAGAGACGTTAATGACACCGTGTGGACCACCGTCGGTCAAGTCCTGGATGGTCTTGACGACATCCTTGGTTTGGGTGAAGTCGACGTAGAATTCAGCACCCAAACTCTTGATCAACTCACCCTTATCGGCACCACCATCGATACCAAGAACTCTGAGACCCATGGCAACGGCGTATTGGATAGCGAGAGTTCCAAGTCCTCCACCAGCACCGGAGATGGCGACGAATTGACCTGGACGAAGGTCAGCGGTCTTGAGGGCCTTGTAAACAGTGACACCGGCACACAAAATTGGAGCAATGGCGGCGAGATCAGTTCCCTTAGGAATCTTGGCGGCTTGGACAGCGTCAGCAGTGGCGTACTGTTGGAAAGAACCGTCATGAGTGTAACCAGAGAGGTCGGCAGCTGGACAGTTGGACTCGGCACTCTGTTGACAGAATTCGCACCCCATACAGGATCCGTTCAACCACTTGATACCGGCGTAATCACCAATCTCAAAGTTGTTAACGTTTTCACCCTTGGCAACGACGACACCAGCACCTTCGTGACCACCGACGAGAGGAAGCTTAGTGTCGAGGGGCCAGTCACCCTTCCATGCGTGAAGGTCAGTGTGACAGACACCGGAGTATTTCACATTGATGAGGATCTCATTTGGCTTTGGAGTTGGGACTGCGATGTCTTCGTACTTGAGTTCACCACCGTTCTCGTAGAAGACGATGGCTTTTTGAGTTTTTGGAATTTGAGGAGCAGACATTGTTATTTGTGATGATTGATACAGAATAAGGAGAGAGAATAAACAAGTAGTGAAGAATGGAACACTAGAGAGGAATACGCGTGGGTATTTATACCGTTTGGAAAAAAGGTCATCGAATTTCCCAAGCGAGGGGACGTCCCATCTCCTGGACAACCAATGATGTTTGTGGGAGGATATATCCTTTGGACCCGTCCGCTGACTGGCGGGCACGCCACTTGTGTGCGGCTCAGCGAGAATTGTTCCACTCTATCGGGACGTGAAAAACTAGTGCATCACTATCTGCCAGTCGGCGAACGGGGCGGCACTGCCTAGTGAGGGGGTGATAATTGTCGCGGGAGGGGTGGCCACCCCCCCAGAGGCCAAAGGGAATTGCGGAGTTGGGGCAGATGCGAGTGGAGGGTGGAGATGACGGGTGCGCAGTGGGTGCACGTTCTACCATGTTCGGATCGACGTTATTGTGCTGCAACAGCGGCGGAGTAGAAAAAACCAGCACCGCCCGAAGAGATGAGGGGTAGTTGGTAGGTGGATGGTCTTCCAAGGTCGAGACCCCCTCAGAAGATCGCGGGGCTCGGTTGACATGAGGGGACGAGGACGTCGACGAAATCTTGCGGACCGCGGATTTGTTGGGTTGGGCGTGAAATTTTGAACATTCTGCACAATAAACCTCCTCTCGATTACATCACTAGGCTTTGCCCGGTCTCAGTCAGCGCTCTGTCTCGGAGTGGGGTCTATTTTTCTCCGTTTCAGCGGACTCCTGACTCAACCCGTGAACGGAGTTGCCAAAAAAGAGGGGTGGCATGGGTGCGCGGAGCGAAAACTAGGGGTGTGTACTTACAAAGAGGGGTATTTGCTGCGCTTGTCCCCAATCGGATGCGGGGAACTTCACAGATAATAAGAGTCCGCATTGGCGAACAACTGAGATCCTTACGGACCGAAATCTCTTCTCCGCAAACCGCGGGCCAGTTTCAGAGGATGATGCTCCGAACGTCCGGGGCGTGTTTGGGGGGACACGCCGGAGGAAGTTCGGAGGCAATTCGGAGGCGGTTCGGAATTTTTCTGCCCCGGCACCCCGTCGAAGTGCATCGCGTCGACGACGCGTCGACGAACCCCTTCCCCGGACTCTTTGATTTCCCCGCCTCCCGCTGCAGTTGATCAACTGCTCATAAACACAAACTTATTTTCATTCAAAACGTCTGTACAAACTACGGTCCAAGCGATTAAATTACTGTTTCTTATTCTGAGCGTAAAAAAAGTTCACTCCGAGCAGTTCCAGGTCGTACTTGCTGCTCCACTCGTGGGCGCCCGATCCGGGAACGCCCGTCCCCCAGCACGGCCGGTCGGCAGGAGCCTCCACCTTCACGCCTGGCTTCTGTTTGTACAAGAGAAAGACGTATCTGTGTTTTCCAGTCTTTTCAGGTGGGCCAGGACCCACGTAAGGGACCAGGTCGTGTCCCTGAAGGTCCTTGGTGGTGAGTTTGTCCTCGATCTGCGAGGCCTCGATTGACAACTGCTCAGGGTCGAAGTCGTTCAGGCTGATATCTTTGGCCACGTAATGACAGTACTCCGACCATTTTTCGTCGCCCTTGGTTGGAGCGTCTGGGTCGGTCATCACCAGGGTGAACTTGTCCTCCTTAGAGATTTTGATCTCTTGGTTGGAGTCCGACTCCTGGCTTAGATTGAGGGTGAACGCCACCGTCGGTTTTGACTGCGTCTCTTCAGGGGTAAGTGAATTTCCCATGGCCACATCCTTATCTTGTCCGTAAGAGATGATTAGGAATCCCTTGGGGACAAAGCTCTCGCTGTGGATAACCGTTGGCACAATTTCATGTTTGACGAGGGCGTCCTTGATTGAACTGGAGATGGTGACTAGAGACATCTTTTGAGCTGTGGCAAACGAATTGGCGGGTGGCTTTGAACTGAGCGTCGGTCTAGACACAATTGAGCGAATTTGTAGTAGATTGATGCGCAGTCCGTTGGCTCCGGTATTGAAACCTGATGGCAGGGGCGTTCTTCTCAATAAACTCCCACAGGGTAAACTTTTTCTTCCCAAAGGGTTGCTACTGAGCCTTGATAAAACAAAAGACATGTGATTTACCCGGACCCAACAACAGAAGAGGAGAATGTTTGATATGAGGCGGAAAGTTTGGGGCTGTTTGTGTGGGGCTGTTAAAAGATGGGAAAGGGGCTGTAGATAATTTGCTGCTTTTTCCACGGAAATCTGCAAAATACTGGTGTGAGAATCTCAATTTTTTGGAAAGCAGCGACCCATAACCCAGATAAAAGAGCCATGTCATTAGTTTAGTATTTGCGATTACTTCCTGCTTACCTACACAAAATTATTCTTGATCCAAGTGTCATCCTGGATGAAACTGATGAGAGCCTTGCTGCCCGTTTGCAGCAAGGGATGTCCGGCGACAATGTTGAGAAACTTCTCGAGACCCTTGCGGCGTTCCTCGATGAACTCGTCGTTGAACCGGTGCGAATAGTTGAGTAGCGACTTGTCTGGTAGCTTTGGGATCACCACCCTTGTAGTCTCAGCCTCCAAGATCTTGCGGAACGAGTCGAAGTCGCTGTACCGCCTGCGCACTTTAGAGAACCTTTTTTTGAACGCGGGGATATTGGTTCGGCATATGATCTCGTAGTCTGTGTACATGGCCGTGGGCTTGTTGCCGTGGGTCACTGGGTTCACCACTTCAAGCTCGAGAAAATTCTCCGGCTCTCCGTAGAGTTCGTCGAAAGTCTGTTTGTGCTCCTTGACGGGCTTGTCAGTCACGGCGGACGAGAACGACTGGAACGGGTTTGCGGTCGGCATGGCGTGGACGTGCACAACCAAGAGGGTGACAGTCCGATAAGAGAAGAGAAGCACTGTATGTACGGAACGTATGTGTTGCGGGTGCGAGTTTTTATGAGCTCTGGAAAGGCGGTGCAAGGGTGCGCGAACGACCCGACGAACGGCGACCGGAAGGGAACCACGACACCCGTCACCGGCCGATAAACGGGAGGAGGAGAGCCACCAGATCTACAGCAGCCAAGAGGAGTTAGTTCCATTGCAGCTCAACGACACCACCTAATTCGCCAAGCTGCGCTCGTTCCCGCTTGGTCGGTCGTTCGCCCTTCGTCTTCGCGCGTCGATCGACGCGACGTCTTTCCCGGTGGTGTCGGTGATGCTGGATATACTGGGGAGGTGGTGAGCGATGGTCCACTCGGACCGCTTAAACCAAAAATAGGCCTTCAAACAGACGACCAATCGCGCGGGTCCTCCGCAGCGGCAGGTTCCGTTTGGCGGCCGCTTGTGGCGGACCGTTTGGCTTCCGCTATCAGTCCTCCTCTGGGCCCCAGGTGAGGGGGAGAAATTTGTCAAGATTAGTCCGAAAAAAAATATGTAGGTGAAAAAAAACACAAAGACTAGTTCTAACTAACCGTCGGGGAGAAGTGCTGCGAAAAGGTGACAAAAACACGGTTTGTGGGCAGTAATCCAGGCTCAAAATTATAGAGTGAACGGCCAGAAGAACATTGAAACAGCAGTTGACATATTCGACCGCCCCGTGGAGAGAAAATTGATTCCAAGCGGGCATTAAAAACGAGCAGAGCCTGAGAACGGGAGCGGCTTTGGACGAATTTGTGGGGTACGACAACACAGCAACACAGAAGATGGATGGAAGCACAGCGCACCCGTCTGTTGGGGCCGGGTCGGGGCCGGCCGGAGGCAACAGCATGCCATTCGACGCGTTCAACGACGCGGAGCAGTACCAGGACGAGATAGAGCAGTACGGGGCGGCCCCGTACGAGACGCAGCCGGCGTCGATGCACCAGATGGTGCCGTCGCTGGACGAGGACGAAGAGGAGGAGGTCAATGAGCAGGACTTGGACGAGGGGCTAGTTGTGGACGGCGAGCAGGACCTGGACGAGGAGGACGAAGACGAGGAGGACGAAGAGCTTGAGGAGGAGGAAGAAGAGGAAGAGGAGGAAGAAGAGGACGAGTTCGGGGGTCCTGCCGGAGCTTTCAGCAACGTTGGACAGGGATTGAACGGAAAATACAAAAATATGATGATGCAGTACTGGCAGGAGACCATCAACTCGATAGAGCACGACAACCACGACTTCAAGAACCACCAGCTTCCCCTGGCACGGATCAAAAAAGTGATGAAAACTGACGAGGAGGTGAAGATGATCTCCGCGGAGGCGCCCATCCTGTTTGCCAAGGGCTGCGACATCTTCATCACGGAGCTGACGATGAGGGCATGGATCCATGCCGAAGAGAACAAGAGGAGAACGCTGCAGAAGTCGGACATCGCCGCGGCGCTGCAGAAGTCGGACATGTTTGACTTTCTGATCGACATCGTTCCGAGGGAGGAGGAGAAGCCCAAGAAAAAACACCTGCATCTATCCCACTTGGAGCAGCAGGGAACCGCACCGCCTGCCGCGCCGGGCACAGACTCCACCGCGTCCCAGCCGGCCGCGCTGACGACGCAGAGCCACAACCCGGCCGCGTTCCCGGCCCAGTCTCCCTCGTCCAACTCGCCGCCCGACGAAAACGACTACCAGCAGCAGTATCTGCGCTACCAGCAGCAGCAGACCGTCAACGACCAGATCCTGCAACAGCACCAGTATCTGCAGCAGGTGTACCAGCAGACCGGCCCGCAGGTTTCGCAGGGCCCGCAGGGCCCGCAACAGCCCCAGCAGACGTCCCAGCAGATACCGCAGGTTATGGACCCCAACAAGAACAACGATGACAAATTCGCCAACGGTTACGATTACTAATATACTGATACGCTTTTCTAAGGAAGGAGCACTCAAGTCCTTTTTCTGTTTTGTACAACACTGTTTTTTATTTCAAGCTGTCTAACTCCTGCTGTAGCCTTAGTCCTGCTCGGCCACCACCTCCAGCTCCACCAGGAGCTTGGGATTTGCCAGGGAAACCACAACGCACGACCTCGGCGGAGCGTGCGCGAAGTAGGTGCTGTAAACAGCGTTCACCCGGGGAACGAGAGCAACGTCGGTGACAAACAGCAGAACCTTCACCACCGAGCCCAGCGACGACCCTGCCATCTTGAGAACCACCTCCAGCGTCTCAATGGCGATTTTGGTCTGTTCCTCAACCGACTCGGGAACGCTGCCGTCCCTCGCAACCCCAACAGACCCCGAACTGTACACCAGCCCGGTCCTGGTGATGGAGGCAGCTTGCAGAATTGAGGACGCGGCCGGCAGTCCGCAGTCTTCCCAGGTGACAATTTTCGGCATTTTGGACGTGGACACCGAGGCTCGTTTGGGAGTCTGCTGGGGGGGGGGGGAAGGGGCTGGCCTGGCTTATATAGTGGGGCACCCAACGCTGTGGTAGCTGCACCCGACGCTGCGCTAACTTCCCCGATAGGAAGCGGCACCGCCTTATCGGCGCAAGGGTGAGCCGCAGACGGACGATTCCCGGCACCCCACGTGCCGGTCGTCACGTGACCAAAAGTTTTTGCAGAAAATTTCGCGAGCCCAGCCGACCCACGTGGGCCTGAGGGCATTGGAGTTCCTGCGCCGTCTCGATCAGGAAAGGCGCACACGAGCAGTCGGGAAACGGTCACACGAGCGCCTTCCCGATCGGTGAGCCAAGACCTCGGACTACAGTGCCGATCTTGGCCGGGCATAGCAGGGTCCGACTCGCAGCGAGAGTGGTGCCAGACCCTGGTTCTGCCTCCAGCAGAAGCACGTCGCTGCCCGGCTATCTCGCTGCGACACCGCTACGCCAGGCCGCGCCGTTACCTAATCACTATGATCCCCGTACTCCAGGCACAGCCTGCCGAGGATCGTTATTATGAAATTTTTTTCCTGCAGTTGCGTTTTCTCGTTTTCGCAGGGTGTCACAAGCTTTTACCGGTGTAGCAGCGCAGGTAATCCAGATAGCGTTGTTGCTTGGCTTTGCAGTGTGGTGTTATAAAGGGCTCTGTTTCCTCTGGCGACACACTGGTTTCTCTCCGGTGACAGTTTTTCAGTCAGTATAGCAATGAAGTTTTCACACTCGCTGCAGTTCAACGCAGTGCCGGAGTGGCAGGACAGCTACCTGGCCTACTCGAGCCTCAAGAAAACCATCTACGAGCTGCAAGAGCTCGTTCTGGAGAGCAACGAGGACGGGACGGGCAACTCGTCGTCCGCCAACGGCGGGCCGTCTTCCGACGTTGCGAGCAAGTCGAATCTGGAGGGGCTTCTGGGCCCGTCGTCGCCGACGCTGCGGGCCAAGCTGATGGGCAAGTTTGCCGGCATGCGGACCCCCAAGGCCAGCAAGACGCAGGAGTCCACGACCGAGACGTACGAGTTGGACTCGATCGCCAGCTCCGACCAGCTCGAGCCACGTGACATCAAGAAGGTGGACCTGCTGAAGGTGACGCCGAGGTCGTTTTTCGAGGCCCAGCTGAACAGAGAGCTGCGCAAAATCGACCGGTTTTTCGGTGCGAAGGAGGAGCAGATTTTTGCCGAGATCGAGCAGCTGCTGCAGGGTCTGGAGCGTGCCGGGGACGCCAAGTCCGAGCTCGACGGGAGCCGCTCGCACGACGGGAGCCTCTCGCACGACGTGGAGAGAGACGCCGGCTACCTCTCGCACGACGAGGACGACCTCGAGTCCACCACGGCGTTCTCCACGCTGCTCGGCGACCGCGACTTCCACCCCGCGTACCAGCACGAGGTGAGCTACAAGAAGCGGATCACCCGCGCCTTTGTCGACCTGTCGCAGCTCAAGTCGTTCATCGAGCTCAACAGGATCGGCTTCAGCAAGGTGTGCAAGAAGTTCGACAAGGTTCTCGACGAGAACCTCAGACAGCCGTTTGTCGCCAGTCTGGCCGCCAACTCGCACGTCTTCGACGCCGCAACCGCCGCCAAGATCGACGCCACGCTCGAGGAGCTCGTCCGCGTGTACTCCGGCGTCGCCGGAGAGCCCGTCGAGCAGTCCAGAGCGCACCTGAGATCGCATCTCCGCGAGCACATTGTGTTTGAGCGGAGCACCGTCTGGCGCGAGATGGTGGACAAGAACAACGCCAAGGGAGCTAGCGTGCTGATCGGCCAGGAGTCCGAGGCCAAGAGCATGTACCAGCTCGACTGCTTTGCGTTTAAGCTGCCGTTCACCGTGGACCTCAAGTACACCCGAATCGAGAACGTGCTCGTGCCCAAGTTCTTTGTCGGGTGGACCTGCTTCAAGATCTGTCTCGCGATCCTCGCCGGGGGCATCCTGCTCGGCGTCCAGACGCTGAACGACCGCACCCAGGGCAACTGTCTCGCCGTGGTGGTGGTGTGCGCGATCCTGTGGGCGTCCGAGGCCATTCCGCTGTTCGCCACGTCGCTGCTGGTTCCGTTCATGGTGGTGACGTGCAACGTGCTCAAGGACTCGGACACCGGCGAGGTGATGGACGCAAAGGCCGCCGCCACCTACATCTTCAGCACCATGTGGAACTCCACCATCATGCTGCTCATGGGAGGCTTCACGCTCGCGGCCGCGCTGTCCAAGTACAACATCGCCAAGATTGCGTCGTCCTACATCATGTACTTTGCCGGCACCAAGCCCCGCAACGTTCTGCTGGCCATCATGATCGTGGCCCTGTTCCTGTCGATGTGGATCTCCAACGTGGCGGCGCCCGTGCTCGCATACTCGCTGATCTCCCCGCTGCTCAAGAGCATCCCCACCGACTCGGGCTTTGCCCAGGCCCTGGTTCTCGGCATTGCGCTCGTGTCCGACGTCGGCGGCATGTCCACGCCCATCGCGTCCCCGCAGAACATGATCGCCATCGAGGCGCTCGACCCGCAGCCAACCTGGGGAAACTGGTTCTCCTTCTCGATCCCCCTGTGCATCATGGGGCTGTTCGTCGTCTGGGGCGAGATGGTGCTCACCTTCAACATCAACACCGTCAAGCTCAAGCCCATCAAGCCCATCCGCGGAGCTCTCACCGCCAAGCAGTACTACATCATCCTGGTCACCGTGGTGACCATTGTGCTGTGGTGTCTCGAGTCCCAGCTCGAGAGCAGAATCGGTGCCTCGGGAGTCACCTCGGTGATTCCAATCCTCGCGTTCTACGGAACCGGCCTGCTCACCACCACCGACGTGAACAACTACCCGTGGTCGATCGTGCTGCTCGCAATGGGCGGAATCGCCCTGGGAAAGGCCGTCACCTCGTCCGGCCTGCTGCACACCATCGCCACGTCGCTGTCCGCCCGAATCGACACCTACCCGGCGATCGGGATTCTCGCCATTTTCGGAGTGCTCTGTCTCGTGTTTGCCACCTTTGTGTCCCACACGGTGTCGGCGTTCATTCTGATCCCGCTCGTCCAGTCCGTCGGCGCCCAGCTCGGCCAGGAGTTCCTGCTCGTGTGCGGTATCACCCTCATGGCCTCCGCCGGTATGGGTCTTCCGATGTCCGGGTTCCCCAACTCCATCGCCATCTCCATGACCGACGACCTGGGCAAACGCTATCTGAGCACGGGTCTTTTTATCTCGAGGGGAGTGCCCGCTTCGCTCGTGATGTTTGTGCTCATCATCACCGTGGGGTACGGAATCATGTCTTCGATCAAGCACAGCTAGAGCTGTCGCCTAGCCCGGCCTTTTGTCTAGAGTTTATACCGTTTGTTGAATGCACGCGCTTCCGCGCGTTATCTTATCGAAACACAGCGCCCGCCGGAGTAGAGCTCCGAAACGAGGAGTGAAAAGCAGGTCTGAAAAAGCTGCGAAAAAAAATAATGTGCCGTCCCCTGGAATCGAACCAAGGTCGCTGCTGCCACAAAGCAGAGTACTAACCACTATACTAGAACGGCCGAATTGCCTCTTTCAGAGGCGCGAAGACCTAAACGCGTCAGAAATCGGAAAGAAACCGAGTGCTCATGGCCCGCCAACCGGGCTCGCCCTCCACAAACAAACACCACCGAGCCCTGCTGTCTGTCCCCGTAGCTAGCCGGTCGCAGTTGGCGCATCGCGCTCTCCCTGCGACGTCCTCCGCAGATCCGCATTTGCGCCCCGTTTTCCCCTTGCAGCGAAACAAGACATTTTTCTCTCGTACAAATAATTCTTTTTCTCCCTCGCAAAAGGTTTCTCTGCGGAATATGTCTCTTTTCTTTTACACGAATGCTGTTAACGGGCGAAGTACAGGATTTAGCTACCGTTTGAGTGAGAAAAACAGGACAAAAG
This sequence comes from Ogataea saltuana, assembly GCA_030674545.1. Lineage (NCBI taxonomy): Eukaryota > Fungi > Ascomycota > Pichiomycetes > Pichiales > Pichiaceae > Ogataea > Ogataea saltuana. Next base: position 398,007 of record JAKTYV010000009.1, read on the forward strand.
GCCTCGGCGAATGCCCCTGAGCAAACAAATCATCCTTCGTCGTCCCCTGTTACATGAAAACACGTGCCTTGTTTCACCGGTAGACGAGATTGCCCTCCCGCCTTGAGCACAAAGGGAGAGACCAAAACGCTGTAAAGACAAAGCAGTTGACAGAGACGCGGCAGAATGTCCAATCTGTACAGCTGGAGCCCGACTGAGGGCATATTTTACGAGGTGGACCTTCTTGAGAAAAGGACACCCTCCGCAGACGACTGTGTTACCTGTTCTGATGTGCCGTCGTGTCCGGAGTGCTCCGACTCCGAAGGGTGTGTGCAGTCGACGCAGACGTGTTACACGTGTCCAACCAGATACTGTGCGAACGTAACGCAGACGATCAATTCCGCGAGCTCGAGCGGGACCAACTCCACGACGACTTCGCACAAGTCGAGCGTGAACTCGGCCAAGGTGGGAGGAATTGCCGGGGGAGTGGCGGCGTTCGTTTTCATCATCCTGTCGTGTCTGGCGTACCTTCTGTACAAGAAGTGGTACAAACCCAGATACCCGCACGGATTTTTCTACTACTACGACGACGGCGAAGACGAGGACAAGGAGTCGTTTATCGAGCACTCGAACGACGCCACGAGGGCGCGCAGACTGTCCCAGGGAACTTTGGGGACGGTGACCAACTCGGTGTTGACCAAGGCCTCGAACGTGATCAACGTGGCGTACATCCCGGGGGTGACCATTCGAAACGGGAACGCTCGTCTGGGCTCTGGACGAGGCAACGGATCCTCTGCCGGCTCGATATCCAGACACAGCACCCGAGCCACGAGTGTCTACTCGAAGGAGACGTATTTCAGCGACCTGGAGGCCGCCTCCATTCACGGAGGAAACGTGGCGACGCGAGGTGGTGTGCCGAAGCTAGTGAACGTTGATGAGGATCTGTACGACTTTGACGAAAAGGAGGAGGACCGACGCCAGAACCAAAACCAGAATCAATTCAAACTGACGACCAACAAGTCTGGCTACATCGGGGGTCTTCAGCACGAGCTGATCGAGGAAGAGGAGGAAGAGGAGGAAGATGAGGAGGACTACGAAAACACGGGCGAAGATGGCGTCAGCAGCAAGGGCCAGAGTGTGGGCTCGAGTTCCAAAAACAAGACAAGAAGGATCGGAAACCTTGTTCTGCGGCCTTCGAGCAACCGGTACGGAGGGCCCGAGTCGGACGCCAGTTCATCGGACTCTGATCTCGGAGATTCTGACGAAGAAAACATCGAGTATCTAACGACGCAGCACCAGCAGGGCAAGCTGGACCTGACGCAGAGTCGCGCAAAGCCGCTTCCGTTCAGTCGTTCCGCCTCGAGCGGGCCGTCGACGCAGGGCTCCTCCGCCGCAGGTCGTTCGAAGGACATTGAGCTACAGCTGCTAGAGACGGACAGCGATGTCAACAGTCAGGAAGAGGACGCGATGGACGAGATTCTGCTAGAGGTTGATTTGGACGTTGCCGGGCGTTCCGGCACTTCTGGCGTCTCCGACGACCCCTTTCATAGTCCCTTTGACCGCTAGACACCGTACGATAATTATCCCGATCGACCTGAAATAGCGAAAAATGCCACTAGAATTTTTTCCAGTTTTCCCACTACTGGGATGGCAGAATTTGAATTTTTTAAAGTGTTGACAAAATAAAAGTTTGGTAAATAAAAACAAAGAAACATAAATAAGTAAATAAAAAGGGCAACAACAGCGCAAACCCGGAGCAATTTATAACAAGGATCGCACAGCCTGATACCAGGTGAGCGGGACACAGACAGAGACAACAGGGTGAACACCGGGCGCACAGCAGGGTGCAACATTGACACAGTGGGCATGATGGCAACCGAGCGGAAAAGATACCTTGACGATGGCTCAAATGAGGTAAGTAACGGCTGCGAACGGCGAGCGGGCAGAGGTGCCCGCAAACAGAGCCTGAACGAACGTGAACTGCGGGGCAGCACAGCGGAAACAACATCTGGTGTAGGGGCGTTGGCACGACAGTGTCGTATGCGGTACACTTTGCCCCCCAATTGAGTGGTTGTTTCCAGGCCCTGGTAGAGCGAAAGCGAAGGGAATACTAACAGAAAAAAAAGCAGTCTCCGTACGACGATCCAAATGAGCTGATCAACCAGGTGATCCGGAACCTGACGGTGCCGCCCGACAACGTTCCGACAACGGTTTCGCGGACGTACAACAACGAGCGAAACCAGAACAACGAGGTCCAAGCGTACGCCAAGATCTCCGGCAGAGACTGGACGTTCTACGTCAAGAGTCTGAAAGTGCTGATTGGAAGAAACACCGACTCGCACCACATGGAGAAGAACGAGGAGCGAGTGGACATCGACCTGGGACCGTCGAAAGTGGTGTCTCGAAAACATGCGTCGATCGCATACAATCTGGAAGAGAGACGATGGGAGCTGCTGATTCTTGGGCGGAACGGACTGAAAATTGACGCACAGAAGGTGAATTCAACGTCGAACGGGTCAGGCCCCGTGTTTCTCAACTCGGGGAACATCGTGGACATCGGCGGAACGCAGATGATGTTTATTCTGCCCGACGCCGTCCCGGTCATCTCGAGCATCTTTTTGCAGACGCTCAAGTCGAAACGGCCGAAATCAAATGTGTTTGCCGAACCGGGGGCGGGGGCGTACTCGACGGACATCTACACTAACAACAACGTCAAGGGCTTCCAAATGTACAGCAAGAGCCCTTCCCAAACGAGTCTTGCTTCGCAATCGGGCGGGGCCAAGAGCTTTGAAACGGAGCAGGATTTCTCCCGCGACGAAGCCAAAGACCTCAAGCCTCCGTTTTCGTACGCAACAATGATCACCCAGGCAATCTTGTCGAACCCTCAGGGCATCTTGTCGTTGTCGGAGATCTACGAATGGATATCCAGCCATTATGCCTATTACAGACACAGCAAACAGGGCTGGCAGAACTCCATCAGACACAATCTCTCGCTCAACAAGGCGTTCGAGAAGGTGCCCCGCAAGCCCAACGAGCCGGGAAAGGGCATGAAGTGGCAGATCAGCGAGAACTACAGAAAGGAGTTTCTAAAAAAGTGGGAGGAGGGAACCCTTAACAAAATTAAAAGAGGGAGTAGTGTTTCCCGGCAGCTCCAGATGCATCTCATCAGAAACAAGGGACTCCCGGACTCGGGAAGATCGGCCATCCAGTCCCTTGGTGCGTCCTCGTTGCAACCATCATCCCCGTCCAAATCACAGGCGGTCGAGATGGATATCTACCAAAGACCTGATATCCAGCACCAGCACCAGCAGCAACCGGGATTTAGCAAGAACCCGTACCTGACTGGACCTCCCCAACAACTGAATATGGAGAAAAACCCTTCTTCCTCACAGCTGCCTCTTCTCCAGCCGCAGTCGACGTCCTCGCATACAGCAACAATGGCCCGGTCACAGGAGCCATCAACCAGACTATTGCATACCGACTCACACGATGCGCTGAACTACATCACTGCTGCAGCAAGTTTGTCAAACAGCACCCTCCCCTCCACTAACAGGTCAATCTCCACCTCGGGAACTTCAGCGTCCTCTAATTTAGCCGTCAAAAATGAACTATCCTCCCCAATCAAGCCTCTGGGAGTGCCAGACTACGAAGCGAACTTCAACGGGTCTTCAGCTGCGCAACCCTCAACCACAGAAACCAGAGACTCCAATAATGTCGAAAACAAACAGTCCCAGGAGAATTCCGGCCACCCAGCTCTTTTCCCTGCCAGTCCCAAAAAATATCAAGTCAGTGCTTTGGAGGCCTACACCCCGGACAGAGGCGTCTCCAGGCACCAATTGGACCCTCCTTCGTCCTCCCAATCGCATCCTTCAATCAACTCCTCTCCGGCATTGTGGAATTACGTTCAGTTCTCCACACCTTTAGGAGGACCTTCCTCCAACGGTAACCCCCAGCAACAGGGCCAGACCACGGGGCCCAACAGCAGTGGCAGCAAGTCTTTGAAGGGAGAGCTCGAAAGCCCGTTGAGAGACAGAAAGCCCGAGTCTCAGGTGGGAGATTTGAAGGATGTTGATCTGGTTAAAGGATTCAAAGGCTGACACGATTCGAACACTTTTTCACTTCACTTCACACTAGTAATTTGCCATGCGGTGCGGAAAACGAGTTCCGTCTTGCCATTACTCAGGGTTACTTTACTTCAACTTGTCGATCTCCTTGACTTACGGGACTTTGCACCCACTTTACTACTTCCTCATCCATTTTCATCTAACCATGTTCTAATCCTTTCTATGAAAACCGAATAGTAGCTATTTGATTTGGTACATGAAATTTTTTTTCGTTATTATTATAGAATTCGTTATCACAAATAACCAATCGCCACAAACCCCTTCGCTTCTTGGCAAACCCACAGGCTATGTACAAGCAACATCAACTGTGAGCCAACTCACAATATATACAGGAGAGGTTCCCCCGTAATTATACTCAAAAATTCAGGAAAAATCAAACTTTCGACGAACTCTCAAACCATGAGTAGTTGTCAGCGCTATTTCAAGGACTCGTTCTCGAACGACGCGGTGAAGTATCCCAAATCCAAGTTCTCAATTATCTTTTCGCTAGTGCTCTCATTAACACTCCCGCTCCCAAAAGAGGCTGTGATTTGGTCGAAAGCTCCATTTCCAACAGAGGATATGGCACTGTAGAGAAGACTGGAGGGAGTCTGGGATCCGCAACCAACACCAGTTTGAATTGGCGGAAAACCCAAAGAGTAGCCCGGTTCGCTCAGCAAATTGGGGGTCTCATATAAGTCGCCTCTCGTGCGAAGATAAGCCTTTTTGTCTGAACATGCCTTTCTCGAAATATCGGTGGGATCAACAGCCAAAACGCAACTGCCGTTAGAGTTTACAAGCGAACAGGGCGAAGTAACGGCTTCTTCCCCAAAGTCGTCCTCCATGTCGTCCTCTAACTGTAATTGCTGGATGGACGAGGATGCAGCAGTGCTTTCCGAAGCCCTTCCAGAAGACGCATCGAACGAGCCTTCGAATTCGAAAGTCAAATCAAGATTCAGGCTGCCCGTGCTTCCCAGCAGCGTTTCTGAGGTAGCTAGGTTGATCGGGTTTGAGTCCGATCGATCAACAGCATTCCTCGGTTTGCTTCTTAAAGACTCAACAAAATCAACCTCTTCACCGTACAGAAAGTCGGACTCTGGATTGTTTTCCCGGAACTTCTCGAGGGCTTCAACCTTGGAGGTTACAAATCGAAGAAACTCTATATCGAACGCGTGGAACGTGGCAACCCGCTCGAATTTGGAGATGATCAACTTGATGAATTTCAGGTTGAGCTCCGGTGAGTAGAGGATAGAATTGAGATATCTCAGGAGATCGCCCACCATGAGAATAAAATTGTTTCTCATCGGAGCACAAGTTTGGCCATCGTCGTAGTCTTTGAAGGTCAGAAGCTCAACCAAATGATTGAGAATCCTCAAGATGACGTCGAGACTCGAGTAGCTCGGCTTCTGATAGGAGTTCACCTTCAGACTGCAATAATTGAGCAGCATCAAAGTGCTCACCTTCTTGATGATGAGCATGCTCAGATACTCGAATTTTTCCGGCTTCAGTTTCCTTATTTCGTACAGGTTCTTCAACTCTGCATCCCCCTTCTTTATCTTGAAAATCAACTCGAGCACGAATAAGTTGTCCTTCTTGAAACTGGCCATCACGAAAAGAGTCTTTCTGATCAACTTGAGCACGTCGGTTGGCGATGCGAGGAGCGCCGTGAGGTTTTCCGGTGGACCAGTCAATATCGACTCGGGGAGTCCCGTCAAAGAGTCAGAGGCAAGATACGGAAACGTTCCGCTGATCAGACAGCGAAGATGGTACAGCGAATTGAACTTGACGAACTCACTCTCCAACGCAGGCAGGCCCGAGTAAACGGTGAACAACTCCAGTGTCACCGAGTCGGTGGTTTCTCTGTCGATGAATCGGTTCTCCAGCATCAGACACAATGCCTGAAACTTGCGAACGCCCTTTGAGAGATGACACAGTTTTCTGCATTCCTTGAACTTGGCTGCAAATCGCTCAACGATCACCTCTCGAGCAGGGAATTCGTCATCTAGGTCCAACGTCTGGCCATTGTCTGGATCCAACGATCTGTCTAAGGTCATGAGGGCCATTGAGCAGAGAAGCATCACGAGCTCAAGGGATAAATAGTTGTTTCCCAGTCGACCCAAGTCACTCAGAATCTGTTCCTTGCTGATTGAGTAAAACGAGAAGGGGTTGCGCCGAAAGAAAACGTCGATGACTCCGGTCACGAAATCGAGATTTCGTGCCGAGTCCGGGAAAATCCACGGCAGCTCCACCTTCTTGTGTATGATTGTCCTAAAGGTTCCATCCGAAACCACCGGGATGGTAGTATAACTGAAAACCGGTTTCACCAGGGAGATCTGGTTCTTTTCGGCGAGCTCCAGCTGGAAGGCGAGAGCGTTTTTCTCGATCCGAAGGTGCTCCATGGGACTGAGCTCCAGGAGCTCTTCGTCGCTGTCGCTGTCCAAAAAAGGGTCGTCCGAATTGACAAGATCACTCTTCCAGTCATTGTTGACCGCAATCTTGATTGACCTGAAAGTCTCTGGGTACTCACACTTGAGCCCTTTTTTCTCGCACGATTTGCACGTGAGACTTCTGTCGCACTTTATTTTCCTTCTTCTGCACTCCAAACACGAGACAGGAACGGCGTTTTTCGTCTTCTTGCTGGCCACCAGCGAGGGCAGCTCCCTCTGATGGGGCGCCGTCGCTTTCTTCGATTTCATTGATGGAAGTGGTCAACAGAAGAAAAGCCAAGAGATGACAAAGGCTGTCAGGGCCCTTGGCCCAACAATGCTGCTAGGGGCAGCTGCCACTTCTTATATTTATACGCTATCCCCGGCAGCCATGTGGATTTGCCGCATATTGATAATACGCACAAAAAGGAGCCGAACAATAGACGTCCTGCAGGTTGGAACACGTTAATACAGAGAGCAACAGAGCTGTTGCTGATAGAGGAGTTTCCCGTTCTAGACGCTTCTTGCGGCTAATGACCTTAAACCAGGGACTCAAAAGAGACGCAGTTATATCTCAGCGCTAGCATTGCCGCGTCCAAGTGTAATTGTGAAGTCACTTCAAAAGGGGTTCTGGTCTGAGCTGCGTTCACTCGAGCAAAATTGTCGTACGGCTGAGCAAAAAAACATCGCCGCTCTATTGTTACAATCTGCTCGGTGCGGCTGGAGTATTCGGCCTTACTTGTAAATTCATGGAGTTTAGCGCTGCTAATCGCGGACTTCGCTGAATGTTTAGTAATGCAACTTACAAATGCTGCACGCTAACCCCGATCGGCGTTACTCGGTTTTAAAAGGAGAAATCGCACCATCAACTTTAGAGGCGATATCGCCGAAGCAGAGCACCGCGAGTTGGGTGAACACCTTACCTGCCACCACGGGTAACCTTCAGTCCATTAAAAGCCGTCCACAGACTCGCCTAAGGCTTTCGGCAACGTGTTGCTTGAATTTCACGCGTGCGTCGTGCTGTGCTCTCTTTCGCTTCAGACAGAATTGATCAGCTTCGCGAAATGACTCACGCTCGGCCTAATGCACTTAGGTAAGCCAGGTCTCCCCGCAGGATAGCCGCAGTCACTGCGCAACTGTTATTGTTACTTCGTGATATGAAATGACCGTTTGGTACGTAGTCGTATAAATCCGGATTGTATTACAATAATAGCAGCATTTTAGCTATAATTGGCTCTCTAGGGTGGTGCTGGATGGAAGGTGCGCAGGCTGAGCAGGCTGAACAGGCGAATGCTGCATCAATTGAGTGGATTCGTTCGAGTCAGACGCGTCTGGCGGCGCAGCGGATGTCATGCCATCAGAGCGCAGATCTGCAGCTGCTGAAACTGGCTCTGCACCGAGGGGAAGACTTTCAGCATCCATAGGCGTTTCCAAGTCAAAAGGAGCGTCTGCGATCGTTGTAGCGGGCTCAACCGTGTCTGTTGCGCCCGGTTGACGCGGTTCCTGGCAGAAACAACAGCGGAACTTGTACTCGCTTTCCCCGTCAAGCTGTCTCCTCACCTCCTCCGACTGGCAATCGTAGTGCTGCCATCTCGGACAGTCTTCGCAGTTAATCATCTTCTTTCCGTCGTCGTAGTTTTCTGCTTTGACTCCGCAAACACACTCAAACTGCCAGTGTTCTGGTTCGTCCTGATCGGTGTTTTGCTGCCTGCGTCTCATCCGCTCCGATCTCGACGGGATCGACGAGGGGGACGACGGCGAGTACATCGAGTCCTTCAACTTCAATCTCTTGGCTGCACGGAACTCCGCCGCGTGTTGGCGGTAAAGCTCCTCCTCCTCGCGTCTCTTGTCCTCCTCCTCCTTCTTCTGTTTCTCCTTGGCCTCCAGTCTCGAAGAACGCTTTCTGTTCGCCAAGAGCGCCTGCATCTGCACCTCTCTCTTCCTCTGCAGAGCCTGTCTTCGCTTTTTCAGGTCGTGTTGCACAACCCTGTCGACGTGCGGCTTCAGACTGCTGTACAGCTTGTACTCGTTCGACGCGGTCCGTTTGCCGGCCTTTTGCCGCAGGTCTTGCAAAAAGTCGTCGAACTGGTAAATCCCGGCCGTCAGACACCGCCATTCCGTCACCACAGGCTCGACCTCCGGGAACGCGTCCAGCGGATCTAAAACCTTCTTCTTGTACTCGCGTCTCTTCTTCGGGATGTCCATCTTAGTGTACTCCAGCTTTCGGAGGTACAGCCTGGCGTCCTCCAGCATCAGGTACTCGGTTTTGGTGGTGCCCGCCACGATTTCGTACACCGGCACCACTCGCAGCTCCTCGTGCGGCTTGGGGTATTTGTCCACGATCTTTCTGAAATTATCTATGCTTTTATCGTTGCTCAGCTGAACCAAGTCGAAGAGAACGTCCATTCTGCCGGGCAGGTCTAGTTTCCAGTAGTCGATGGGGTCTTCTTCCGACGTTTCAAAAATCTGGTTCAGCTTGTCATTGAACTCCAGGTCAACGCTCTCCATCTTGTAATTGGTGATGTATTGAACCAGCTTGGTGACAAAACTGGTGATGAAAACAGGGCTGGCAATTCCCAGCAGCTCCTCCTCTAGGGTCTCCACATCAAACGCGTCGCCGAGCTTGATCACGTGTTTCATCAGGTACAGCCAGTGAACGATGTAGCTGTAGTTGATGTTGTTGCGCAACTCCGCCAGTTTCCCCGCGTGGACAGGGTCCTCGATCAGCAGACTAGGTGGAGTCTTGAGCAAAATCGCCTTCAAGTCCTTGTCGACCAATCCCGAAAGACGGTCGGCCGGATGGCCAGACTGAATATGAACCGAGGGCATTTGCAGAAGTCTGAGCGCAGTGGGTCAATGTCAGAAGCGGTTACCGCGTGTGGGCAGAAATAAAACGGTTTAGAACGGGCAGTTAACGTGTCTTAGGGATGCGTTACTTCTGTTTTTTCTTCACAGCAAAAAAACCGATCGACGCGATCAAAAAGCGAAATCCGGTCGATCGGCGTCGATCGACTTATAACCGCTGGAGCGTTCCAGAAGCTTTTCTGTGGCGGTGTGTGGGGCGCAGTCCGCGCGCGATTTGTAAGCACTAGACCTTACGACCGCCCCGTGAGTCATATCCGTCCCCGCGCGGGCTTCCAGCGCGGGCCACCAGACGCGCGCAAGCCCCGGAATCCAATGGTGTAATTTGAGATGGGAAAAGAAACATGGCTTGGCTGGGGGCACAACTATAAATGCTCAGAAACAGCGCTCAAGGCCAAGGCGGCTAGGAAACCGTGGTAGCGGCACTTACGTAGATTGTTCTAGTTCTGGAACCTGGTTGACGTAGCTACAGTTATCGCACGAGCCACACTAAAATCTTGCGGCCAGAGTCTCCCGGCAGAAATCCACAATTCTTACTCGTTTCCCACCGGCTCCACACTGCGAAAGAAAAACAAAACAATTTTTTCCTGTGTTTCAGTGGTTATCGGGAAATAGATTATTACAACACAAGAAGCAATCTAGTTTTTTCCTCAAGTTACGTTTATCTGTTCTTTCTGAAAGTTTGGAAAAGCAGCGGACCCAGACAACAAAGAACAGTGTGCTCCGGATCAGAAGGTTCCAGCCGATACTGCTCAGAACATAGATACCTTTTTTCTTTAGTATAGTCGCTGCCTTCTTCCAGCATAGAAAGGAGGGCACATCACACACAAATCACACAACAAGAAAAAAACTACAACACAGACAAACCACTGTCAAATCATGACCTCAACGCTGAAACGCACACTCACGGACATCATGGAGGACGAGCTGTACACCTTGCCGCAACAACACAACGACGACATCTCTGACTACCTGTATCTTAATGGGTCGCAGGAGTCTGTTGCCCGAGTCGTGGAGGACGAGTCTCGTCTCCAGGGTGTGCCTACTCAGCAGGCGCAAGACTCTCAGTCCAACTTTTACACACACACTCCTTCCGCCCAACCCTCCCATCATCTCGACAACATTTACAACTCGTATGCCAACCCAAACCTCTTTACCAACGTGACTTTCCCGGACGACCTTTACGACTACCGTGGTGACCATCATGCACCGGTGAACAACACTGGTAGCGGTGCTGGCACTGACAGGGCCACAGAACAGCATCCCACCATAATCGACCCGAAGATGGCTTTATCGGTCGCTCCGGGTGCAGTGGTACCAGACGCAGCGAAGGCTGCGGCTAGCTACTCTGCGGACCCAGACGTGCTGCTCGTCCCTCAGGATAGCTACATCATATACGATCCGTCGAACGTTGACCATCAGCAGCAGTTCCTGCCCGAGCTATTGCAGTGGGAACTGAACAGCAAATCGTTCCCACAATCCAACGAGCTCAATATCTTCAAGACCGACGACGTTTACCTGGATGAAGAATTCAGCGACGAAGACGACGAAGAGGAGGACATGGAGTGTCAAAACAAACTGGACGAGATGGAGATGGACCTCGACGATTTGAGCAGCGAGAGCAGCTTGGACGATGAGGAGGAGGACTACTTCATGAACGCCGAGGACCGTTTCGCGGCCACCGAAGAGCGCTTCGTCAACAACGATAACGACAGCTCTATTTATTCACTCACGACCCCTCAAACCATCAATCCTAGATTGGTTCAATACGATGAATCCATTGCCGCACGGGATACAAGCAACGACGCTGTTTTCGACGACGAGGACATCGACGACGAAGAACAGGAGGACGCCAATTTCTCAGATGCCAGCGACGACCTGTATACTCCCGCTTTCGAACAGAGAAGGGAGAGTGTTTTTGCTGAGAGAGAGCCGCCAGTGTTGAAGTCAGACAAGCAAGAACCACCTCTTCCGGCTTTGCGCAAGCTCAAGACGCCAACGAGTCCAGGTATCCTGTCTTCCCCTCAGACTGCCCAGGGCTCGGTTGGTGTGATGAATCCGGTTGGTCCGTCGAGTTCCGGAGACGTCCAGACTGCTCATGATATTCTCAGCTCATTGAGTCCACAGGAGGCTGGCATGTCGGAAGAAACGGAAGGCAAGAAAGAGGAAGACGAGGAGCACGTTTGTCTGATTGCGAATCCGAAGACGGGAAAGCCGTGCAACAAGAGATTTTCAAGACCCTACGACTTGGTCAGACATCAAAACACAATTCACGCTCCAAAGAGATCATTCTACAGATGCATGTTTTGTGAGGATGACTTGAGGAGAAGAAACAATCTGGAGCCGGACAACGAGATTGTTGTCGGGCTGAACTACAGACTGACTTCGTTTTCCATTGAAAACTCAAACGCCAATGTCGCCAACTCGCACAATTCCAAGAAGGTGAAGTCGTCGGCTACAAACGGAGACTTTCTAAGCAACAAGACGTTCAGTCGTTGCGACGCGTTGACTCGGCACCTAAGATTCAGACACGGATTGACTAACCAACAGGTTAACGATGCTATGGATTTCGCTAAACGACACGTGGAGTACTACGAGAACTGATGACTTTCTCTGCTGTTTGTTCTGTTTTGCTTTTCAACTTTTTAACTCAGCACGTGCGTTGTCAAATTCGCAGCTGCTTTTATTACAACTTTTCCTACAGTTAACATTTACTATAATCTTTGCATATAATTTCAGAAATGGAAAAACAGTTACAATCTAAAACTCCGCTCAGAGCTGAGGATAAACTTGAATGTATTATTGCGGAATAAATAGTTTAAAAGTAGTTACATGCCAGCCCCTTGAATCAGAATGGGTACGAGTCCTTTTCGACATCCGGAGTGTAGCCCATGGCAGCCTGTTCCTCGGCTTTTTTTTCAAGATATGGCAGCAGAACGTCCTTGAACTTATCGTAACCCTTGTACTCCTGGACATCATTTTCCCAGCTGTTGATCCCGTTCAGCAACCTCGAAGGAACAAACGGCTCTTCACAGAGCTCCACAATCGGCAAAAAGTAGGTTCGGATGGTGAAAATAGCGACTCCTGTCAAAGGAAGTCTTCTGACAGACTGTCTTTCGGATCTGAAATAAACCTTGTTGATGTCGTCGGCCGGGGTAGCAGTATACCAGCCAACCACCTCGTTGTCTTCATCTCCAATCGACCGTGACCAAGCGAGATCGTCGTCGGTCTGCAGGAAGTAGTTGTTACGCACAACAGGTTTGTCCGGAGTTTGTCTGATGAAAAATTTCTCCATTCCTGTCTTGAGCTTCTCCTTGTATTTAGGAACGTCTCCTGTGGTGTGAATTGCTGAAAGAGGAAGGTTAATTTTGTCTCTCAGCCTCCAGAAACCGGCCAACATGATGGATCCGCCCTTCAGGACGTACTCTCCTTTCTCGTTCTCCACCATCACGGCCAGATCGTCCTGGGTCATGAGCGAGGCCATGAGCATTGGATCCTTCTTGAACTCTGACTGAGGAATTCCGACAAACTCGAAAACCTCGCCGGTTTGGAGGTTGTTGATTCCCTTTTCCGTCTTTTCAAACAGCGTAGGATATCTTTTTGGCAAAAACTCTCTGAACTCCATTAGCAACTCAATTGCCCCGTCCCACGCTTCGGGCGAGGTTCCGTATAATTCGTTACCCTTCTGCTCGATTCTCTCGAGCTTTCTGTTGTGGTACTTCATCCACTCGTTGTCGAGCTCAATCCAATTATTCCAGTCCATCGATCTGATCCCCATCGTGACAAAGTAGGTGTGTTTGAAAGCCCTGTAAGGAAGCGGTCTGGTCTCGGTTATCGACCAGTTCTCGAACTCCTCGACGGGAGGATACGTGAATTGCTCAGGGACCCAAGAGCCGTACTTTCTGTTCTTGTTGTTGGCCTGCGCCGGTGGTAGCGGCTTGTAGGTTTTGCGAAAAGCCAGCTGCGATTTCGAGCGTAATTTCTGCGCGTACAGAAACGCTGGGATCAACATTGCAAGAAATATAAGAGCCAGCACAGTGGAGCCCAAAGAGGACGAGAGACTCAGCTCCGCACAGAGGGCTTCAAGACTGTTGAGAATCAGAGGCATTTTCTTTTTGTTGTGTTTTTTGGCAGTCAAACAACAAACAACAAATCAACATGCTCAGCACCTTGCGCCGTCCTCACTCTTTATAGTCGTAGTTCTCCGCCGGGCAGGAGACTGAGTTTTTCAGTGCTCAGATAACAATGCTCCCACCTTCCCAAAGGGGAAATTATTTCCAATAGATAAATTTTTTTTGCTACTCCTGGGGAACTGGTGAGGCTGTGTCGTGGTTGTAAGATTTATCCGTTTAGAGCTCGACCAAATATTGTGAACGAAATCATTGTGTCAAAATCGAATCGCTGCGGCGTACCGAATCATTCGATAAAAGAGCTGGTAAAAATGATCCCACTTTGGAATCAAAGTAGTGATCACCCACCGTTGGTCTAATTGGGTTTCCTGCTCGCCAGACACCGATAGAGTATAAATAAACGGAGTCGGTGCGAGGGTCTGTGTACGTCGATCGACGCATGGCGTCGCGACACGTCGCCTTTTGTCTAAGATGATGACGTAAAACAGCCGCCGCGGCCTCGAATCTCCAGCAACAGACGAAAACGCAACTGGTAACTGCCGTTTTTGTCGAAATATAGTTTAAATATTATTTCAGGTACGGAAAGGACCCTCGACTGTGCTGAAACGTAACCTGATATTTGTGTTTGTTTTGCACAACGCACGCTCAGTCTGATCAACTCAAGCTGTGTGCACAGCAATTTCGCAGACACTAGAATAGTTTTGCAAGATGGGTCTCGTATTCTCGAGAATGTTTGTAAGTTCCAGCGGATGTGGCACGCGTTGAGCCGACTTGAAGTGATACTAACCAACAAGTGAAGGGCTCAAAAACCAGGGAAATCAGGATGTTGATGCTGGGGCTGGATAACTCCGGGAAAACAAGTAAGTATACCAGCCAATTGGCTCCGACTGACGCGTCATACTAACCCCATACAGCTATTTTGTACAAGTTGAAACTCGGAAAAACAGAGCAGACGGTGCCAACGGTCGGTTTCAATGTGGAGACCATTAAGTACAAGAACATGGTGATGAACACGTGGGACGTTGGTGGACAAGAAAGGATTAGAGCTCTGTGGAGACATTACTTCACGGGCACCGACGCCCTCATTTTTGTTATAGACTCTGCAGACAGAGACAGAATGGCGGCCGCTAAAAAAGAGCTGTACAAAGTGATAAACGACAAGGAACTGAAGGGATGTCTGCTCACGGTGTTGGCAAACAAGCAGGACTTGGAAAACAGCCTCAAGCCGAAAGAACTCATCGAGTTCCTTGAGCTGAACGAAATTGAGGGACACAACTGGTGTATCATCCCAACAGTTGCAATCAATGGCACGGGTCTGACCGAGGTGCTCAGCTGGATCAGCAACAACCTCCCGAAATAGCGCAATAAAATCACCCAATTTTTTACATATAGCTGTAACTGTATCACGTGATACGTGATCACATGATCCTACAAAACGAGAGTCGAGACAGAACCGTCAGCGTTACCGATGTAGGCCTTTTGAGCCATCTCGACAAACAGACCAGTTTCAACTACTCCCACCAATGCCTTGATTCGGTCGTTCAAAGGCTTGACCGCATCTGCAGAAATCTCACCGAAATCGCAATCAATGATGAACATGCCATTGTCAGTTACAACAGGGCCAGCCTTGGCCGGTAGACCCGATCTGACAACAGGACGCCCACCCAGAGCTGTGAGGTCGCGCAAAATCTTGGTGTAAGCGCCAGGAACAACCTCAATTGGAACCCCTTTTTTCCACCCTTTGCCCAAAACCCCAGTGTTTTTTCTGTAGTCAGCCACAATCACAAACTTCTTTGCGCAGGCAGCCACCAGCTTCTCTTGCAACAAACAGGCTCCGCCTCCCTTGATCAGACCCAAGTTGGTGTCGATTTCGTCAGCACCGTCAAAGGCAATGTCAATCTCTGAGTACTCCTCGATGGAACCCAATCTGAGTCCGTTGTCGATGATCAGCTGTTTGGACTGGAAACCTGTAGGAATGCACACCAGCTGATCTTTGTTCTTCAACTGACCAACCCGTTCGGCAACGTAGACAACAGTGGAACCAGATCCAATCCCAATGATCCGGTGTTCTGGTTTGAGATTCTCATCCACTGCTGAGTAGGCAGACTGTTTCTTAGATTGTTCGACGAGATCCGCAGACATCTTGCTGTAATATCTATAATTTTTCTGGGGTTGTAACGAAAACAGCAGAACAGTCTCTCTAGGCCGGGAAAATAACACTCTTAATGGTCTCAAACGCCTAAACATGCCAAAAATCACCCACGTTGCCCCCACAATGCCATAACATAACCCCAAAAGCCCATCCCCTTCCAACGTAACGGGTCCAGCTGCCCTCTCGCTCCACTACACTCTGCTCCACCGGTATCCAAACTCCTGTCTGCCGATTCCGATTCGGGCGAATAAAAAAATTATTGAAATTATCAGACCAAATTTCATACTTCAAGGCGGTGCTACTTCTTCTCGAGGCCTATCACAACTTTGAAGATTTGGCCTTTTCAACAGAAAGAGACCCGTCAGAGTTGCCTATATAAGCCCTGTCGGCCATCCCGACAAACAGCCCGGTCTCCAAAACCCCCACAATAGACTTCAGCGACCTATCAAGTTCCGCGACACGGTTAGCGGGAATCTCGCCAAATTCGCAATCAATCACGAAGTTGCCGTTGTCGGTCACCACTGGCCCAGCCTTTGACTTTCCGGCATCACGCAAAACAGGTTTTCCTCCCTTGGCTTTTAACTCTTTTAAAACCTTGGTGTGGGCCAACGGAACAACTTCAATAGGGACTCCTGCTCGCCAATCTTTACCCAACAACCCGGTGTTTTTTCGGTAATCAGCAACCACTATGAACCTCCGAGCAGCAGAAGCGACTAATTTTTCTTGAAATAAACATGCACCTCCGCCTTTGATCAGGTTTAGCTCAGAATCAATTTCGTCGGCTCCGTCAAACGCGATGTCAACCTCGGTAAACTCCTCAATGCTTCCTAGTCGCAGTCCGTTCTGTATGATCAAGTCTCGAGCCTGAAAACTAGTGGCAATACAAATGAGCTCGCCCTTGTTGTCCAGCTGTCCGATTCGCTCCGCAACGTAAACCACTGTCGACCCAGACCCAATACCAATCACCCTGTACGAAGGATCTAGATTTTGATCAACCGCGGCGTATCCCGCCAATTTCTTAGACTCTTCGATCGAATCTTTCATTTCGCAGACCAAAGTTCACCAACAAAGGTGACCACAGGAAGAGAGTCATTTCTCTCCTTTTATATAGAAAGACTCATCGTTCCCTTGGCACTAAGGGCGTGGTTAGCCACCAGATAGCCTATCTGCTGGCTACCCCAGATTTATCGCGCGTAAGATTACCTCAGCATTCTTTTAAATGCTCTGTCACGTGCTTTCTTAAAGGGTTTGAAGTTTTGAAACCCTCAAAAAATTGTCCGCGCACAAACACCAAGAAGACCCGCGCGAAGAAGCCCGGTGGTTTTCACCACGGTGCCCGGTAGGCGCGCCTGATAGCTTCCCACGTCTTGGTGGAAATTATTCATTGGCGCACTACCGCGAGCGAAAAAAAAATTTCAGCAGGTTGCGAGCTGAGCAGCTGGGATGGTTACTCCAACCTCCTTTACTCTGCTCTAAGTGAAAGCAGGCAAAAACACTAGTCGTAGATCTTAGTCGGAAGCTCTCAAGACCAGCACAGCACCACCAATCACTCAACATGTCTGCCGCATCTAAGATTTTGTCCTCAGAACCAACTGAGCTAGAATTGCAAGTCTCTCAAGCTTTGATTGACTTGGAAGCCAACTCTCCTGACCTTAAGGCTGACTTGAGACCCCTACAACTCAAGTCAATCAAGGAGATTGAGGTTTCGGGTAACAAGAAGGCTATTGTCATCTTTGTCCCAGTCCCATTGCTTGCTAACTTCCACAAGGTGCAAATCACATTGACCAGAGAATTGGAGAAGAAGTTCCCAGACAGACATGTTGTCTTCTTGGCCGAGAGAAGAATCCTTCCAAAGCCAGGTAGAACCTCTAGACAAACTCAGAAGAGACCAAGATCCAGAACTTTGACCTCTGTCCACGACAAGGTCTTGGAGGACTTGGTTTTCCCAACTGAGATCATTGGAAAGAGAGTTAGATACCTTGTTGGTGGTAACAAGATCGCCAAGGTTCTTTTGGACTCCAAGGATTCTTCCAACATCGACTACAAGCTTGACACATTCCAATCCATCTACCAAAAGTTGACCGGTAAGCAAGTTATTTTCGAGATCCCAAGCGAAACCTTATAAATCCCTTTAATATAATTTTTGTACAATTGATTATCACGATGGGGACTGACTTCCTTTCAACGTAGGATTTTGTGCAATAATTGTGGTCATTATCTCAAGAAAAAAATATTATATCTATCTCTAAAGTGAATTTTGTAACGTCGTCGGCTATTGCGATACCGACTAAACACATCCCCGTCTGTTTTCCTCCGGTTTGTACAAGAGTTTAATGCGTTTATTATCATTAACTCAAAATGCTATTTCGAATCCTCGGAAAAAAATGAACCTTGTTTGGGTCCATATTACACCTCACACCTCCTATACACCATGTTTACCCTCGTCCTCTTCAATCATGAAAGGATGTTGCTCGTTTCACGAATCCCTCGTATCGGAAACTTTCGCTCTTATCCAGCTCGTCCCCCTCGTCCAGCTCAAATCCGTATTCGTGCTTCACTGGGCTTCTCCGCAGTGGGGTTGTCTCCAAATGCTCGAAAACGGGTAATTTTTCAGTTATATGGAAACTTCGTCTGCCCTTTTCTAAAAGCTCCTCCGTTTCGTCATCAGAGTTCGGAACCTGATTTTTGGCCCGCAGCGCAGGGTTGCTGATACGAGAGGGCAAAGTACCATGTGAACTTCGACGACGTTGCTGGTTTTGACGAATCGGCGACAATGAACCTCTTCTACGGCGAGAAGTTTGATCTTCCGGGCTGTGCAAAGCGAGGTTTGTGATGCCCTTTTTCTCTGGTGAACCGGTTTGATCACTGATATCTTCAAGAGAATCGCTTTCATCCGCTGCCTTAGAGAGTCCGCTCCCCAATTTAATCACAATAATTGACAAAATCGCCGAAACTGCGACGAAGTTGACCAATCTCGAAGCAAAATAACTTGACTGACTAGTCCTTTCCGGATGGTAATATTGGTGGTAGTCGGACTGATTCGGAGACAGAAACGTCATCGAGCTCACAGTGTAAAGACACAGAATGACAAGAATTAGCGAAGGAATGTGCAGTCTTGTGGTGTTCTCGTCAGAGGTTGCAATATTGACGAAAAGATCCAAATTCCACACAGCCAACAAAAGCTTGTACACGAAATGAGCGAGAACAAATATTAGCTCAAGCAAGTCCTTACTAGCCTGTGCGGATTCATCACTGCTCAGATCACTTGGACCTCCGGGAATGAGTCTTTTTTTAGCCGTTTGAAGTGGTTGGTCCAGGGGATGAACAAATTTGGTTGCTGGTTTCTTCGGCCCTTCTGTCATATTGACCTCGAATGCAATATCTTTCATCTCGCGTAATTTCTCAGGATCTCGCTCGGGCGCTGGAACTATAACCGGAATTATGATATCATTGGGATTGGAATGCGATCTCACTTTGAAGAATCTTTTAGGAGTGGAGGCCACGGTTGTAGACGTCTCTGTCGAGGCCTCGGAAAATATGGTTGACTGGTCAGAGGACCTTGCCGTCTCATTTGTGAGTATCCTGCTTAGTCTGTTGGGGAATGTGCTGATTGTCGTAGGATTCTTTCGAAACTTGGACAATAGTTTTGGTTTGGGAGATGC
The DNA here is from genome assembly GCA_030674545.1 of Ogataea saltuana. NCBI lineage: Eukaryota > Fungi > Ascomycota > Pichiomycetes > Pichiales > Pichiaceae > Ogataea > Ogataea saltuana. The sequence continues at coordinate 417,321 of JAKTYV010000009.1, forward strand.
TGGATCAGTCATTGTGGAATGTTATAGGTCATTTACTAGGAGAATCACACAAATCAGCCTCGACAACAAGGACAAAATACCCCTGATTTATGTATTCAAATTTCTCCAATTTGGAGACCCCTACTCGCTACTGAAAGCCACGCAGATTGCCGCAATTAACTCGCTTTCTCTCATTTGACATCACTGGAAGCGTGATCTACTCTTGGTTCCTGGCGAGATCGACTGGAAAATTTACTAAATAGGAAAAAGATAAACAGGATCGTAGATAACGATGCGGTGCAGAGATGTCTCTACAAAGAAAAATTAATATTCGCTTTTGCCGCAAATCACAACCTTTGTGCATCTGGCCGATACAGCTGATTTAACTGCCCTGTTCATGTTGTCAAAGAATAAAGTTTTTCAATTGAGCGAGTAAAAGATACTACATACTTACAAAATAACATAATAAAAGATCAGTCAAAAGTAATAAACTTCAATTATCAACAATTAATTCTAGAAACAGTGTTGAACGGAAAGAGCAAGGCAAAAGGATTAGCATATGCAACAACCTCGCAACCAAACGACTCCTTCTCAATTCGAACCATACCTCAGATCAAATTGCTTATTTGAACTTCTTACCGAACATGATCATTTGCAACTGGTCGTACATGGAGATGACACCGGCGGAAGCAACACCTCTCAAGATGTTAGCACCACAACCCTTGAACAAGGACTTGATACCCTCAGCAGCGACAATTTGTCTGAAAGCGTCGAAAGCACCGTTGTACTTAACGGCTTGACCAGAGGTCATCATCATTCTTCTTCTGACAGTGTCCAATGGGTAAGAAGCAGTAGAAGCACCAGTAGTAACGGTCCATCCCAACAAGAAAGAAGCAAGGAAGTTACCTTCCAATGGTCCAACCAAAAGAACTGGCTTCAGGGAGTCGTACAAACCGAAGTAAAGACCTCTGTAGACGATGATACCAACAACAGATGGCAAGAAACCTCTGTACAAACCAGCAATACCGTCGGTAGCAAGGGTCTTCTTGTAAACATCAATCAAACCGTTGAATTGTCTCTCTCCGTTACCCTTAGAAGCCTTAGCATCGTTAGCCAATCTAGTTCTGGCGTAATCCAGAGAGTAGACGAACAGAAGGGAAGTGGCACCAGCCATACCACCGGAAGCCAAGTTACCGGCGAACCAGAGCCAGTAACCCTCGTCCTTCTTGAAACCGAACATGGCCTTGAACTTGTCCTTGAAAGCAAAGTTCAAAGCTTGAGTTGGGAAGTATCTGATAACGTTAGCGGTGTTACCTTTCCAGAAGGAAACAAGACCTTCCTCAGCAGCGGTTCTCTTGAAACACTCGGTGATACCGTCGTACTTCTTGGCCAATCTACCTTGCTTGATCATCTCATCTTGGTTTTGGATCAAAAGCTTGACTCTCTCAATTGGAGCGGCAGCGGTCTTGGCCACAGCGGCCGAGACACCACCCATCATGAAGTCGACGAGGAAAGAAGATTTTTGCTCAGACATCTTTGCTATATGTATAGGAATAGTATACTTGAATCTATGCACACAAATACACAAGAAAACAAGGGGAGAGGAAACAAAAGAGAAAAGAAATATGCACCGGCACTCACTGCAACTTTGTCTCAATTGGAATTGAGAATTCTTAAATACTTGTCAACTTTTTTGTCGAAATTAATTTCTCAAATTTTCAGCACAATCCCCAGCTGATTTCGATCCGTTGATTGGCTGAGCAAGCGCACTGGTTATTCGGAAAAAGAAAGGAGCGGACACTTTGTGCGGCGGCGCCGTACGGGCAGGAAGCTGCCTACTCAACGCCCGAGCAGTTGCGCGTTGTCGCGCACTGTCGCGCGCTCTCGCGGGAAAAGTTTTCTCGAAAAATCGGAAACGCTGGCCGAGCCGGAAACTTGCACCGTGAGGAAAACCCCCGCGCCGGCCATCTTTATGATTTCGCGTACTCTGCAGGAGGGCTGAAGGATGCCCCGGGACTTTCAGACTTATGCAATTACTGCAATCAGCGTCAAGTTGTTAATTTGAACGACTACTCCGGCTGCCAGTCACCCCAGCGCTAATCGTGAGTATGTGGGCCCTGTGCTAGCATCTCCTCTACGAATCCCTCTCCCTTCACAAACACCGTATACAAACATCAATCATAATAAGGTATCAGATCTTTCAACAGTAGATTTTATTGTCTCCGGCAGTTGCTATTGTTTGCATGATTCCGGCAGTTACGCTCACATGCCAGCCTGTTCGCGTGCCAACTTCGGACAAGTATCAAATGAAGCTGCGATTAAACGTGCAGAAACTGCTACAACAACCGAAGTAACAGCGTTCACGTTGATCGGACTTTCACTGGTCGTCCGGATGCTGGAGCCTCGAGCCTGAATCACCTCGTTTGCCGATAAAAAGGTGTCACACTAGCTCAGATTACATGGGGAAAAAAACGTAAATTTGAAAAAGGTAAAAAAAGCCTGTTTCCGGTCGCTGCAAGCCGCTGGATCGGCCGGCATCAACGCACATCGAGCTCTGGCTAACTTCGCCTGGCGAACCAGGATATTATCGGTCCCAAGTAGCAGAATTCGGGTGCCGATGCTGGGAAAACGGTGGCGATTTATTTACCTTCTTTGCACCGAAATTGTTCAAGCTGATCCACCGGAATCCAGCGCGCTCCACCGATAGCTGACAATCGATTCCCCATGGATTTGGCGGAGACAAAGCGAAAATCGTCTCTCAACTCTCGAACAACGGCTCCGGGAAAAAAAGATATCCTGGCAGTGCAGTGCAATTTTTGTCCCTGAAGCGCAAAAGAGGTTTCCGGCCGCCGTAATATTTTTTTATATCTTGTCTTCCAGCGGAAACCAAAAATTTGAAAAGGTGTTTCGGTGTACGGATGTTATGAAGTGTTGATCAAGATAAATTAGAAACCCTTTTATTTATTATTTGTAGTTAGATGTACACATTTAATAACCCAAAGCGGCAAGCTTGGCTGAGGCTTCAGATTCAGCAACGGTAGCCTTGGCAGCAGTGGCCTTCTTGACTTGTGCCTTCTTCTTAGCGTAGAACTCAGCAGATCTGACCTTACGCTTCTCCTCCAAGGTGTCGACGATGGATTCGTATTTCCAACCAACAGCAGACGAAAGCTTACCAACGGTGGTGTACTTTCTACCTGGCTTCAATCTGAGAACTCTCAAAGCTTGAGGAACAACGACTCTCTTCTTCTTGTCGTATGGAGGTGGGACACCCTCAAACACCTTCAATCTCTCCAAAGCAGCCTTACCTCTGGCGGTCTTGTGGGACATCATACCTCTAACAGCCTTGTAAAGGATTCTGGATGGGGCTCTGAAGTGGAATGGACCTCTCTTGGTGTTGAATCTGGTGGCCTTTCTCAAGTAGTCGTGGTACTTCAACTTGTTTCTGAAGAACTCACCGGAGATGTTCAAAGCCTCGGCTCTGACAACAACGACCTTTTGGCCGTTTTGGAGCTCCTTGGCGATGGTGGAAGCCAATCTACCTAGCAGGTGGCCCTTTCCTGTTGTGAAGCAAAAGCTTTCAGTTAGTATTTGTGGTTGTAATGGACTGATAAGGGCAGAGAGCTCGTCAGGATCTAAGAGTTTTCGGGTAATCAAACAAGCCGAAAGCTCGCGTCTTTGGCTGAAGATGAAGTGCTGTTGCTGAACAAGTGCTTAGATGGCCCTTCTGGATGGGATCTAAGAAGTCTCGCAAGCTCCAAACACAATGTATAATGCTGGTGAAACGCTGTTTTTATCTCTGCTAATTCTTTCAATCTTGCTCATTCTTCGGTTCATCTTCAGTTCAATAACTTTGTCAAGCAAGTCCTACTCTAGACTTCAAGATGCGCTGGCTCGCTCTTTCTTACTCCCCTTGCTCTGGCTAGTCCTGCTGCCCGTTCATATTAAACATACCGTCAATGACAACAACTGGTTCGAAAGTGCTCATCTTTGTCAACTCTATTGAATAACTATCAAGTGATGATGATATCTCTAGCAACTCTCCAATTCTATCAACTTAATCAAGTATATAAGTTTTCACTTTTCAAAAAGTTGTGCACAATGACAATAATTCCTCTCAGCTACTCCAAAACTCTGTTGCCTGCGCGAGCCCGCGCGAGTCAAGTTCCTACAAGGGAACTTTCGCACGGAGCGCCGCGGTAGCCCCTGGGCGAGAAAAAATTTTCCCCAGCGCTCGCGGGCTCAAGCAGCAGGCTCGAAATTTTTTTCACTCTTTTCAACAGTCACAGTCACAAGTTCCCAATAGGGAAGTGGCTCTCAAATCAACGCATCCTTGCACCATCGGTATCCTTCACGCCCCCTCGAAAATGCAACTTGCGTCCTTATCGTTATCACAGATCAAGCAAGATTTCTTCAGGTTGGTCTCCCTCAGCCCCAACGTTCCTGTACACAAAGGAACGGATTCCCAACGGATGGCTCTGTCGGAGACTGGCGTCCTGAGAAAGAACGAGCTCGTAATCGTACAAACTGCGAATAAACTTTCCTATCGGCTTGGAGTTGAACGTCGCATCTGCCATGTTCCGCTCTAGCAACTGTTCCGCTTTTCTGTTAGTAGTTGACCATTGCAAGTCGAAGCCCTTTCATACTCACAATGACGGATGTCTGTTTCAGTTGGGCAAGTTGTCGCAGCTTTCGTAGGATCGTAGTCACCAAAGAGCTCGCTACGTTTTTTTTTTTTGTTAGTAGTCGATTGCCGACGTTGCTAGACACCCTCATAGACTCACCGTATGTGTAGTTCTTGAAAAACTCTAGATTGAAACTGTTGCACAGGTCTTCGATTACGAGCAGATCGCACACTCGCCCGTCCCCGGTCTCAATGATCCCGGTAACCTCGTCCAACAGCAGCTCCAAAGTGAAACAGCGAACATACTCGACTTGTCGCAGTACGCTCTCAGCATCCACCGTTCGGGAGATGGATAATTTGTCGCTCACATGCAAAAGAGTCTCCAGGTCAAACTCGTGAGAGCTTGTGATATGTCTCACTTTGTATGATTCATTGCCAATGATTTTGCTCAAGTAGTAGTTTACCACGAACTGGGCCATGTTAGTGGTCAAGGTGCAAGATCATACGCGTTATTGTACTACTCACCGATAAGGGTGTCACAGTCTGTCCTGACGAGTCTCTGATCTGCTTCGAGTTGGAAATCACATGGCTCACAGACTCATGAAACAGTTGGTCGAGCCGGTCCATGTGAAAACGTCTCCTGATCACGTCACTGGCTTCCCACCTTGTGGATTGATTCATTCCTAAGGCCCCACAAAAAAACGCGAGCCGATCTGTACAGCCAGAACTACGCAGTAAAATATTTTTTAAAGCAATAAGATTAAAACATCCTTGCACCATTCAATCCCCACATTTTCCTTCGTGATCTTTACCAACAACTCGCAAATGAGACGGCGAAGCCTTGGTCGGTACCCAATTCTACATAACTATACAACAGCCGCCACTTCCCTTTGGCCCGTTTTCCCCGAGGTTTGCTGAGGACCCGGACCTCGCGGAACGGACTGGAGGTGCGACATTGCTCGACTCCCCAGGTGTATACTCAACGTTGGGTGTATCACCAGCAGCGTTGCTCTTCGACGCGGCATTAGCGGCCTGATTGCCAATACTGTCTTTGCTAGAGAACTCTTCATACTGGATTTGATCAGTCTCAACGCGAGAATAACCAGGAAGTGGGTCTTTGCCAGTATCTTCGTCGTTGTCATTTTGGGTCTCGAGGGAATGACGCTCCATGAGGCCGGTCTTCTTGGGTGCTGGAGTTGGCGTCGACGAGACAAAAGCGGGTACTGGGGCATTGGAAAACGAACCTCTTCGTCTTTCGGTGGCACTGCCTCTTCTTCTCCCGGGAGCCAACCTAAGCTCGAATTTTTTTTTCTCTGCTGAAGGGGTAGCCAGCTGTTCCATCGGTTTGACGATCACGTGGATGACCGGGGAAATGCCCAAGTTGAGGTCGTTTAGGTAATCATTTGGGTTCAACCTGCTGCCCAGATGAAGAAGTTGAATCTGCTCGTCTTTCACTGGCACTTCACCACCGTTTGTACTTTCTATAGCGTTATTTTCCCGCTGTTTCATTAGTTGTGACCAACTTTTGAAAATGAAATTTCTGAAGTCGCCGATTCGAAGCAACTCCGGATCCGATGCAAATCCGCACTGATCGGTGAAACTTTCATCCAGAAAAAGGGGAATACGAATTCCGTCGATGCATAAGAGTTGGACCTTTTGGTTCAGGTATGTCATTCTGCTACCAACACAGTTCTGGCTATCTTTGCTTCAGAGTCCGAGAGATCGAGTTATTTTTAGTTCGACTCAGAACTGGACTTAATGTGCGGCACTGCGATCTTGAAAAGCCAACTGTCAAGCTAGTTCACTTCTCGTAAGTAACACAACACAAAGCGTAATTCTCTTGCACTTACCCCTAGCTTGACCAATATACGCAATCAAAGAAAGTCCAGCACCAATGCGATAGAGTCTATGGCACGGAGCGAATATGATAAGATATTTTTTTTTGCTGCTGTCAGCTCGGCTGCGCGAAATATTACATCACATTCTAATCGCACGAAGGGCCAAATCCACGGTGCAAGGGTTTTTTAGGACGGAATCGGAGACAGAAAGACATGAGAGGAATGGGAGAGATGGAGGTCAAAAGAGAGTCCGCAAAGGGATAAGGGTGCGACTAGTGACTGACCTGGGTCTTATCTGAAAGAGAAAAAAAAATAGGCTGGAATTAAAATTGATGAAAAAGAATTAATAATTTTGATTTGTTAACAAGAGAAAATATGCAAAAGACTCCAATCGTTTTACAAAACTGCCTGCTAAATCAATGAATTACCTGTTTACCGGCTGGGCATAGGCATCATAAGTAATTGACTTTTGGGCTTTTATACATTATGAAGCTAAAATATGTGGGGAAACACCCCAAGGTTTCTTTCCTCAGCGAGCACAAAAAATCGGTCTAGATCGCTCGCTGGGTGCGGTCTATTGTGAGACTTTGTCGTCATAGTTAGCGCAAAGCCTCTAATTACAAGAAAAGCATTAATGGCCGAGTGGTCTAAGGCGGCAGACTCAAGTTCTGTTCTCCGTGAGGGGACGCAGGTTCGAACCCTGCTTAATGCATTATTTTTTTGACTCAAAATATGTTTTTATTTTAGACTAATTTTAAAAATCGATGTTTAAGTTGAAAAGGGAGATACCTTTTTTAATACGATACGTTATCTCTGCATAAGAAAATCTAAAGGGTTGTTAGAAAAATCAAATGAATCAAAAATTAACTCATTGAATGAATCGTGCAATATAAATTAAAGGGGAAATAGACTAAAATCATCGCTCGAAATAACTGGCCTTGAATATTAATCATAGAATCAATCATAGATTCAATCTGCTGAGAATCTCGCTGGCTAAAGACTTATAAAGCCACGTGTTACCAGTGATTTTTTTGAACTGTATACCATACAATCCGACCAGTGGGACTTTGACAATGTGAATTTCAAACTTGAGAGGAGTTTTGCTGGCAGAAATCCTGGTGGAGGTTCTTTGTGTAGTGTCTTCCTTGCCAAACGCAGAAACGTTCGCAATAGTAGGAGACTTCGGATGATTTTGCTGCTCCAATCTACTGGAGATCAACATGTCGGAACCACCGTTTAACTCCTCGAAAGCGATCGACTCTGAACTATCGTAGGAGTTTCTGCGGATAAAGTTTGATGGAGCTGGGGTGGTTGGGATGCTCATATCTGGATTTTGTGGGACATTGGTTGAAACTGTGATCTTTTCCTTTTGTTTCCGGTAGCTTCCTAGAAGCCCGTTACCCAACGAAAACTTTCTTCTATGACCGTTCTTGGATGGGGTTGAGGTGTTAGATGAAGCTGAGATAGTATGCTCCGCAGCCGGTTCAGGGGTCTCTTGCTCTTCAGCAAGTGTCTTTGGTTTATCGCCTCCTGAGCTCGAAGAAGACAGTGATTCTCGCTTGGTCGACGTCTTCTCTGAGGAAGTCTCGCTGGCACCAGGTGTCTTCAATTCTTCAACTTCTACCACAGTTTCCGTTCTGCTCTCGTCGTCGACACCAGGAGCTGTCAATTTGGTTTCAGCGATAATCGGAACTTGGGCCGACGAAACAATCGATGGGTAATGAACACAGACAAAACCTCCTTTCACCTCTGTAAACTTGACTCCCAATTGAGGCAGAACCGATATTATGTCGTGCCGTATAATAGGGAGAGGTTTGGTTGAGGTGGTTTGAACCGAGAAAAATCCTTTCAAGAACAAAGTCTTAGGATACTCGATAGATGGCATTGATCCCGGTGCTGCGTGTTCAAACTGTGAGATTATCTCCTCATCAGTCATGCCTTCTCTTGGTTTCGAATAGTCCTCATCAAAAGTCACCTCATCCATGTCAACGTGATCAAAGAATCCGTCATCCATGTTGCCAGACGGAAGAGACATTTGAGGCACTGGTGGAGCATCGGAAGCCAGGAGATAATTGTTGTTCTTTGGAATGTTCAACGAATGTTTTCTGGCGTGACCCAACGACTTGGCCCTTGCGGACGGATGGAATTTGGTCGGTTCTCCATGAGTTCCGTCGTTTCCGTGATTCCTTTGCTTCAAAGAGGCCTGATCAAGAGACTCCACACGGTTTCTAGCCACATCAGAAGGTGTGTATGCGGAGGCTGCACGTTGGTGATGTTGAATTTGTTGTTTCGATGTAGACGGTAGCGGAGGCAGTTGCAACTGTTGTTTTTCCTTCGAGGTAATTTTCATGCTTCCAACTCTACGAACAATATCGCTATTTTGTCTCGACGGGAATTTTTCAACGCGCAACTCGTCATTTTTGTTCGAATCTTCCACCGGAGATAACTCTTCAGGAGTCTGATCATTCTTTGAACGCTTGGTACTGAGTCTTCTGAACAATGAGTTGGGGAAACCTTGTTGCTGCTGGGTTTGATCGCCTTGCTGATGAACCTGTGGGAACGGCTGTATAGTCGGGTGATTCGTGGTTTCCATTCCTTGAGTCACCGCACGGTTCCTCTGAATTTGGGTAGCTGGAACAGCAGTAGACTGCTGGTGAGGAGATGTATAGGCCGTTTGAGGGAAGGCAATAACTGGCGCAGCAGGAGCTTGCTGGTCTTGCATGTACTGGTAATTGGATTGATGATCGTGAGGCAACGGTTGACTCACGACTCTATGAGGCGAGGAAGACTGCTGCTGGGCGAAAGCAGATTGCTGACGCATTGTCGGGGTGATAAATGGCTGGTACAGTTGCTGGACCTTGGTAGATGTTTTCTCCTCCTTCACCTTCTTTCTCTTGAGCATTTCGTCAACAAGGTGGTAGATCGAAACTAACGGATGATACCCAACGGTAGGATCAGGGATCGAAATATCGTAGCTTCCTAGATCCTCATTCATGTTTTTGATGTACCAGTTTTTGGTTGCCAAGTGGTACTCCTCGGAGGACAAAATCTCACTTAGCTGACGAACGACTGCCTCTTCAGTTCCAAGCTCATAATTAACAATTGTTCTGATCACTTCGTTGTCGAGAGGCAGTTCAATTGGAATTCTATGCGGAAGGTAGCTGGATGGAGCTCCCTCGAAGCCTTTGATCATCCAAGGATGGTTCATCACTTCTCTCAGGGTTGCTCTCTTCGTTGGATCAACAACAAGCATCCTGGACATCAACGAGACGCACTCTTTCGAGATCGAATCGGGATACTCCACGTGGCCACGTTTGATCTTCTCGTGCAGAGCACTGACGCTCTGATCGTCGAACGGAACTTTTCCGCACACCAGGACATACAAAACCACACCAAATGACCAAACATCGACTTCGGGACCCACATAAGGGTGCGCCGACAGCAGTTCGGGGGCCGCAAAGTAAAGAGATCCGCAATAGGTTTTCAACAAGTGTTGGCTGTCAAACATGTTGGAGAGCCCGAAATCAATGATCTTGATTTCACCGTTTTTGCTGATCATTATGTTTTCGATCTTCAGGTCTCTGTGAACAATGTTGTTTGAATGACAATAGTCTAGAGCCGAAGAAATACCTCGGCAAAACTTCCGAGCGTGCCTTTCCTTCAACGATCCGTGCGAAACAATGTAATCTAACATCTGACCCCCGGAGACGTACTCGAAGAGCATGTAGTAGTGGTTAGTCATGGGAAACATCTCGTAAAGTCTGCAAATATAGGGATGGTAGAGAATTCTGCCCAGCGCTCCCTCCCTGATGGTCCTCTTGTCCCTCGCGACCTCCTTGTCAAACTCCTTTCGTCTCTTTGATATTTCGTTCGGATCGTTCGTTGGGGCATCGTTCATGTGCTGTCGTTGCCATATCTTTGCAGCTCTGGGAACCACTTTCACTGCACATATCTCGCTTGTGACTCTATGCTTTGCTAATTTGACTTTACCCATAGAGCCCGCACCGATTGTTTTGGCGAAATCCCAGTCTCCAATGGATTTTCTATGGAATTGCTGTTGTGCCTGCTGCGCTTGCTGTGCCTGCTGAGATGACTGAGTCTGGGTTTTTTGATCATTTTGCTGCTGATGAGAAGTGGAGCGGCGTTGTGAGGATGATCGCGATATCGGTTTCTTGGAGGAGCTAGGAGCAGGAGGCTGGGCGACAGGAGGCTGCTGGCCGGTGTTCTTCTTAGGGTTGATCGGGGAAGCGTGGAACGGACTGTCGCTGAAATCCACGCCCGGCAGAAGTCTAGACGAAGATTCGGAACCGTCTGCTCCCGAATCCATGGATCCCACGGGTCTCTGCGGTTGGTGGGGGGTCGAAAGCGATAGTTTTTTCGAAGCTGACTTTTGCTGGGTCATGAAATCAGGATTGATGGAGTAATCATCTGCTATGCTGGCGGTGTTGCTGGTGCTTCTGAGCATTCTCGGTGTTGCTGGGGCCGCATTCGGGACAAGACTTGGGTCTTTTTTCAACGATCCAGACCTTGTAAGGTTCTGGTGTCTCACCTTCGGAAGCATCATCTGAGGCTGCGTCTGCGGTCCTTCCGGTCCTGCAATGCCTGCTGCTCCGGAGAGACCCTGAAAGTGTTCCGAATTTCTCGAGGCCGACCGATTTCGCTCACCTCTTGCACTGGGAGAGCTCTCCGCCTCGTAGGACATACTGAATGGCTTAGGAAATCAGAAACTGCGGTTGAGGGAGAATCAGTTGGTCGCTAATTTATCAGGTGAGGAGGGCAAAAGGGCAATTCAACGGCCCTTGTTACAATTTTCGAGCAATGTGTGGATCAGTGTGCCACTCTTCCTTGCCTGCGGATGCTCAATTGACACCTAAAACCTTTTTGAAGTCCTGCCGTAGCCCCCTTTGGTATATTTGCTTAGCTCTTGCAGAGTATTGAAACCATTTTTTGGCTCGCCTTTTTGCCTTGTTCTGCCAGAAATCCCATTAGGGGCGCCAAGCCACAAGTGGCGCGTAAGAAAACCGGGTAACAGATGGCGCGGGGTCTGAGCACTTTGTGGCTAAAAACAGTTGCGGCGGTAATGTGGCGGTGTTGTGGCGACCGCGGTTGCGCCGCGGACTCGATCTACAAGACCTTTTTTATCTAAGCGGGATTGTACGGCGGGACCTGGGCCCAACAAAACAGGTTCCCAAGTTCTCCGCGGCCGCAGACCCATCGCCAGATCGACCAAATCGTCCCAGTCGTCCGGAAAATATACGTAAAGCCAAGCCAGATAGCTCAGTAAGTAGGTTGCTGCTGGAAGCGTCGGGTCGCGCAGGATGAGCCATGACTGGAGCTCCGTCCGGCCGCGCTGCTCGTATCCTTTGGCCCATTTCCGAGCCCCGGGAGGTCGGTAACGGGGGAAAATATTTGTGAAACGGGGCGCGACGCGCGCGCGCGCGAGCGAGGGAGGGAGGCCGTCGCCAGGCAGACTGAGGACGCTGGAGAGCAAAGCTCTGGGAAGGGTGTTTGTTGGGCTCCGCTCTCCCGTTGTTTTCCGTCTCACCAGCTGCCGCAATTGTGTAATTATGTGTTCTTTCTATAACTATATAGGTATCCCCAGATCAGACACCTCTGACTCTCTTTGCGATCCTCTAAAATTCCCTTTCTGTTCCCCATTATTTGCCTACCCAACATTTTTCGTCAGAAAAATTTCACCAGGGCTTGACTGATTGATTCTCCGTCGGCGAGCACAGCATCGACACACAGTCTTCCCCGCGATTGCACCGCTGATTCTCGCTTTCGCTCAGTTTGCTACCTACTCGCTCTTGCCCGGTTCCTCGCCGAGTTCCCGATCTTCTACACAGTGCCAATTGGTTCTCTGCGGCGTCGTATACAAGCGAGCTTCTCTCGTATACACAGGGTTCGCACAGAGATTTTCCCCTTTTTTCCCAGTGGGTTATTTTTTAGTGCCAGACAAGAGAAGCCCTCCAGGTTCTTTCCCTGATTTCAACCATAACGTTACTACAGACAGCACGAACAGCAATGACCCAAGATAAAGTGCACACTGTCGTGCATGAGGCTAACAAGGTGGTGGCCCGTGCCACTCCAAAGTCATTTTTCGACAAACAACCGTCCAAGTCGCTGTCGTCGTTGGAAGAGTACAAGACCCTCTACAAGAAGTCGATCGAGCAGCCAGAGGAGTTTTTCGGACCCCTGGCCAAGGAGTTTCTTGACTGGGACAAAGACTTCACCAAGGTGAAGTCGGGATCGCTGGAAAATGCCGACGTTGCGTGGTTTTTGGGCGGAGAGCTCAATGCCTGTTACAACTGTGTCGACAGACACGCGTTCGCCAACCCTGACAAGAAGGCCATCATCTTCGAGGCCGACAACGAGGAGGACTCCCGGGTGCTTACCTACGGAGAATTGCTCAGAGAGGTGTCGCAGGTGGCCGGCGTGCTCCAGTCATGGGGGATCAAGAAGGGCGACACCGTCGCCATCTACTTGCCAATGACCCCAGAAGCCATAATCGCCATGCTCGCCGTGGTGAGATTGGGTGCCGTTCACTCGGTCATTTTCGCTGGTTTCTCTGCTGGTTCTATCAGGGACAGAATTGTGGACGCGGGCTGTAAGGCGGTCATCACATGTGACGAGGGAAAGAGAGGCGGAAAGACCATCAACACCAAGAAGGTTGTCGACGAGGGTCTGAAAGAGTGTCCGTCCGTTGCAAACGTGCTTGTTTACAAAAGAACAGGAAACGCACAGGTTCCAATGACCGAGGGAAGAGACTTCTTCTGGGACGAAGAGTGCAGCAAGTTCCCACGCTATATACCACCAGTCCCAGTCAGCTCCGAGGACCCATTGTTCATGTTATACACCTCGGGATCAACTGGTGCTCCAAAGGGTGTTGTCCACTGTACCGGAGGCTACTTGCTGGGTGCTGCCTTGACCACAAAATACGTTTTCGACGTTCAGCCAGAAGATATACTGTTCACCGCAGGAGATGTTGGTTGGATCACCGGCCACTCATATGCTTTGTACGGTCCTCTTGCCCTGGGTGCTGCCACCGTTGTGTTTGAGGGTACCCCGGCATACCCAGATTACGGTAGATTCTGGAAGATCGTTGAAAAACATCGTGCCACGCACTTCTACGTGGCGCCAACCGCCCTTAGACTGCTCAAGAAATCTGGAGAGCACGAGATTGCCAAGTACGACCTCTCGTCGCTCAGAACCCTCGGTTCCGTGGGTGAACCGATCGCTGCTGAGATCTGGGACTGGTACGACGAGAAAATCGGAAAAGGTTTGTGCCACATCTCCGACACATACTGGCAAACAGAATCTGGATCCCACCTCATTGCCCCATTGGCCGGTGCAGTTCCAACCAAGCCTGGTGCAGCCACTCTTCCTTTCTTTGGTATCGACGCTGTCATCATTGATCCTGTCACCGGAAAGGTGCTCGAAGGAAACGACGTGGAGGGTGTTCTTGCAGTTAGATCTTCATGGCCATCAATGGCTAGAACCGTGTACAAGAACCACCACCGTTACATGGACACCTACCTGAAGCCATACCCAGGTTTCTACTTCACTGGAGACGGTGCCGGTAGAGACCACGACGGATACTACTGGATCAGAGGAAGAGTTGACGATGTGGTCAACGTTTCTGGTCACAGGCTGTCCACCTCGGAGATCGAGTCTGTTCTCTTGGAAAACGCACAGGTGAGTGAGTCTGCTGTCGTCGGTATCAACGACGACATCACCGGTCAAGCTGTCATTGCTTTTGTTCAATTGAAGGAAGAAGGTGATTTCAACGACACCGATGCTCTTCTTGCACTCAGGAAATCGCTAGTTATGCACGTCAGAGGTATCATTGGTCCATTTGCTGCTCCAAAATCCATCATTATCGTCAACGATCTTCCAAAAACCAGATCTGGTAAGATCATGAGGAGAGTTTTGAGAAAGGTGGTTTCCGGCGAAGCCAAGGGACTCGGAGACTTGAGCACTTTGTCCAACCCTCAATCTGTTGATGGTATCATTGTGAACGTCGAAGCTCAATTTGGTGTCAAAAACTAGAAGAATCATATATATTTTAGATGGATATGCCAGCGGCTTAATAAATGTTCAACTATCCAAGCAGCGAAAAGCGAGATCCACCGGTCGATCGGCGCGCCGGCAGCGTCGATATGATGTTCGTGCGCGACTCAATTTAGTATTTCCCATCGTCTAGTGGCAAAACAGGAATTTGAGATGATGAAGAGGATGATGTTTTTTGCCCTCTTGATTGGAGATACTCTCTGTTGCCGAAGACACGACACCATCGTTCGTATAAAACCATAAACTGCTGAACAATGTCGCTCGAACAACTCACAACGCAATTGACCACCCACTTCAATGTCGACAAATATGAAGAATGCCACAAAATCTTGCCACTCATCAAGATCGAGCTCATAAAGAAGAGTTTGCTTGTTCCCTCGCTATCCACCAAGATCAACCCGAACGATTTGGTGATTACAAGATCCATCTTGGAGGTTGGGGCGCTGGTCAGCATCAACCTGCAGGATTTGCAAGGTTTTTCCAGTTACATTACGTTGCTCAAGCCGTTCTACGACCTCAATAGCGTGCTTCCTGAATCGCAAAACAAGAACAAGCTGCTCAGTTTGTATCTGCTGTTGCTGCTGACACAGGGAGATCTGGCTTTGTTCCACATAGAGCTCGAAAGATTCAACAGCTTTGGTCTTTCTGTGGACGAGCTGGAGAAAGACCAGTTCCTCTCGGTCCCAATCAAGTTTGAGAAGTGGATAATCGACGGCAACTTCAACAAGGTTTACGAACTACTGTCGTCAAAGCACAATTTCCCTTGTAAGGAGTTCAACCTTTTCGAAAAGGAGCTCTTGGACTCGATAAGAGTCGCGATCGCATCCAACATAGAGAGCGGCTACACCAGTCTTCCGTTGGAGAACCTCAAGCTGCTTCTTTTCCTCAAAAACCAGTCCGAGGTGAAGGTTTACGTTGACCAGATGGGCTGGTCTGTGGATAACGGAGTGGTTTATTTCGACAAGAAGTCCACCGAGCTAGAGGAGGAGGCCAATGACGAGAAGCAGATCATCAAGAATGCTCTCACTTACGCCAAGGAGATGGAGAGCATAGTTTAGTTGTAATATATAATAGGAGATCATTTTTTGATGAAGTAATCCGCTAAAAAAAATACAAAAATGGGTCCAAAAAAAAGTGTATAAAAAAGTTTACGAGAAGAAAAGTAAATAATCTCCTTCTTTCGCCACAGCATGTGATTTGCCACGCAACGATGAACTTGAATGTCTTTCTCAAACTTTTGTATCTGTTTGTTCTGGTGAAACTGCTTCAGATTGCCATCATCTTTTTTGCTCCATTGCAATTCGACACGTCATCACAAATACTGCTCAATAGATACCAGAATGACCGGTACGTGTTTAGTGACTCCCTTATAGACCGACTACTGAACAAGTTTGTGGTGTGGGATGCCGTTTTCTTCCTAAACCAATCACAACAGGGGATTGTGTTTGAACATGAGAACGTGTTTGGACCTCTTTGGTGGAGATTGTTGCGGGTCCTGCCAGGACGGAACTTCTACGTTAGCTTGGCTGAAGGGTTGGTGATCAACAACATTTGCCATTTCGCAAGCTGTCTGGTTATGCATTCACTGACGAGAAGAACGTTTCGAGGCGAAAAAGGCGTCAGCCTGGAAAAATACGCGTACCTGTGCTCGCTATTGGTTATAATACAGCCCTCGGGGGTCTTCTCTACGACCGTTTTCGCAGAATCAGTCACCCAATTCCTCTGCTTCACGGCGCTTGATTTGAGGCAACGATCAATTGACCACACTTCGACGAAAACTGGAACATTTTACTATCTGCTTAGCGGGTTTTTGGTCGCTGTTTCTTTTGGCTTCAGGTCAAACAGCATTCTCTATGGGATTGTCTATCTGGCAGATCTCTGCAAAAGCCTTCGCAAGGGCTTCAGGAAGTCCCTGTTACCTGTTCTGGGAGGCCTGCCCCTTTTCGCTGCGCTGGTTCTCTCCGTTTACTTGCCTTACAAGACGTACTGTCCCGCAAGAGGAGAGTGGTGCCTGAGTCCGACCAAATCTTTGATCGCCTACGCACAGTCTCATTACTGGAACAACGGTTTCCTCAAATACTTTACAATGGGCAACATTCCTCTGTTCATTATAGCAACGCCGAGCCTGCTGATTATGGCCTTTTCGCTGGTGTTCTTTCGGAATCACGAAGGACTGTTCCCCATTGCGCTGATGTCTTCTGTCTATCTGTTTGTTCAGTTCACGTCCATGCATGTCCAGATCATCAACAGAGTGATGACTTTCACTCCAATCCATCTGTGGTTTGTCGGACACCGTCAGGCAACGTTGCAACCACAGACCAGGCACGGAGGCCTCAGCGGCGTCATCATCAAGTGGTGGATTGTCTGGATTTTTGTTCAAACGGCTCTGTACGCCTGTTTCCTCCCTCCTGCATGATAGATATCAACGGTTGTCTATTTTTGAGTTTTACAAATGAATACATCAGTCAGCCATTTTTCCATAACTGGTGGGGAACAGTCCGCGGATTCCCTCAACCTCACCTTCAGTCCACCCAGAGCCATCGTCCTCCTTCACAACCAGCACCTTGTCGCCAACAACAACCCCAAGCTCGTCATCTCCCTGTGGCTCGTAGTCGAACAGAATGTCCATGTACTTCACTCTTTTGGCACCCTTTCTTGGTGCCACCTTCGGACCTTGTTTCTTTCCCGGGGAGCCAGCGGAAGAAGCGGTGATTTGAATATAGGACGAGGGAACCATTCCCGTCTCTCCCTGCTGAGATGTCACCCTTGTCCATCCAGACCCCGTGTCCTCCTCGACAACCTGCAACGATTCTCCAACACTGATCGCAACCTCGTCTTGGTCGGCTGGCGAGTACGCGTAGAGGGCCCGGGCAGTTGTGGAGTTGGAGCCAGAAACAGAGCCACCCGAAGGTCCTAGAAGTGGATTGGTACCCGGAACAGTGAATGCGTTGTTGAATTGCTCAAACAATCTGGCTTTAGTGGACCCGGAATTGTGAGTGTGGGTCGTGAGTTTACTCACCCCGCTGGTCAAAGACATCATGTCGCTATTATCGTCTCCGTTCGCCACGTCGTTAGAGGCACTTGACTTGGAGGAGATTCTCAGAAACCCGAGTGCACCCTTTTTCTTCTTTTCAACAGGACGCGAGAGCGTCAGGTCTTTGCCACTGGCCGCCGTTTGAATGGTCTCGAGCTCCACCTCGGCAACGACTCGCGCCGTGTCATCGTTGGCGTATTTCTGCAAACTTGTCAACCCTTTGCCCAGAAGACTTTCGAACTTGAAGTACTCGTCCCTCGATTTCACCTTCACCTCGTTGAACGTGTCCCCTATAAGCTGGTGTCTCTCCTCGATCAGCTCGGCCAGCTGTTGTTTCTCGTCTGAACATATTCTTTCGTATCTCTCAAACGTGGCACTCGACGAATTCAACTGTTGTTTCAACACCTCCAACTCCTTGTCCTCGGTAATCATCAGCTCGTCGTCGTGCCAGATACTAGACGGGATGTAGTAGAAGTCCGGCGGTTCTTTCCAGTCGTTCAAATTGTGCTTGACAAACATCGCAGTATCCAGTTTCGGCAGATTCTGCTTGATCACCTCGTCCATGCCGTTCACATAGCCGATGATCGCCTCGTTCGCCTGCTTCTCCAAAGCAGACGCACTGAGCCAGAAACTGTTCATTTTGCTCACCCTGGCCTCGTTCAGACTCTGGAACCCGTCCAGAACCTCAGGAAGATCCTGATAGTAGTACTTGTCCTTCAGTCTGTTGGCCACGTTGATCTTGATCAAGTACGAGTTCTTGGCCACATTCATCTCGTACTCCCTTTTCTCGTACTTGTGCTGCGCTCTTTCTCCGCTGGTTTTCTCCGATTTGGCTCTTTGGTTCTCCATCGCCTGGCACGACGAATCGTAGTCTTTCTTGCTTCTGGTTACCTCGTCAAAGTGCTTATCTCTGACATCCACGAGCTCGTCGTTAAACTGTTTCCACCGGTGTCTCAGTCCGTCGTACTTCACTTGCATGTCAGCCAGTCCTCCGGCCACTCTTTTTTCAAACTCTCCTGCCAACTTCTTTCTTTCTTTGGCAATCTGCTCCGTCTGGCCCAAAACCTCGGTCCAAGCGACCAGACTCGCACTCTCGAGAGACCCTGGAGTCACCGTGGGACTCGGACCCACACTCAGAGCTGCAGACACTTTCGCTTTCTTCTTAAAAGATTCAGAGCACAAAAGTTGCAGCTTCTCCGCGTATTCGTTCTCAATCTGAGCACGCTGCCGGTAGAAGCTCTCTAGATCACCCATCCAGTCAACCCCGGACTTGACCCACTTATCCGTCGGCTTGAACGCATCCTTCAGCTCATTTCCAATGCTTATGCCTTCCATTTGCGCCAATCGAATATTGTCAACCAACAACTGCGAGTTCCAGCAATCAATGACTGTCGGAAATCACCAGGATCCTCTAATCTGTCAAACAACCGGCCTTTCCTCTTTTTAAACACATGTTTGTTTCCTTCTCATCTGAGAAAAAGGACCCGCTTGAAAGTTATGCCATTTTTTACAACGGGCAAATAAAGAACCGGGGACAAAAAACATGAATTTTTATTTTATGTTTGAAAAAGGGATCTTTTTGACGTTTTTCTTTTCGCCATTTGTTTTCTTTATCCGCTCCACTTACTCTAAATCCTTGCGATACCCCTCCAGCGGGTACAATGCTTGGTTCTGAATCCGCTCTTTTGCAATGCTGACTAAAAGATTGTCGATCCGGAGGGCAGAAGCCTCGTTGCCAAGTCTGACAGATTTCTGTGGCTTTCGCACCGGCAGGATCTCTTCCAACCGTCGTTTGTGTGCATCGGTATAAGCGTGCGTCAGGGTGTACTCCAGACGTGAGGATAGATCTGTGCACATGTTTCCTTCCAAATTGCTGCTTTTACACCTTCGGTTAGACACCCAACCGTTCAACTTTCTTCTGAATGTGTACCCTTCATGAGTGTTCTTGACCAAGAAATTGGGATATTCTCGGAGCAGAATTTGCTGAAACTTGTTTGGAATATATGCGATCGAGCCTTCGAACAGAGTGGGAATCAATGGTGAAATCTCTTCATGGGTATAATAATGCTCGTTCCTACAGTGATAAAGCCCCTTCAAATCCTCTGCGCTCCGCTCGTTCTGGTTCAACAGCTGCTGGAATTCCTGCTTCTTTTTTTTCCGGTTGAGCTTGATAGGCCCATTTGATGCGGCCAAAGAAGTGATGTCGATATACAATCCGGTGGAAGTGTCAATGAATCTAGCGTCAATTGCGTTGTTCCCGTTTCCGCGCGCCCTTTCAAAGAAATAGGGACTCACATCCAGGAGATAGTTTCCCAACCCAACTTGACTGTGCAATCCAACACTCTCGCCTTCCTCTGGACCAGTCAAATCTACCACAAGAGTTTGGTTCCAGGTTCGAGCCAGCTCAAACAAACTCTGTTGCGTCAGCTGTACGTCCCCATCAAAATCCCAGTTCAAAACCAAACCGTTGAAGTAGTACCCCAAGAGGGATCCGTGCGAAATCCAAGTTTTGATATTTGCTGCCGCCGCAAATCTGAGCCATGCCTTGATCAGTCGATGCAATCTCACCCTATGTTCATACTCTTTCAAGTTGGCGTTGTTGAAGAATCGCCAGTCGAAATGGCCTCCATTGACTTTTTTGCTGAGACAATCAGCCTCATGGAAATATTTTGGAAACCCCTCATTCTTCCGAGTCTTTCTCATACCATCTTTCATTGTTTGCAGCACTTTGATATCCAAAAACTCGTTCATCTGCATTTTGTCACGTTCCAGATCCGTCTTATTTTCCAGTTGCTCTTGAAGCTCCCTGAACTTGGTCTTCGAATTCCATGTGAACTCGTCTGGGTCGAGATGGTTGAGAGGAATTTCAGCCTTCCCAGAAGAAAGACTGTGACCACAAAGAATTCTTGTCGCATCCCGTTCAATCAATTTGTCCTCACTGTAAGGGATACAAGCTTTTTCAAGGTTAACTGTGCTCTGAAACTTTTTGAGTTCATCCGTGACAACTATCCCGTCCTCAATCGGCACCGCAACTCCCAATCTCCGCTTGGACCGCTGTTCAAAAATTGTGTAATCTTGGATCATCTGTTTAGTTGAGTTAAGGTGTTGCCCCACCTCCGTCAAAACTACAATAGCTTCGTCCGTATCGTTCTGGGAGGCCAAAAACATCAAGCGCTCGGGGATTGGAGCTTCGTGATAGAGATAGGTTGCTCCGTACACGATCCTGGCGTCGACCGACATCTTTTGGGGATGATGACCCTGGATTTTCAGTCGAGGATGGAAAGGCTCGGCCAAATTTGACAGTTCCGTTTCATTGAGATCTTTGCATTTGTTGAACTTGTGATACTTCACCCCGATTTGGCTGGCAAAAGTTTCACATGTGAGGCTTTCTCCGTCATTGCTTGCAAGCCAATGGTCGCTAGGTCTCAGTCTTTCGTCTAAATTTACCCAATCTCTCCAGGAGAAGGGCAGTTTGAAAGAGGAGGGGAAAAGTTTGGAACTGGAGTCGAGATGTCGTCTTAATTTGAAAAGCCATAGGGCGGTGATCATCCGTGTATCAAACGCTTGATGAGTCCGGGAGGGGAAAAACGACTTCCCCAGACTCAGTTTGCCGACTCTCTCGCTGTCTAGCGAGTAAACTGTCAGAAAGTCGTCGAGCGTCAATGAGGTCCCTTTTTTCAGATATGACCAAGCGGGAACAAATGGAGAGTCTTTGGAGACGAGCATCACAAGAGTGAGGGCCATGAAGGAGACGAACATCAGCTTGAGCAATCGTTTGTTTGGGACTCGAGTCAATCGTGCACCTACAGCCAGCTGTGAAAGTTGTTTGGTGAGCTGTCGGAAACTTCGCTTGTGATGCTTGGTGGTTTTTTCCTCCAGAGGCGAAATGTAACTGAGCGGAGAGTATGGGGTGAGAGAAGAGGGGGAAAGAATGTAGGAGGAACTCGGCGCGTTTGACGAGTAGGAGGGACTAGACCCCCGTGGCGAGACGGGGGCACGCGGCGAGCTGGAAAAATTGAATATTGGAGACTCAAACAATGGCATTGAAGATGAAATTATAATTGGAGATCGTGGTTGGAAGAATACCCGTGGTTTCCAGCGGGTAGAGCATTGTAAAAAAGGGATACAAAAAAACACAGCTAGACGTGATCCCTAAAATTCGCGAGACTCTGGCAATGATCTTTCTGGTGTAAGGATGCAAATCTCGCTAACTGAATTTCGGGAAAAGGATCGTCGACCGCCTGGCCTAAAAAGGAAGGTGCGAGTCCGAAACCGTTTTAGAGATACGCCGAAGACGACCGGACGCTGGCGCAGAAATATTGATATCAAAATGATATGCCAGATAACCGAACCGGCGCTCGGGTTGTTGAGACGGTGGCTGCGCCTGCAGATTCAAACTGAGGCCCGGTGAGGTGGGAGCCGTTCAGGTTTGCGTGGGCCGTCGGCCCCCCAGCGGCGTCCATTCCGGAGCTGAGGCCGGGGCTCGGCCTTGGAGTGCGCGTCAGAACAATTGCGAAATTGCTGTGGAATGTGCTCGCTCGGACTTGCGGGCCAGGGCTCGGCATCTGTAGGCAGAGCAGAAAAAGTATTTCTGTTGATTAAAGCTAGGTCGGACCGAAAACTTCCCAATTGGGAACTGCCGAAACGCAGTTTGTCATCACAAAAAAAGAATCCGGGCCGTGTATAAAAAGAGCCCCCATTGCCCCTTGCTTATTCTCAAGTTTTGACTTCATTGCTACGGACGTTTTGACAACTGACCAGTATGAGTGACGCCGACTCGCAATCTATCATCGCGAATAAGGTGGAGTCGTTCCGCGCTCCCTCAGATACGGGGGAGTCTAGCAGGGCAGCAGAAATGCAGGACTTGTACCGTTCGGTGAGCAGATCGGTGGGAAACGATCCTGAGAACAATGTTTTGACCAGGTTATCGACGCTTTCGCGCACACTGTCTCGGCTGACGGCCAGAGACATGAAGAAGTTTGAAATAGACCCTGACGATTTCGATCTCAAGAGAATCCTCAACTTCATGGTGGACAGATCCAACGAGCAGGGAATTGGGGGCCGGTGCACAGATGTTGTTTTCGAGGACCTCACGGTGATTGGTAAAAACACCTCTGCCTCGATTGTCAAGACTGCGGGGGATGTCTTTGGGGGTCCGTTTGTGGTTCTCAAGGACCGGATCTTCCACAAGGAGGCTACCAAGGTGTTCAACGTCATGGACAAGACCAGGAACATCGTCAGAAACGTGTCCGGGTTCTGCGAAGCCGGCGCAATGACGCTGGTTTTGGGAAGACCGGGCGCAGGGTGCTCTACTCTGCTGAAGGCTCTTTCTGGAGAGACGCAGACGTACCTGGGAACCGAGGGTTTGGTCAGCTACAACGGAATTGAGCAGGAGGAGATGATGAAGCAGTTCAAGGATCAGGTTGTTTATAACCCGGAGCTGGACGTGCACTTCCCGTACCTGACAGTGGAGCAGACCATCAAGTTTGCCATTGGCTGCAAGACCCCGGCCGTTCGTATCAACGACGTGTCGAGAAAGGAGTACATCAACACGATCAAGGACCTGTATCTCACGCTGTACGGTATGAAGCATGTCGAGAAGACGCTTGTCGGTAACGATTTTGTGAGAGGAATTTCCGGTGGACAGAGAAAGAGAGTTTCCATTGCTGAGGTGATGGTCACCAGAGCTTCGGTCTACTGCTTTGACAACGCCACAAGAGGCCTGGACGCTTCTACGGCCCTGGAGTTTGTGGAGTCCCTGAGAACGTCCACCAACATCACCAAGTCCACCTCGATCGTGACGATCTACCAGGCATCCGAAAACATCTACCAGTTGTTTGACTACGTGACTGTTCTGTACTACGGAAGACAGATCTACTTCGGTCCGATCGACGAGGCGGTGGACTACTTCACCAGGATGGGCTGGAAAAAGTCCAACAGGGAAACCAGTGCTGAGTTTTTGACAGCGGTGACCGATCCTCTGGCCAGAACAGCCCGTGAAGGCTGGGAGACCAAGGTTCCAAAGAAGGCCGAGGAGTTTGAGGCGTACTGGCGTAACTCGCCGGAGTACCAGCAAGTCTTGCAGAAGATCCACCAGAAGAAGGCAGAGTACAACCCGAAGGAGACTTCCGACAACTTCTTCCAGGTGCGTAAGCGGGAGAAACAGAAGCTGTCCAGACCGACTTCCAAGTACACCACCAACTACCTCGAGCAGCTCAAACTGTGTGCCACGAGAGGATTCCAGGGAATCTACAACAACCGGGCGTACACGATCACGCTGGTTGGTGCCTCTGTGATCCAGTCGTTGATTGTGGGATCCCTGTACTACAACACTTCCCAGACGACCGTGGGTGCCTTTTCCAGAGGAGGAATCATCTTCTTTGCCCTGTTGTACTACTGTATCATGGGATTGGCCGAGGTTTCTGCCATCTTTGAGAAAAAGCCGATCCTGAACAAACAGCGTGGGTACTCCTTATTCCATCCGTCCGCGGACCTGGTTGCCAACACGTTTGTCCAGCTTCCAGTGAGAGTCATTGCCATCCTGGCGTTCTCCTTGATTGTTTACTTCCTGTCCAACCTGAAGAGAGAGGCCGGAAGCTTTTTTGCGTTCTTTTTGTTTGTCAACATCACGGTGATTGCGATCAACGCGCTGTTTACGCTCATCTCCTCGTTCTGTCCGACGTTGAGTGCCGCCAGTGGTCTGACCGGTATCATGATGATGTCCACCGTCATCTACAGCTCGTACATGATCCAGAGACCCTCGATGTACTGGTGGGGAAAGTGGTTCTCCTACTGCAACCCTGTTCTTTACGGATTCGAGGCGATGATCACGATGGAGTTCAGGGGAAGAAAGATGGCCTGTGACACGAGCCAGCTGCTTCCGCACGGAGATGCTTACTCCGGCGTCTCGGCCGCCAACCAGGTGTGTGCGTTTGTCGGTGCAAGTAAGTCCCGGGAGCTCTACGGCGACAACAACTACGTCTCGGGCGATATCTACCTGGACCTCTCGTTCCTGTACACGTTTGATCACTGCTGGAGAAATTTCGGTATTCTCATTGGTTTCGTGGTGGGTTTCATCGTGATTAACGCTTTCGTGGTTGAATACTACAACCCGATTGTGGCCAGTTCGGACCAGCTGTTGTTCGTCAAGGGCGCCAAGCTGCCGGACTCCCTGCTGGAGGCCACCGGTGTGTCTGTTCCCTCCGACCCTGAGAGCAGCTCCGTCTCGTCCAACACGGACGAGAAAGACGAGGGTGACCTGCAAAGAGGAGGCATTCCCGACCAGCCCAAGGAACAGATTGGATCCAGCGACATTTTCATGTGGCAGCACGTCGATTACGTCGTTCCGTACGACGGCCAGGACCGTAAGCTTCTGGACGACGTTCAGGGTTACGTCTTGCCCGGAACTCTGACCGCCCTGATGGGTGAGTCTGGTGCAGGTAAGACCACTCTGTTGAACGTGCTCTCGCGGCGTGTCGATACCGGTGTGGTCACCGGTGACATGCTGATCAACGGAAAGCCGCTCGACTCGTCTTTCGAACGGAGAACCGGTTACGTCCAGCAACAGGATCTCCACATCGCCGAGCTGACCGTGAGGGAGTCGCTGATCTTTGCAGCCCGACTCAGAAGACCTGCCGCCGTCCCCGACGAGGAGAAAATCGCCTACGTCGACAAGGTTCTGGAGATCCTCAACATGGTTGAGTACGCCGACTCCGTCGCTGGCCAGACTGGTTACGGTCTGAACGTGGAGCAGAGAAAGAAGCTGTCGATTGCGACCGAACTGGTCGCCAAACCGTCGTTGCTGCTGTTCCTGGACGAGCCTACGTCCGGTTTGGACTCGCAGTCGTCATGGGCTATCATCCAGGTGCTGAAGTCGCTGGCTGCCGCCGGACAGGCCATTCTGTGTACGATCCACCAGCCTTCGGCCACTTTGTTCGAGGAGTTCGACAGACTGTTGCTGCTGAGAAGGGGAGGACAGACCGTGTACTTCGGTGACATTGGTGAGAACTCGCGTGATCTGCTGTCTTACTTTGAAGGCCAGGGCGCCCGTAAGTGTACGGACAACGAAAACCCGGCAGAGTACATCCTGGAGGCCATCGGAGCAGGTGCCACGGCTTCCACCGAGGAAGACTGGTTCCAGAAGTGGTGCGACAGTGAGAACTGCGCCAAGGTGACCAAGGAGGTTGGCGATCTTATCGAGAGAACTTCAAAGATCCCTCCAAGCGATCAGTCGGATCTCAAGTCCAAGTTTGCTGCTCCTTACTTCTACCAGCTGAAAATCGTCCTCTACCGGACATTCACCCAGTTCTACCGAGACCTCGATTACGTCATGTCCAAGTTCATGCTCATGCTTCTGGCTGGTATTCTGGTTGGGTTCTCGTTCTGGAACGTCAAGCACACGGTTATCGGCATGCAGAACTTGCTGTTTGCTGCTTTCATGGCCATTATCGTCAGTGCTCCACTGACTAATCAAATCCAGGGCAGAGCCATTCAGTCGAGAGAGCTGTTCGAAGTCAGAGAGGACAAGTCTAACACTTTCCACTGGTCTTGTCTGCTTATCAGCCAGTATCTCGTGGAAATCCCATACTCGGTGGTGTTCAGCACAATCTACTTCATTTGTTGGTACTTCCCTATCCAGCTGGATAATGAGGCATCTAGGGCTGGCCTGTGGTGGTTCTGTCTCGCCATACTTTTCCAGCTCTACTACGTGTCACTGGCTCTCGCTGTCGTTTACGCGGCCCCAGACCTGCCTTCCGCCAACGTTTTGATTGGTCTGGTGTTCAACTTTATCATTTCTTTCTGTGGTGTTGTCCAGTCGCCAAAACTGATGCCTGGCTTCTGGAAGTTCATGTGGAGACTGTCTCCATTCACCTACTTTGTCGAAAATATGGTGGGAATCCTGCTGCACGACAGAGAGGTTCACTGCAGCGAGACAGAGTTCAACTATCTGGACCCTCCAAGCGGAGAAACCTGTGGCTCTTACCTCAAGTCCTACTTTGAGGACAACGCCGGGTACGTTTCCAACCCGGAGGCCACCTCGAACTGCGGAGTCTGCCAGTACTCGGTCGGTGACGACTATTTGAAGACCGTGGGAATGAGCTATTCCCACAGATGGAGAAACGTGGGATTCTACTGGGTCTACATTTGCTTCAACATCTTTGCAATGGTTTCTCTTTACTACTTGCTCAGAGTGCGTAAGCTCTCTTTCAACATCGCCTCGCTTCTTCCAAAGAGAAAGAAGGCTTGATCGATCTCTCGCAATACCCCTAGTCCCTCCCTTTCTACACTATTTCTTTATAAACTGAATTTATTCCTGAAACTTTCTGCATAAATTGTGCTACCAAAAAGTAGATGCTTGCTCCAAGACTCAGCCTGAAGTCTCTTGCGCGGACAAAAAAATAATGTGCCGTCCCCTGGAATCGAACCAAGGTCGCTGCTGCCACAAAGCAGAGTACTAACCACTATACTAGAACGGCTTAAGTTTAGTAGGGGATTGAACAGGGCAGCCACACGTAGCAAGAGAGGGTATCAAACTAACAGGAATACCGCCCGTCCCTCTAGTTTTCGTGTGCTCTGCTCTACAGGAACCGAAATACATTACAATGCTTGGATAGCTTTCGTTAATCAATTCAGTCGGTGAAGGAAAAAACCTCAGAATAAAGCATTAAATTTGAATCATACTCAGAAAATTACTCCTCCATGGTGATGACAGCTCTGATACAGTCACCGCTGTGCATGTCGTGGAATGCCTTGTTGATATCGTCCAATGGGTGTCTGTGCGTGATGAATTCGTCAACCTTGATCTTACCATCGAGATAGTCTTGAACAAGGTCTGGCATTTGAGTTCTGCCCTTGACACCACCAAATGCACATCCTCTCCAGACTCTACCGGTCACCAACTGGAATGGTCTGGTTTGGATCTCCTTACCAGCGGCGGCAACACCAATGATGATAGACTCTCCCCAACCCTTGTGGCAGGCCTCCAATGCGTTTCTCATGACACCAACGTTACCGGTACAGTCGAAAGTGTACTCACATCCACCGTCGGTCATCTCAACCAGCTTGTCGACAATGGTCTGTCCCTCAGCAAGCTTGGTAGGGTTGACAAAGTCGGTAGCACCAAACTGGAACGCCCAGTCCTTCTTGTCGTCGTTGATATCGATCACAATGATCTTTCCAGCCTTCTTGGTGACCGCACCCTGAATGACCGACAGTCCAATACATCCTGCACCAAACACAGCAATGTTGTCTCCTGGAGAAATCTTGGCGGTGTTAATGGCGGCACCGTAACCGGTGGTGATACCACAGCCGAGCAAACAGGTTCTGTCCATTGGGGCTTTTGGATCAACAGCGACAACGGAAATGTCTGCCACAACCGTGTACTGCGAGAACGTCGAGCATCCCATGTAGTGCAGCAGAGGCTTGCCCTTACAGGTGAATCTCGAAGTTCCGTCTGGCATCACTCCCTTACCTTGGGTAGCTCTGATCTTACCACAAAGGTTGGTCTTTCCAGACACACAGAACTTACACTCCTTACACTCTGGAGTGTACAAGCAGACAACGTGGTCACCCACCTTGACACTTGTGACACCTTCACCAACCGACTCCACGATACCGGCACCCTCGTGTCCGAACACGACTGGGAACTCTCCCTCGGCGTCGTTACCCGACAGAGTGTAGGCGTCTGTGTGGCACACACCAGTATAGGCGATCTTGACTCTCACCTCGTGAGCCTTAGGAGGAGCAACCTCGATGGTCTCAATGGTGAGGTCCTTTCCTGCCTCCCAGGCGACAGCAGCCTTGCATGTGATGGTCTAATAAGGAGGTTAGAATCCGCTTAGCATACCAAGTAGCCCAATGAACCAATGAACACTCACCTTTCCAACAGTAGACATATTTGATTCCTAGTTCCAACAATTAACGTCTACTAATCTCTTTTTCAAACAAGAATGGCAACTTTTTCGACCCCTCCGGAGTTCTCTCTCTTTTTATATTGTCTTGCTATCTTTTTCTCCAGAATTCGCTCTTTTTTCCCAAAGGCTACGCTTTCCCCAATAGGGTATAAATTAGAGAAGTAGTGCGCAGCCCGGGTTGCCACGGGGAGTTTAGGCCTCAGGGCCCATGCAAAAGGCAACGGCTCGGAGAGGACAAAGGACATCCGTATGAATGTAGTTTGTAAGCAATGGCTGTGGTGAGATGCCTGGGGCCAATGAAAACCCTCCAGAACCCGAGCAGGTTGGCATCGGAGCAGTGCCCAATCACTGCAGAGCGGGAATTATCCGGGTGACAGCAGGGTCGTTCCGGCGCCTCTGATTAGCTGAGCGGCGATTCTGGAGGTCGATTTGGACGGCGCCCGACCCGAGCCATTTGACGGGCTGAAGCACGCCTGTCTCTAGAAAATTCCATCGCGACGCTCCGCGACAGTCCTAGCCCCGACGCTTTAGCCATGTGCGGTTCTCTGGCACGCAGAGGCTGAAGCGATAGGATCGGACAGGAAAAGAATTCCGAACTGAGAGGAGCTGTTTCGGAGCAAGAGCGACAAATGGGTTTTAGAGGCGCGTCGATCGACGCGTCGATATAAACAAAAATATTTCTAATTTTGCTCAGTGTAAAATTTCCCTCTCCGGTCGGTTTACTTTTGTTTCCCTCTTTTTCCCTCTTTTTCCCTCTTTCACTTTTGCCCCTTTTCCCCTCTGTTTCCTCTTCGCTATGTCCGTTCTTCTAGAAACAACAAACGGCGTTTTGGTGGTGGACCTGTTTGTGGAGACATGTCCTTCGTACTGTCGGGCGTTCCTCAAGCTGTGCAAAGCCAAGTACTACCACTACAGTCCCTTCGTTAACGTCCAGCGGGATTTCCTCGTGGAGTCGGGAAATCCCAATTACCCGCAGCGGCCGGCCGCACCGGATTTCGCTTGCGGGGCCGAGAACCGTGTGGAATCTCAACTGTTGAAGCACACAGACGTGGGTCTTGTGTCCTTTCTGCGGCCCAGAGATCCGACGAAGCCCTGCTCTAAATTCATTATCACGCTCACAGACGACAAAACCGCGCTGAAACAGTTGGACAGTGAGGCTATCGTGTTTGGGAAGATTGCAGAAGGCTTCACGGTTCTGGAAAAAATCAGCTGTAGCCCCACCGACGAGTCAAAACGTCCTCTCAAAGATATACGGATTCTGCATACCTACATTCTTGACGACCCTTTCCCCGACCCGGAGAACCTCAATGTGCCGCCTGATAGTCCCTTGCCGACTGAGGAGCAATTGAGCTCGTTCAAGCTGCTGCTCGACGGCGACTCGGACCTCGAATCTGACGACGAAGACCCCGCCAAACTGGAAGAGCTGAAATCGACCTCTCATGCTATGACGTTGGAATTGCTGGGAGATCTACCCACTGCTAGCATTAAACCGAGCGACCGCGTGCTGTTCATTTGCAAGTTGAACGTGGTGACCAACGAAGAGGATCTGAGC
Source organism: Ogataea saltuana (assembly GCA_030674545.1). Lineage (NCBI taxonomy): Eukaryota > Fungi > Ascomycota > Pichiomycetes > Pichiales > Pichiaceae > Ogataea > Ogataea saltuana. The sequence goes on from JAKTYV010000009.1 coordinate 447,328, forward strand.
CTTATATTCCAGAAGTTTGGGGAGGTGATTTCAACGGAAGTAATCAGAGACAAAACTACAAGCAGGTCTCTTGGCTACGGTTTTATCGAGTTCAGGACAAGAGAAGCCGTTGAGAAAGCGTATTTGAAGATGGACGGCGTCATTATAGACGACAGAAAAGTGCACGTGGATTTCAGTCAGAGTGTGAAGAAAAGGCAAGTTCAAAGCCGGAGTAAGGCTCCGAAGCTGACAATGAGCAAGAAAAAAACATCATGATCAATCCGTATACGATGACTGAAAGAAAGATACTTTATACAGTTTTCACTTATCCACGCTACCCTTGTTGCTGATCTGACCAACCATGAAATCTTTCAAAAATGGCAAATTGTTGATCACATCGACACCAAACGACCGTGCCATGACGATTGGCGTGAAATCGGTTGAATAGATTTTGTGGATTTTGTCAACAATTCCCAAAAGCACGTGGTTTTCTGGGTATCTTTGGCTGAAGTAAGGTTCCAAAGCCATTTTCGACCCTATGTCAAGTCCCCTGGATGCCGCAGTCTCTAGAGTCTCCACTAGCGATTTGACGTCTCCTTGTCCCATGTTCAGACCTTGTCCAGCCAAGGGATGAGTAGTGTGGGCAGCGTCACCAACGAGCGCAATTCTTTCATCAATGTAAGAGTCGGCGTGACTCAACTTCAGCGGGAACTTTCCTCTGGACCCTGTCACCATCGATCCCACTTCCAACGGGAACCCCTCTTCTTGCTGCCGAGTGAGTTTGGAGTTGAAAGTCTGCAGTCTCCAGTTGACCTCTTCACTCAAAGACTTATCATTATTGGCAGCCAGGTCGTAAAGGAATTGCATTTCGTTAGGCGGCAGCCTTGAGGCGGCGTTGACCATGGCAAGAAACTTATCTTCGGGAAGTTTCATGAGAACGTCTGCCAATTCTGGAGTTGTTGACCAGACTAAAGAGGCATAGTTATCTGGCAGGGGAAGAAGAGCCAATGGGCCAGTTTTCAAGAATCTTTGCCAACCAGTTGGATATCTGAACCCGTCGTCTTTGTACTTCAATGTCGCAACAATGCCCCACCGGTTATACGACCAACCTCTGCTCTCGATCTGCGCAAACTTTCTCACCGGGGAGTTGAATCCATCACAGCCAATGAGAAGTCTGGTTTTAATCGACTCGCCGCTTGACAGCTTGAGAATAGGCCACCCGACCGTTTCGTCAGACGAGATGTCAGTGACTTTGGTGTTGTCTAACACCTCCAAAGCCTCGCCGCTGTCTTGGTTCAATTGGTCAAGACGTTGAAGAAGAGCCGACTGAAGATTAAAGTTCTCGCACATGGTTGCGATTTCTGCCGAGTCGAACTCAATCCGCGAATTGGTCTCTCCGTCGTATGCAAGAACATTATCGTAAGATTCCACTCTGTCCTCCTTGATGTAGTCCCAGGCCCCGATGTGCTCCAAGTAGGAGATTGTAGCCGGGGTCAGGCTCACCACTCTGTTCATGAAGTCCGCTGGCGGAGACGCATAGAAATCGTTAAGAGGAGTCAGCAGGTTTCCGCCCTCGACCAGCTTGCACTTCAGGCTCCCCAAGACTGGAGAGTTCTTAATCGCAGAAGCCAGTGTCAACCCTGCCGGGCCTCCCCCAATGATCACAATATCTGCGTTGTGAGTCACGTGCTTGCGTGCGGTGGCAAGAAACCGTCTGAATAGCATTTTCGGCGCTGTAGACTTGACAGATCGGCTGGAAACGGGATGAATCGGCCAACCATTTCCAAGGGCTCTCAGATTGCCCTGATTTTTTTATATAAAATCCACTCGTGAACTTTTCCAGCACCGCCCGAGACGCTGCTTACATAATCTGATATTTCAATTTTCCAATTTTCAGACCAATAAATAATTTTTTGGCTTTTGCTCGATTTAACATCCCTCTTTTACACAGCTCTTCCGGTACACAACGGAACAGTTTCTTTTGGCCGAGCTTTGACCCGATGTCGCTAATACGCAGTCTGAGGTCGGCGTGGCCGGGGCTGAACCAGCCGGTTGTTTCTGTTTGGGGGAAACCGCGGCAAAGACAGATCTGGGAACGCAGCTACGGTTCAGAGCGTCACTCAGATGACAATGTTTACGTGAAGAATATCAAGTACTCCTCGCTGATTGGCCAAAGGGCCACTGATCTTCAGCTCACCGTGGACCTGAGCACGTCGTTTGCCCGGGCCAGCGAGACGGACGATCTCAAGTACTCGATCAACTACGCGGTGCTGTCGCGGCAGATTTTCGAGTTTGAGAAGGAGAACAAAAGACGCAATTTCCGGTCGCACAACGAACTTGGGTACGAATTGCTGCACCAGGTGGTTTTTCAGAACGAGAACTGTCCGAGCGCCACGTTGACGTTTGCGCAGCACGCGGGGAACTGCCAGCTATCTGTGGAGATGAACAAGCAAAAGGGTGAAGGCAGAGACGGGATAGTTTCGCAGAAGAAGCTCGACGAGATCAGGATCAGCGAGCTGCGGCTGATGACGATTATCGGGGTGTTTACGGAGGAGCGGTTTGCGAAACAGCCGGTTGTTCTCGATATAAGGGCCGGGGTTGACCTCGCCCGGGACACCGTCGTGGACATCGAGGGAACTGCCCGGCGGGTCTCAGAGTACGTGGAGAACTCGAATTTTAAGACGGTGGAGGCGCTGGTCACGAACGTGCTGAAGCTGGTGGTGGACTCGTCGGCGGACATTGTCACTTGCCACGTTGGAGTGGTGAAGCCTGACGCAATCGAGGGCACGGACGGGGTGGGTGTGTCTGTGAGCCGGAACCGGGCTGAGGCGGCCAAGCTGCCCGAGGTGGTTGAGTTCGACGCCGGCGACGTCACGACAGAAAAGTTTGTGATACCGAATCTGAACCGCGAGACCCATCTGGTCGAGGCCGGCACCAGCCACACGGTCTTTCTCGCCATTGGCTCGAACCAGGGCCGGCATCTGGCCAACATCGTCGAGGCGCTGGACGCGCTGGAGGCCCGCGGCGTTTCTGTGTTGGCCACGTCGTCCCTGTACCGCTCGAAGCCGATGTACTACACGGAGCAGGCTGACTTCGTGAACGGGTGTGTAAAGGTAGAGACGAGTCTGTCTCCACGGGAGCTGCTGAAACAGCTCAAGGACATCGAATACAACGTTCTGGGAAGGACAAAAAAATTCGACAACGGACCGCGGTCGATCGACCTCGATATTCTGCTGTACGACAGCTCGATAGTGAACGAGTCCGACCTGAACGTGCCGCACATCAGCATGCTGGAGCGGTCGTTTGTTCTGCTGCCCCTGTGCGAGCTGTTGGACCCCGGTTTCCTTCACCCCGTCACCGCGGAGCCGATCCACAACCACCGGGACCAGCTGGTGCGCCGGATGGACGAGTCGGGCGAGCTGGTGAGTCTGATCCCGCTGCCGTCGCAGTCCCGGGAGACGTCGAGGTTCGTGGAGTTCGGCGCCGGGTCCAAGACCCTGCTCATGGCCATTCTCAACGTGACCCCGGACTCGTTCAGCGACGGGTCCGCTCAGAACCTGGACACGACGGCCATAATGGCCAAGGTGGACTCGATGGTGGCCAGCGGGGTGGACGTGATCGACGTCGGCGGGTGCTCCACACGGCCCGGCTCGGAGCAGCCGAGCGAGCAGACGGAGCTGGAGCGGGTGCTGCCGGCCGTGGAGGCAATCAAGGCCAAGTACCCGGCCACGCTGGTGAGCGTCGACACCTACAGAGCCCGGGTCGCCGAGGAGTCGATTCGTCGCGGCGCTGACATAATCAATGACGTCAGCGCGGGGGTGTTCGACTCCGAGATGTATGGGGTGATTGCCAGAACGGGGGTGCCCTACGCGGTGGGCCACACCCGCGGAACCATCGCCACGATGAAGGGCCTGACCGACTACGCGGCGCGGAGCAACCCCGAGCTGCGTCTATTTGCCGAGCCGACGGACGAGAACGAGCAGGTCGTTGCGGAAGTTTCGAGGGAGCTGGGCGAGCTGGTGTCGAAGATGTACGGGCACGGCATTCGCAGATGGCAGCTGATCCTGGACCCCGGTCTCGGATTTGCCAAGAACCTGCGGCAGAACCTTGCGGTGATCAGACACCTCCCCCTGCTCAAGACGTACAGGCAGCTCAACACGCGAACCAACGAGTACATCTCGTTTGACGGGCTGCCTGTTTTGCTGGGTCCGTCGAGAAAGAAGTTTATCGGGACCGTTACGGGCAAGGATCATCCCGCGGACAGGGTGGCTGGAACTGCGGCCACCACGGCCGCCTGCATTGGGTTCGGGAGCGACATGGTCAGAGTCCACGACTACAAAGAGGGACGGGACGTTTGTCTGATGAGTGACGCCCTTTACAAGGGTCTACAGGGTCTGAGCGGGTAGTTTACAGACAGTGAATAATATACCGCACGGCCGCCCGGCCGCACGGGAACGTAGGGTGTAGAAGGCTCTGTGTTCACCCCCAGCTCTGAAAAAGCTCGTCTTCGTAATTTGCACCGCCACAATTGCTAGAAAATTTTCAGGTTCAGCTGACTCAGCCGGCCAATTGGCCAAGTCACTCAGGTTACTCAGGTGGCTCCGGACATACTCAAACTTACATTAAAAGCTTCCAAAATCACGGCTATCTCGTGAGAAAAACGTGGCGAAAAGAAAAATACACACGAAACGTCGACCCCGCCGGGAACGGATGCACCGGTCCCACGAGGGTCACGTGGACACGGACTCACTCCTCATCCTCAAGATCACAGAACTTGGAGATGTGGCCAACACCGCCACACTTGTAGCAAGTCTTAGCGTTGAACTCAGCACCGCCCGACTGGGAGGTGCACTCCTTGGAGATGTGGCCGGTCTTTCCGCAAGCGTAGCACTTGATCACACCGGACTGGCAGTCTCTGGCAAAGTGATTGACACCGCCACATTTGTGGCAAGTGACTCTCGAGTTGGAGCTGGCAGCAGGGCCGGCAGGGCTTCCGGAACCAGCGCCGACGGCAGGACCAGCGGCAGGGCCAGCAGCTCTGCAGTTCTTGGCCAAATGGCCAAACTTACCACAGTTGTAGCACTTGGACTGCTGCTTTAATGGCTCAGGACACTCCGATTGGACGTGGCCGGTCTGCTTGCAGTTGTAGCACTGCTTCTGGGCAGTTTGCTTAGGCTCAGGACACTCGGTGGACTCATGGCCCGGCTGCTTACAGTTGTAGCAGAGTCTCTGCTCCTCAGTGCAGGCGTCGGCAAAATGACCGACCTGACCGCACTTGTAACAGGTTCTTGGGAACACGGCAGACATCTTCTCCCTTCAACTCAATCTCTCTCAAACAAATCGCCCTCCTTTTCGGACTCCCTCCTTCGTTCCGTAACAGTTCTATTGCTAAAACTAGATTCAGACCGTGGTGGGTTTTCCAGAAACCAACGCTGAGTGTCGGATAGGGGGTTAATTTCTGATAAAAAAATTTCATCACGATAAAATTTTCGTCCAAATCCCGACAGGGAAAACAGGGCGGTGCAACGAGAGCAAAAATTATTTTTCAGTTATCTATTTGAAGATGGCTTGCAGGTCGGTTTCGTCGTCTGACGAGGACGAGGCTGCGGAGTCGACGAGCTTGGCGGGCGACGACCGACGCTGTCTCTGATTTCTGGGCGGTGCGGCCGGCTTTTCCTGTTCAGGCTCCCTGTCTGTATCGGGGTCGATCTTGTCCATCACGTAGAGCCCGTAGTCGTTAGTGGCCTCCATCATGTCGTAGGCACCGTCGAGGTCGCCGCCAAAGTCTTCGCAGACGATCCGCGCGATCACCTCTGCCGTCAACACAAACCGGGCAAAGTAGTTGACCCCCCAGAACTGCACCACCTTGTTAGACCGCTTCTGCTGCAGCAACGGCTCCAGAGCCTCCACAATATAGTGCGATATCAAATGCGCTCTCACCGCTCCTATATATCCGTGGTAGAGCTGTTTGGGGAGGTTGATCACCTCCATGTCGGTCACAAACAGTCGGTGGGACGTTTCCGAGTACTTTCTCGCAATCTCGTAGAAGTACGAGCCGATTTTCCCGTTCAGAATGTCTTGCGCGACCTGCAGCTTGGGTCGCACCCGGTCTCTCAGCAGCCGCTTCTTGCTCAGCACCGGGGGACAGAAGTTTTGCCTGCGGTACTTCGACCTCACCTCCTCGCTCTTGGCCGAATCGTCGTAGATGTGGGCGAGAGAGCTGCACTCGGTCTTGTCAATCGGCATAATATCGTCCCCGCTGACCTTGGCGGTGTCTGCCTTCTGAAACAGCTTCTGTATGTACTTGGACGAGTCCTCGCCATGCCGCTTGACTCCGTTTTTCTCCTTCATGCGGTGGATCAGCTTGTCCGCGTCTTTCCTGATCCGCGAAATATCAAAGTCCTTCAGCAGCTCGTCGTCCTGGTCGCCTGGCCCCCCCGAGAGACCCCGGCTGCCCATGTCCCCAGAGTCAGACGGGAACTCAAACACGTTTGGCGTCTCGTCCGGCCTCGAAATGCTCCTGGGCCCGGCGGACGCCACGTAGACGTCCTTCTTCATTCGCTTCCTCTCGCGAGCGCCTTCCACGGATCCAGAGCCCCCCGCCGGTGCCGAAAGATCCTCCAGACGACCGTCTACACGACCCCTTCGGGTCCCGGCCGGCTGCCTCAGGAGGTCCCCGTCCCTCGGTATTCGCTCGTTCCCCAGCTTGCGCGGCTTCTTGATGTACCCCAGACTGCTGAACTTGCTCTTGTTCGGGAACGTCATTGGCTGTTGCGTGCGGAGAGACACCAGACGGCGTGTGGGTGGCAGTGGTGGGGCGACGCGATCTGTAGTTGTAGATCAAGAAAAAGGAGAGTCGCGAGCTGGTTTCTGGTGTACGGATGTGGTGCGAGGAGTGGACACTGGAAGTGGTAGCAGATGGAGCCGAGATTAAACCGTTTGGTAGCAACTCGTATTCATGAAAATGTATTATTAAAACAAGGCAGGAGGCTAGTGCAGGCGCAATTACAAACAAAGAAAGCAGAAAAAAGCGTGTGCTTCAGTGAATCCGTCCGGTGCCAGACCAGGACGATAGCCCCCAAACAGCCGCAAAAAACCGGTGAAATACCAGAATATGTTAGACAGAATAAAGCAGCATCACAGTCCGGGTGGGAAAGGTGTTCGCCGGATCTGTGCAACGCACCAACCTGGCCAGGCGGTTGTAAGTGAAAGTGTAAGGCCATAAAACGACAGCTAAAACGTCATAATGAAAAGGCGGAGAGAAGTATAGGGGAGCATTCAAAAGTATTACCGGAGACGCCTCAACAGCTGCATTTCCTCAACTTCTTGTCCAAGTCGGCCACCTTTCTCAAGTTCTTCTCGTTCTCGTCCTTAAGATAAACCAGATATTTGGTGACAATGTCCAAAATCATCGACTTGTTGAGTTTTTTTCCCGACTCTTTGGCGTCCTGTAGCATCAGAGCCTCTTGCGGGGTGGTGGAGTTCACGTCGATCTCAAACGCAACGTTCTCATTGCTCATCCACGGAACGAGCTTCTGCAGATTTGCGATTTTCGAGTTGATGTTGATTCTATATTTACGCTCAATCTTGTTGTGAGCCTTTCTCTGAGTGACAGTCATTGGCTTCTTCACCTTCCCAGAGCTCTCTTCCTTCACCATCTCGGAAACCATTCGTCTTTCTCTGCGTCTACGGGGCAATCGCAATTGCTCCTGGTCGGCCTCCACTTTCACCACAGGGTTCTTTTGTTTCTGTGCTCTGGCCATAGCCACCTCCTCGTACTGCTCGTCAGGCGTCGTAGAGACAGACGACCCAGCGGAGCCTGCCATCATTAGCTGTCTCGAGTCTTCAACGGAGCCCAAGTCGAAAAGATCCACTTTTCGTGGCATTGATTCGTAACTCTCCACCGAACTCAGAGACTCGTGTCTGCGGTCCTCCATCTTCACATAGTTGTGCGGGGCGTACTGGGCGTACTGTAGCTGGTCGTTTTCAAGCTCCTCTTGGAAATCGCAGAGCCAGTCGACTTTGGCTCCCGCGTTATCCATGTGTGGGGGTATTGCCATATGAGTTCCCATAGGTGGGTGCATCGAACCCCCCACGGAAACGCCAATTGGCCCGTTCATCTGCACCCCCATCGAAGGGGCCATTGGGTGGCCGTTGTGGTGTTGATGATGTTGAAGTTGCTGGTGCTGAAGGTGCTGGTGCTGAAGGAGTTGGTGGTGCTGCTGTTCGCGGTCGCGGTCGCTCAGCATTTCTTGTTGAGAAAACATCTCGATGTGTTTGCTCCGTGCGGGGCGAGTGACTAAAACGGCAGCAACTCTTACTCTTTCACTCTCGTGGCAGTAAAGCAAATCGTGGTTTACTCTCTAATTATAGTCGTCTTGGCCTCTTGAATTAGATAAATCGTATGGCATGAGGGACCGGGGAATGTGTCTTATATTTATACTTTTTTGTAAATTACCAATAAAACTACAAACTACTTTAGTTTCCTCTGCACTAATGGCTGGCTGCCACAAGCAAACGGTCTATCAGTATTGGAAAGCTTCCTGCATGAATGCATCAGCGTTATTGTTCTGTGTGGGTCGGCGGCGGGATGGATTTTAGACGCACTAATTTGGAATCCCCACGCCTTAGCAAAGACCATTGTGCAAACTGTCTGGTTTCAATCGGGCAACAGCACGATTTTATTGGATACAAGGCTCGACGACAACAGGAGTTACACATTCTCACAAGATCCTAGATCCTGGGTTAAGATTCCTCAAGTTCTTGCTATCTAGGTTGTAAAGACCCCACCTCAACAAGAAAAACAAACAAAAGAGCGCAAGCATCGCCTTGCATCGCCTAGCAGAAATGAAGCGGGCCGCAAAATCAGGATATCCTCAAGTTATTATGCATCATGCAATCTGCACAGATTTCATAAAACGTCACCCTTTACATCAGGATACGCTCTTGAGCGGGTCAATAGTTTCTCAGTTCGAGAGTCGTCTAGAGCACACTAATGCCGCCCACGGGATTTGAACAATAGTTGCACCTGTAATGTTTTATGCACCTTTAAACCCGCGTCGATCGTCCGGCGTGGTAATTGGGTAGCACCGTGGTCGGAGTCGGTGTTGTTATTGAAATTTCGCCCTTTGGTAGCCACCTGTGAAACGACCACTGTCAACATTATCAGTGCCAGTTTTAGCTAAAAGACGGTTGACAAACGTTGAATGGCTCATGACATGAGGCGTGTAATCAAAAAAAAACACTCTAGCGAAAAAATTTGCCTCCAAATTCAAAATTTTAGTGAGCATGTCTTTTTTGGACGAGGGCCATCAACACTAGGGAGACCGGTTTTATGAAAGGAATTGCCTTGAATGGAGTTTACATGTACAAAGGGGGATTAGTTCTGAATAGCGTGCTTAATACGGCGGAGTTGGCCTGAACCCCAGGCGGAATCCAGAAATTCGCTCCGAATTATTTGATTATGGAGTTTGGTAGCAGAAATGTAACTGACCAAAACAAGTTCGTTTCAGCTTGTATTCCGGCCTGTTTCTCGTTGAACAGGAGTGCGATTCTTGCCATTGAGCAGATTAACTTATGCTGAGTTTTCGTACGCTTACAACCTGTATGGGAAGCCACAGGAGATAATCAGAGAACCCATGAGACAACATACACTCCGGAGTTAGTATCCATAGTTTGGGCGGTGTCGAACTGGCGACCGTTTTCGTCGCTTGCGTCCGTTGATGATGGCTTTGAACAATCAGTTTGAGTGGGAAGAGCGGGGCAAGGGGAACTAATTAAGACAGCTCGGTTGTTTGGAGCCCGTTTCGAGAACCCCGAGCTGATAGAGTTTTTCAAAAGGCGCTTCTACTCCTTTCAAATATGTCAGGAGAGTTTATTTGAAGGAGTACGCCTCACTGAGATAGGTGTCAAGAATTTCAAAAACGGTTGAAGGGTTGTTATCAATTCCAAAACAGTAACCATCGAGCCTTGGAGCAGACAGCAGATCACCACTGACCGGGCAAACGCCTCTACCGTTAAGGAATTTTGTCAACAAAGATTCTGAAAACAGTACTCAGTACAGCCAAGAGCGCATTAGCACAGAATTCTCTAGATATTGACCACAATATCTCTTTGATCGGCCTTTCAGCAATTTAATTCATTTCGATAGGTCGAACTGACAAAAAGACTGGAGAACAAACGAAAACGACAAACTTTGAACCAATAATGCTGGAAAACTCGTCTCACACCGATCACACCTCGATCTCTCAAGAAATCTACTGAGTCTATCATCTTTCGGCCTTTCGCAAAAAAAAACGTCCTTCAAGAAAGCCAAAACATATTTGTTGGAAGCCGCCATAATCAGCTATTATTTATCATAAATGCTACCATGATAGTCCCTACAATACCCCAAACCCGTAAGCGTCCGCGAGGTCCGCTGAAGGGACTGAATCATTCATGAATTAACTGGGTTTCGGCAAACTCGCTACCTCCGATGCGCAAGCGGGTCGTTGTTTGCTTACTTGAAGTATAACCGTTCAGTTCTCCCTGTACCAACTACCTACGGAACCAGGGAAAGCAGTGACAAGTTTCTCGGACAAGAGGTGAGATTAATTCGTCTAGGAGGACAAGATCGACACAAATGGGTAGTAACGCCCTTCGTCAACAATCCAGAGCAATTGATTTCTGGAGACTCACACAAAAATTGAGATAGTAATTGGCTTCTGTTTTTGAGAGCGGCTGCCATTTCAATCTGGAAAAGCAGATTATTTGGAGGTCGGCTAGTAAACATCAGCGTCGTGTAAATGATCCGAGCTTCTTTTGTTAGACCGGACTAAGTCCGAGGAAGCCGTGATCCCGAAAAAAGGCAAGCTGGTTCCTATCATCATTTACCCCGAAAAGTGACTCTGAAACCATCTGCATCAACAAAACCTTACACCAGGAGTAGTTGCCAATCATTGAGATAACCCCCTCTTTCTATGTGTGGCACATATTCGGCAATTTCCGCGAGAGGAGGCCTTAGTTAGCCTTTTCGGTTTTGGGAGCTGCTCTGACGAGATTCGAAATCAAAGACAACAATTGACCGGCCCATCAGAAGGCAGCTGAGAAGTTAAAAGTGTGCAGCAAAATGGCTGCACGGCGTACCTGGCCATCTAATGCGTAGAAATTTGGGTAAGATGTGTAGATACGGCGGAAGGCAAGCCTCAACGCATCTCAATACAAAGTGGTATCCAAAAGCCGGCTTTGGCACCTTCCTTAGAGTTTGAAAACAAGCCTTTGATGGTGTAAAGAAGTGAGTTTACCTAAACTTAAACCCGGTCGGTTAGTTTAGGCTATTGTTACAACTAATTGAGATAGGCCCATTTTGTCCATGTTTAACAGGTGCAATGCTGCGGAGATTACGCACGACGCGCCGCCACGCATATGCAAATTTTTCTATTGCTGCAGGACACGGACTTCTTTGACACTTGGCTTATGTTTCACAAACCTTGAATCTAGAAGGATTGCAAAGGGCGAAACGAGAGCGTTTGCGCTGGTGGCTGAGGCGACGCACAAATTCGGTCTGGCTGGCCTAAAAAAATGATTAAGGTTTTCCGATCGCAATCGGTAAATTAGGTAATTTATTCATATTGATCTGTTTATCGGAGCTGGATGATTAGACAAGGGAGGGCTCTCTGATAAATCTGACAGATCGGACGCACAAGGCAATTGGGAGAGACACACTGATTAGTTTGGAAGGCCGGTCCACGAGCCTAGCCGATATCACTCAATAGGGCGTGATATGCCCTCAATCGGTATCTTCGAAAACTATTCCGAAGAAGTAATTGCGATCAACATGCCTAGAAGCTATTAGCTAGGTGCGCACATTTATTTTCTCCCTCTCATTTCGAAATTATTGAAAAAACTAAATCAAATCCAGAGGAGAAAGAGATTCCGCAAAAGCAGCGAGAGGCTTCGTAGCCAGCTGAATCGAGAGTGAAATCATTCTGGATTTAACCGAGTCATCCCGACAAAAGCCCCCCTCCCCCCGCGCGATACAACATAAACAAGTAATAGTGCACCTGTGCCTGCATTACCGGGAATGCATCACCTCACCCCTGGCTATTGATTTTGATAACTAGTGTACTGTAGGCTGGAGTTTGTTTACCCTAACAAGAAACTTTGCACCCTGTCCGGCGCTTTATATTGGTTTTCGTGTTAAAGCGGCTCATGCAGTCCTGGTAAGGAAGGCGACTCGCGCTGCGCGTCCACTCACTTGGTAGCCATTTTGCACTCTCGTACCTATTCAGCCAACTATCTCGTTTCCCGTCCGAGTTTGCTTTTGCTTCCGTTGAAAACACGGTTAAGACACCTTGAATGACGTTTCGCCGAAACACGGATACCGAGCGAGTCCTCCTGGCTACCGGAAGAAAAAGTCTTTCTTTTCGATCCCTGACGCCTGCGCTTTTTCTCCGCTCTCGGAACTAAAGTTTTCTCTTCAAAATGAGCCCTCGTGCTCCTGCCAACTACTACAGGCTTACTTGATTAATAGCTCCAGATATAGATGAGACATCACTTTCGATCCGGTGTTCTTGGGGTTCCCCAGCGTTTCCTGCACCTACGTCAATCTTCTGTTTGACAAGTCTAGTGCATTAGCCCGAGGGCCAGAATCACGTACGAATCACTCCACTAGTACCCAAACGGTTGTTAATTTTTCCTACTCTGCATTTGTGGTCAGATTATCATTTTAAGAGGTCCTTTCGCCCGGTCTTTCGGCCCCCACCATCCTGGGCGGACGCCGAAGGAAAAGTCAGGTACAGTGGCCAACCGAAAACCCGGGCTTTGAGTTGGTTCGTTCATTAAGATTACGACTGTACTTGTTTTCACGTTGGCAATTTCCTGTGTGGTTCTGAGGAGTTGACGGAATTGGGGATTAGCCCCAATTCCGGCTGCATTCGGTACTTCTGGGGAAGGTTGGCCACCAAACCAAATTGAATTACACTTCACTGAAGTGCGTCGATTGGCGGGACTCGGTTTTGAATAGTGTTGTCTTCGGGTCAGTTATCCGGACTCATTGGTGAGTCCTGGTTAGTCTTCAAATTGCTACCAGCTTCTTGTTGTCTTGTTTTCCTGTCGCAATCGAATTCCGGTAGATGTTCGAACGCCTCTGGTGTTCACCGGGAACAACAGCAGACTAAATTCATTTTCAAGTTGAAGGGGAAGGACCTTATCAAGCACGCACTTACGAGGAGGTGATGATTCCTCAGATGAACTATTTATCCAAGCCGTTGTCCGGGGGTCTCTGTAGGGAGGCCAATTAGTTGTGGCCTGGGGGTGGTGAACACCCAACATTGGTTTCGGTGATCCTTGCGCCGAATTAAGCCTATTCCAACTTGAACTTGCTGCAGCTCGTTGAATCGATCGGAATTCACACCACACAATGCCTACACTGCAGATTCACGATGATATGGAAAGGATCGCAAGCGGATAAGTACAGTTCACGGCTTGTTCTTTGGAGAGCTCCCTGGGAAGTCCTTTCCAAACACTGAGAATAGAGCACCACGGAGTCCACACAATCCCCAGTGCGCTGAACAGCTGCCATTCGGGTGTTCAGCGGTGTCTTATTGCATCGGAAAGCCCGGTAGTTGCGAGGGGTAGGATACCCAGACGAGAGTCTGCCAGGTGATCCCCCGCCTGGTGATCACCACCAGTCGCCGGAGAGTTTCGGAACCCAGATCGCGATGGATTCTTGGACTGATATAAACAAAATAATAAAATGTACGAAGCAATTCTCCCTTCCGCAAGCCAGGGCTCACGCCTCTACCAAAAGGCCCTCCCGTTCCCTTCGACTTTCTGCTTCCTTCTAGTCGTCAGCTGGGATCTCCTGCTACCATCAGGGCTGTGCAAAGCTCTCGTTTAGACTTAATTTCCCGACCGTGGAGATTTGCTCCGGCACGACCTCAGTATTTTTGATTTATGTTTACTTAAAAGTTTGACAAGATCAACAGTGTTTTGTTCTCCGAGGGTGGCGACAAAAGCTGAAAAACACGTTCGAGGTGCCAATTCAACCTCGCTATTTGGCCGAAGCCTCTGTTTTGCGTACAATGGATTTTGAACAGCAGCTACAGCTTCGAAAAGCCCTGGCGGATAGTGCGAAGACGCTGCAAGGACTCAACTTGTACAGCGGTGCGAAATGGTCAAGCGAGGCGTTAAACGGGCTCGTCACGCTGACCAATGAGGAGAAAGTGGCGGTCTTCCAGCAAATGCAGCACTCGCAGAGTCCGGCAGCTTTCACTACGCAACAAACGCAGGACGAGTTTCTCGAATTCACTGAACAAGACAAGCTGCTGCTGGCCAATTCTTACTTCAACTTCAAAGAGTTTGATCGGTGTTCGTACGTGCTCAAGGGGTGTGTCAGTCCGAAGGCTTTGTTTATGAAGCTTTACGCCATGTATCTGAGCGGCGAGAAGAAAAAAGACGACGAAAGTGGGGGGATTCTAGGACAACAGGATGGCAAAGTGCAAAACTCCAAATTGACGCAGATTCTCAAAGAGCTCACCAGCTACAAGGACTCGCTGAAAGACAGACTCGAGGACCCATTTCTGCTGTACCTGAACGGTTTGGTGGCGGCGAAGCTCAAAGACAACTCTCTTGCTCAGGAGTGTTTCTACCAATCGCTGACTATTTACCCGTTCAATTGGTCCTGCTGGTCAGAACTGATTGCCAGCTTATCCAGTTTCAGCGAGGCGTTGAAGCTTCTCAATCGATTCGCCAAAAACTCGAAATTCATGGACAACAAGCTGTACAACATCATGCTTCTTTTCTTCAAAATCACCATCAGTCAAGAATTTTTCCAGCAGTTCAACGAATTGTACGATGATCTCAACTACTTGCTGGAAATCTTCCCCAACTTCAGCTTCCTCAAGATTCAAAAAGCCCTCATTTCTTACAACGCTCTGGACTACGTCTCCGCCGAGAATATTTTCGACGACGTTCTCGTCAGCGACCCGCTCAGACTGGATGACATGGACACGTACTCCAACATTCTTTACGTGATGGAGAAGAAGTCCAAGTTGGCGTTTTTGGGCCAGTTCGCCGCCCAAATCGACAACTTCCGGCCCGAAACGTGCTGCATATTGGCCAATTACTATTCGCTAAAGTTTGACCACCAAAAAGCCATCATGTACTACAAACGGGCCCTGGCGCTCAATCGCAATTGTCTGAGCGCGTGGACTCTGATGGGCCACGAGTTTGTCGAGCTGAAAAACTCCCACGCCGCAATCGAGAGCTACCGTCGCGCCGTCGACACGAACAACAAGGATTTCAGGGCCTGGTACGGACTGGGCCAGGCGTACGAGGTGCTGGACATGCATTTATACTCGCTCTATTACTACCAACGAGCCTGTGCCTTGAAACCGCTGGATAAACGGATGTGGCAGGCGGTTGGAAACTGCAGCGAAAAACTCGGAGAGTACGAAGACTCCATCAAAGCATACAAGAAGGCTCTCTCGGTGACGAGCGAGCTGGATCCAATGATATTCTACAAGCTGGCAAACCTCTACCAATCGATAAAGGACATAGAAAACGCCGCCGTTTACATGAAACTGTGTCTGGAGGAGGAGCCAAACGAGGGAGTCACAAACGAAACCTCCAAGGCCCGTCTATGGCTTGCAAAGTTTGAGATGGAGAACCAAAACTGGCAACAGGCCTATAATTACGCTGCTGAAATGACCCATGGAACCTCTCACGAGATCGAGGAAGCACGCACCATTGCTAGAGAGGCCCGAGTGAATCTCAACCATCGGATGTCTGATGCTCAATGATGAACCGAACTCTGCTGTAATTGCCTGATCCCGACACAAGTGTTCTCTGGTATATAGAGCCGTTCGTAACAAACGGAAACGAAAGGATTCGGGCGAAGTCGGTCACGTGATACGTTCACGTGATGTGTATGAAACACTACTCGCTTTGAGGCGTAGTTTTTCGCGGCCAAAAACCATTTTTTTAACTATCACGTGACCACGGTCACTCGCAGTATATAATCTGGATTTCTTTCCTTCACCGCCTTGAACGAAACGAAATAATTTGGAGTGCGAATTTTTTTTGAAGAAAAGGTCTTTTGTTTGCCCTTTGTATGGATTTGGGTAGAGGAATCCAGAAGATTGGCGCACCAAACCTGGTGCTAGAGATCGAGACCATTGAGAAACTGATTAGCAGTCACGTCTGACAACTACTGCTTATCTGCAATATAATATGCCTCCGAAACAGCCTCCACCGCCTCCTCCACCGGGGGGTGCGAACAGGAAGGCTACAACTGGAGAGCCCCCAAATAAGAAAGTCAAGTCGTCTAACGGTAGAATTCCTCCTCCCCCTCCTGGTTTGAAGAATGGCTCCGCTAATGGGACGGGAAAGGTTCCGCCCCCACCGCCCCCCGGGCTCCGTACCGGGGCTTCAACGGCGAAGACCACGCCGCCTCCGCCGCCGCCTCCATCCAAGAACAAGGAGCGCGAGCTAGAATTGCGTGCACAAAGTTGGGTTCAGCTGCAAAAAAGACGGCACAAGGAGACTCGAACCCGCAAAAGCGGGTTTGTCGGGTCTTCTAAAGTTGAGATGCCACGTGAGCATCTCCGAAAGATACTGAACGATCAGGGAGACTTATCCTCGAGGAAGTTTTCTCAAGAAAAGCGGTCAATTCTCGGATCCCTGAAATACATGCCTCATGCGATTTTGAAACTGCTTGAAAATATGCCACAACCGTGGGAGGAGACCAAAGAGGTGAAAGTTCTATATCACATGAGTGGTGCCATTACGTTCGTCAACGAGATTCCAAGAGTTATAGAGCCTGTCTACACTGCTCAATGGGCCACAATGTGGATTCAAATGAGAAGAGAAAAGAAGGACCGAAGACATTTTAAAAGAATGAAGTTTCCACCGTTTGACGACGAGGAACCACCGGTCGTTTACTCCGAAAACATAGAGGACGTGGAGCCGATGGATCCAATCAGAATCGAGCTGGACGACGTTGAAGATCTGCCTGTGGCAGACTGGCTGTACGATCCAAAGCCATTAGTTGAGAAGCTGCAATTTGTCAACGGAGAGTCTTACCGAAAATGGAATCTCAATCTTGAAATCATGTCTGCTTTATACCGACTAGCCTCGCCGTTGGTGGGTGACAATAACAGCAGTCAGTACCTGTTTGACAAGAAATCTTTCTTCACTGCAAAAGCCCTCAACATTGCCCTACCCGGCGGACCCAAGTTTGAGCCACTCTACAAAGATCTGGACCCAGAGAACGAGGATTTCAGCGAGTTCAACTCGCTGGACAGAATAATATTCAGAACCCCTGTTCGCACAGAGTACAGAGTCGCATTTCCATTCCTTTACAACTCAAATGTTCGGTCGGTCGAGCTTGCTTGGTACCACGACCCCAGCATTTTGTTCGTAAAGAAGGACGATCCTGAACTACCAACGTTTCACTACGATGTCCAGTTTAACCCTATTACGCTGAAGACACAAATCACAAACAGCCATCAACTGACGGACTTTGACCAGGAGACAGGAGAGATGCTTGACACTGGATTCGACGATCTGGACGAGCTCAATGGGAAGCTGTCTCCGTTTTTCAGCACTGATGAGATCGAGCCGGAGGGGGCCTACGATGCGCTCCAGCTGTGGTGGGCCCCATACCCATTCAATCGCCGGAGCGGGAAGATGGTCCGCGCAGAAGATGTTCCGTTGGTCAAGGACTGGTACTTACAACCCGCACCCAGAGATCACCCCGTCAAAGTAAGAATCTCTTACCAAAAGTTGCTTAAGTCTCATGTTGCAAACGAACTGCACAAGAAAAGCGCGTCAACTCCCAGGAAAGTGAGTCTCCTCAAGGCTTTAAAGAGCACCAAATATTTCCAGCAAACGTCCATTGATTGGGTTGAGGCTGGTCTTCAAGTCTGTCGACAAGGTTACAATATGCTTAACTTGATGATCCACAGAAAGGGATTGACGTATCTGCATTTGGACTACAACTTCAACTTGAAACCTACGAAAACGCTGACAACGAAGGAAAGAAAAAGATCGAGATTTGGTAACGCTTTCCATCTCATCAGAGAGATACTGAGAGTGATCAAGCTGATCGTTGATGCGCACGTTCAGTACAGATTTGGCAATGTTGACGCATTCCAACTTGCTGACGGAATCTACTACGCTTTGAACCACTTGGGCCAGCTCACTGGAATTTACAGATACAAGTACAAGGTTATGCACCAAATAAGAGCGTGCAAAGACTTGAAACACGTCGTCTACTACAGATTCAATGCTGTGATTGGGAAGGGGCCAGGATGCGGCTTTTGGCAGCCGGCGTGGAGAATATGGATTTTCTTCATGAGAGGAATCATTCCTCTGCTTGAAAGATGGCTTGGAAACCTCCTTGCCCGTCAATTTGAAGGCAGACAGTCCAAAGAGGTGGCCAAAACCATCACTAAACAGCGTGTGGACTCCTATTACGATCTGGAGTTGAGAGCGTCAGTGATGCACGATATTCTGGATATGATACCCGAAGGTATCAAGCAGAACAAGTCGAAAGCGATTCTTCAGCATTTGAGTGAAGCCTGGAGGTGTTGGAAGGCCAACATCCCTTGGAAAGTTCCCGGTTTGCCCGAGCCTATAGAGAAGATCGTGGAGCGGTATGTCAAGGCCAAAGCAGATGGCTGGATCTCCGTTGCGCATTACAATAGACAGAGAATCAAGGCAGGGGTTGCTGTTGACAAAGCTGTTGCTAAGAAGAACTTGGGCAGGCTAACTCGGTTATGGATCAAGAACGAACAAGAGCGCCAGCAGAGTTTCCAAAAAGATGGCCCTTACATTTCTCCAAAAGAGGGTGTTTCGATGTACATGACCATGGTTCATTGGCTGGAGAGCAGGAAATTCGTCCCGATTCCGTTCCCTCCAATCAACTACAAACACGATACCAAGGTTTTGATACTTGCTTTGGAGAACCTGAAAGAATCTTATCAAGCAAAAGGGCGCCTCAATTCATCAGAGAGACAAGAATTGGCGTTGATCGAACAGGCATACGACAATCCTCATGAGTTCTTGGCCAACATCAAAAGGACTGTTTTGACCCAGAGAAACTTCAAGGAGGTTTCTATTGAAATGATGGACTATTACAGCCATATAGTTCCCGTTTATGATGTTGAGCCGATCGAGAAAATCGTGGACGCTTACTTAGATCAATACCTGTGGTACGAAGCTGACAAGCGCGGCCTATTCCCTAACTGGGTGAAGCCGAGCGACAGCGAGATTCCTCCTCTCCTTGTCTACAAGTGGTGTCAAGGTATCAACAATTTGCACGAGGTATGGGACACCAGTGCCGGACAATGTAACGTGCTTTTGCAGACCACCATCAACAAGCTCTCTGAGAAGGTTGACTTCACCCTTTTGAACCAGCTGCTGCGGTTGATCACAGACTCGAACATTGCCGATTATCTCACGGCCAAGAACAACATTGGGATCACATACAAGGACATGAACCACATTAACCAATACGGACTGATTAGAGGATTGCAATTCTCGTCGTTCATCTTTCAATATTACGGTCTGGTGGTGGATTTGTTGATCTTGGGTCTTGACAGAGCCTCTGAGCTCGCCGGATCCGAAGGAAGACCAAACGATTTCCTGGAATTTGCCGACGTTGAGACTCAGTGCAACTCACCGATCAGAATTTACTCTCGTAACATCGACAAGGTGCACATATTCTTCCGGTTTTCTCACGATGAAGCCGAGGAGTTGATTCAAGAGTTCTTGTCTGAGAATCCAGACCCGAATTTTGAACACATTGTTGGCTACAACAACAGGAAGTGCTGGCCGAGAGACTCGAGGATGAAGTTGATGAGACACGACGTTTACTTGGGAAGGGCCACATTTTGGGAGATCCGAGGCAGAATTCCGAGATCTGTCGCCAGTATTGACTGGGAGGATACTCTAGCATCGGTCTATTCCAAGGATAATCCGAATTTGCTGTTCACTATGTGTGGCTTTGAGGTTCGCATTCTTCCTAAGTCTCGAATGAACCAGGAGACGAGTTCGAAGGAGGGGGTTTGGGACCTAATCGATGAGGAGACGCGAGAGTGCACTGCTGTTGCGTATTTACAAGTCACGCAGGAGGACGTGGACAGTTTCAACAACCGTTTAAGACAGATACTGATGTCGTCTGGCTCCACCACGTTCACCAAAGTGGCAAGCAAGTGGAACACGGCCCTGCTGTCAATGTTTGCTTATTACAGAGAAGCTGTGATCTCTACGGAGTCGCTTCTGGACTCGCTGGTGAAGAACGAAACTAAGATACAAACGCGGGTCAAACTGGGTTTGAATTCGAAAATGCCTTCACGGTTTCCGCCCGCTGTTTTCTACACTCCGAAGGAGCTGGGTGGTCTTGGAATGCTAAGCGCGTCTCACATCCTTATCCCAGCTTCCGACCTGAGATGGTCCAAGCAAACAGACACCGGGATTACACATTTCAG
Organism: Ogataea saltuana; assembly: GCA_030674545.1. NCBI lineage: Eukaryota > Fungi > Ascomycota > Pichiomycetes > Pichiales > Pichiaceae > Ogataea > Ogataea saltuana. The sequence continues at coordinate 467,781 of JAKTYV010000009.1, forward strand.
GTCCGGTATGACCCACGACGACGAGAGATTGATCCCGACAATCTTCAGATACATCACGACCTGGGAGAACGAGTTTTTGGATTCTCAGAGAGTGTGGTCCGAGTTCTCCATCAAGAGAGCCGAGGCAGAGCAGCAGAGACGCCGTCTGGCGTACGAAGATCTGGAGGACAGTTGGGACAGGGGACTGCCAAGAATCAGCACCCTGTTCCAGAAGGACAGGCATACGCTGGCAGTGGACAAAGGATACCGGGTGAGAAAGCAGTTTAAGCAGTATTCTATTGCGCGAAACAATCCGTTCTGGTGGATTTCTGATCGCCACGATGGAAAGCTGTGGAACCTGAACGCGTACCGCTCGGATGTCATCCAAGCTCTAGGGGGTATAGAGACCATCTTGGAGCACACCCTTTTCAAGGGTACAGGATTCGAGTCCTGGGAGGGTTTGTTTTGGGAGAAAGCGTCTGGATTCGAGGACACGTTGAAATTCAAGAAGCTCACCAATGCTCAAAGATCTGGACTTTCTCAAATTCCGAACAGAAGATTCACGTTGTGGTGGTCGCCGACCATCAACAGAGCCAACGTTTACGTTGGTTTCCTGGTGCAACTGGACCTGACGGGTATCTTTTTGCACGGTAAAATCCCGACGCTAAAGATCTCGCTGATCCAAATCTTCAGAGCTCATTTGTGGCAGAAAATTCACGAAAGTTTGGTTGTTGATTTGTGCCAGGTTCTGGACAGTCAGTTGGACGAGTTGCAAATCGACAGTGTTGAGAAGCTTGCGATCCATCCTCGTAAGTCGTACAAGATGAACTCCTCTTGCGCGGATATTTTGGTGACCAGTTCATTCCAGTGGAACTGTTCCAGACCATCGTTGCTCTTTGATACGAACGACCAGATGAATGTGACCAAAACTGACAAGTATTGGCTTGATGTCCAGCTCAGGTACGGAGACTACGATTCCCACGATATTTCCCGTTACACCCGGGCCAAGTTCCTTGACTACACCACAGACAGCACCAGTGTGTATCCATCGGCTACCGGAATGATTGTGGCTGTTGATTTGGCGTACAACATGTACGACGCCTACGGTAACTGGTTCCCAGGCATGAAAACGTTGATGCAGAACGCGATGAAAACCATCATGAAAGCCAATCCGGCTTTGTACGTCTTGAGAGAAAGAATCAGAAAGGGATTGCAGTTGTATCAGGCTCAGCCTCAGGAGGCGTTCTTGAGCTCGAGCAATTATGTGGAGCTTTTCAGCAACGACAACAAGCTGTTCGTGGACGACGTGAACGTCTACAGAGTTGTTTCTCACAGTACTTTTGAGGGAAATACCGCTGTGAACGTTCTGAACGGTGCTTTGTTCATGCTGAATCCTAGAACTGGACAGCTTTTCCTGAAGGTGATCCATAGCTCTGTTTTCCAGGGCCAGAAACGTCGGACACAGCTTTCCAAGTGGAAATCTGCCGAGGAGGTGGCCGCGTTGGTGAGGTCTTTGCCGAGGGAGGAACAGCCAAAACAGATCATCATCACGAGAAAGGGTATCCTTGATCCTTTGGAAGTTCACATGTTAGATTTTCCGAACATTTCAATCAGACCCTCGGAACTTCACCTTCCGTTTGGAGCAGCACTGAAGATAGATAAGCTTTTGGATATTGTCAACACTGCCAAGGAGCCCCAGATGGTTCTGTTCAACATCTACGATGACTGGACCAAGTCTTGTTCCTCGTTCACTGCTTTCAACCGTCTGGTGGTCATTATGAGGTCCTTGAACATCAACCAAGAGAAGACCAAAATGATACTGCGTCCTGACAGCTCGATCCAGACGAAGCCACACCATTTGTGGCCAACTTTGACCGACGAGCAGTGGCGAATTGTTGAATCTCAGCTCGCTGATTTGATCCTCGGTGACTACTCAAAGAAGTACAACGTCAACATCAACTCTCTCACGGATACGGAAATCAGAGACATCATCCTAGGCCAGGATATCCGCGCGCCCTCTGCGAGAAGACAGAACATTGCTGAGATCGAAGGCTCCAACAAAAAGCCGAACGAAGATGCAACGGTCAGCCAGTTGACTGCCGTGAAAACCAAGACGACCAACGTTCACGGAGACGAGATCACCACGGTGACCACCACCGCGCACGAGCAAACCAAGTTCGAGTCGCGTGCCGATTGGAGAGTGCGGGCTATTTCGACGAGCACTCTTCATCTGCGTGCCAATAAGGTTTTCGTTTCGTCTGGGGATCTAGCTGATACTGACAGCTATGCCTACGTTGTTCCGAAGAACATCTTGTCTAAGTTCATCCAGATCGGTGATCTGAGGACCCAAGTTGCCGGCTACATGTTTGGAGCCTCGCCGGAGGACAACGAGCAGGTCAAGGAGGTTAGATGTATTGTCCTTGTGCCGCAAGTGGGCGACAATCACCACGTTGAGTTCCCTACGGAAGCCCCCAAGTCTCCGCATTTGCGTAATCTCGAGCCACTAGGCTGGATTCACACTATTCCATCGGGCAAGGAGACGGAAAATGACGGGTCCGTGGAGGTTTTGACACACTGCAAATTGTCGAGCGCCAACAATTGGGGACAAAAGTCGTCCGTTTTCTCAGTTTCGTTTACTCCTGGATCGGTGACTCTATCCTGCTCCAGTCTGACGAAGGCCGGCTACGAATGGGGGTCCGAGAACAGCCATGCATTGGGGGCCTCACTGATTCTACCTGATTACTCAGACTCGTACAGAAAAAAGGCCCCGGTGATCTTGACCGACAGAATCAAAGGATTTTTCTTGGTTCCAGATACGGACCTGTGGAATTACTCGTTTATCGCCAACGCTTGGAGCGAGGACCAGGAGTACGAGTTGAAACTTGACAACCCCCTGCCGTTCTACCACGAACTGCACAGACCCATCCATTTCAGCACGTTCAACCAAATGGAGTCGGTCTCCTTGGAGGCTGAACAAGAGGATGTTTTTGCCTGATGTATGCCCCTATGTATTCAAAGCTAATTGTATTATTCTCCTTTGTATGTCTATCTATTGGCCGGCTGCTCATGGTAACGGGCCTGGCTTTCTGTCGCAGACAGAGTTACCCTTGTCGGGGCGAGGTGTGCAAGTAACTTGGTGCGAGGTGTCCTTCTGAGCAGATGAAAAAATTTCGTGAATTTTTTTCTATAAAAGGAGATAGAAGTTGAGCAGTTTCTAGTCTGCTAAGTATCATTGATGTTCTCCTTTAATCGAATCAAAAATAACAAACAGGGGAACATTGCCACGGCGAAGTAATGTATACTATCAAGTTATCTTCGTTGCCATATTACAAAATATGAAAACGTTTGTCCCCGAGAAAAACACATCCCTTCAGGAAGTTTGAATTCTGTGGCTTGAGATGGAATTTGAATGTCAAGATTTTGGGATACATTTGCTGCTTTGGGGCTTTAGATCTTCTTGTACTTGTAGATGAGGTTTTTCACGTGGTCCCACAAACGCAAAAACTTGACGAAGTCCGCGTAAGTGATGGCTTGTCCGCTGAAGCGCAATTTTTCGTAATGACAGAGAAAGCTGTCGATAGTGATGAGGTCGTAATTGTTGAGTTCGTCCTTGATGATGTCGAACTTTTGCAGCATGATCTCCCGAAGGGTCTGGTTCTTGTCCACCTTGATCTGAAATGCTCTCTTGATAACGAGCATGTTTTTGTACTTGATGTCCTCGCCAATAACGCGGATCACGTTCTCATAGATGAGGTTGTTTGGCAGCTTGAGAGAGTGCGGGTTCAAAGGGGTACCGGCTCGGTTAGTGCTGTTTCCCCCGCGGGCCAGCTCGTGGTCTAGTCTTTTTTCGAGCTCGTAAGAGTGGTACAGTCCGGGATGGTTGACGTAGGTATTTGGACGGGCGAGCCGGCGGATCTTCTCAGACCGCAGAATGCCCTGGTAGATGTAATCGGACTCGGATCTGGAAATGTCTTTGTTGGTGATCGGGATGTAAGGCTTGGGAATGTCCTGAAGGTAGCGCTTGAGGGCCAAGATCCGGACGATGTAGATGACGAAGGACGAAAAGAGGAACAGGGCACACGCGCAAACGATGATGATCGTGATGAGAGCCAAATTCGACGAGGTGTTGGAGCGGATGATGACGTCCAAGGGAGTCGCCACGTTAAGACCAACAAAGAGGATCGCAAAGATAAACAGAGAGATCGAATAAAGCCACGAGAGCACTCTTTTCGATCTCTTTCGCACTTTTTTCCTTACTGGTCGTTCTGTTGGAGAGCTGGGCAAGCTGGGCAAGCTGGGCGAGTCTTTTCGTCGTCCTCGCAGGATCCGATGCAGCTGTCCTGCCCCGTGAGTTCTGTATCGAGTGTTTGTTGTTATCATTCCGGAGGCGGGGAAATGTCAGATGATGTAATCAGTCCTCATTTCTCGGCAATGAGCTACTGGTGTTGAGACGTGCGTGTGGATTCTGTAGCGCTATTTCTGCCTTGTTGGGTTTATTTGTTGCTCTCTCTTCGAGCTTTTGTGTTTTATGTTTTGAGTGAAAAAAAATAGCACCGCCTTGGAAATAGTGAAATATTTATTTTTTCAATCGAGAGATAAACTATGTCTCTAGCGCAGAGGCTTTCTTCTCTGCCGTAGCGTAGGACATGTCGTCTCCGATCAACGACGAGGAGCTGGCCACCAGAGTGAGACTCAACCTCGTCCACTACCATCTCTGGACGGAGACCTCTGTTCTGGAGCATGCAGATTGCTACCTTTTGAGAGGACGTCCGTCAGAGAACGGGGACTACTCGGGTCCGAGCCAGGATCGAACGGGCTCGATTCCGGAGCAGGAGATGGTTCTTCCCGTTTTGAAAACCCGTAAACTGACGATGGAGATGCTGGACAGGGTGTTCAAAGCTGCCGAATCGCTCGTGGGGTCTTCACCGGCCAGAATCGTTTTGGGTATATGCGACTCTGATGGTTCGGTTCTCTATTACAACGTATACCCTGGGGTGCAGAAACCGAGACAGAGCTGAGTGGGATGGTGGTCGACGACGATCTATACATTTTTAGACATAGCTGTGGAGCAGGGCTCTAAAGGCTGAGAGGACTCCGAGAGTTTCTGGGCGGTTTGCGACTGGAGGGACTACGATGTCGGCCGTCTGCGAGATCAGACTGGCAAATCGTGTCTCCATGTAGGTTTTGATGAACTGATTTTTGAGCTCCGGGTTCAGGTTGCAGTGCAGGTAGCTGTGGAAGAGTATTTCGGAGGAGGACAATTTGTCCGAGAACAAACATTTGTGCGGCGAGTTGTCGTTCATTTCTGCGAGTTCTGTCAGAACTGTCTCCAAGAGCGTGATGCATTTCATGTTTGATAGCACGTCCATTTGGCCGAGGAGCTGCTTCAGCGATGTGTCTCGCTGGGCTCCGTCCACCGTCGACAGCACCGGAGTCTCCTTGAGTCGTCTTTCGCGTTCGCGCAGTTCTCTCATCTCGTCAGTGTCCTCGTTGGCAGTTCCTCCGACGATTCCTGCCGTCTCGCAGACGGCCACGGCCCGGCTCTTCAGGTCCAACGGAGGCTTGTACTGAAATGGAAAAGGCAACAATTGTTTGAAAACACCCCTGGTGTAGCCCTCGTAGTTCTCCTTATTGAGGAACAAGTTGTATGCAGTGATGATCTCGAAGTTTTCTGCCAGGTGCTCGAGCAGTCCCTGGTTGAGCAGGCGACTCTCGCTTTCCAACTGGTAGAGACGGTACGTTTCCACCAAGTAGTTCGTGATTGAGCGGTAACCCTGTGCCACGTGGTGTTCCGTTTTGAGGAGAGGCAGTTTCCCGTTGTACGATGCGAAATAGTTGGAGTCCAGGTGCAGCTTAATGTCAAGGTGTCTGCAGTACAAGTTGATGAACACAGAAACCGCGACCGATTCGGCATCGAACCGGGCGACTTCGACCCCGTTTCCCCATAGATAGACCTCCATTTGCCGAGTTTGTGGTGTATCGTGCCAAGGTCTCGGACGTGCTCTGAACCGAAGTCTGGAAGAAAAGCTCTGTGCCAAAGTTGAGCAAATCAGTTCAGAAAATAAGAGTGTAGAAAAAAAATCTAAAAAAAATCCACCAAAAAATTGTCCTGGTTATTTTGGTGCCCTCTTTGTTTGGCTTCTATTAGACCGGTCGGACAGTCATGACATCGGAGGCAACGCCATCGCGCAAAAGAAAGCTCGAAGAGACCAAGGGTAAGGGGGCTGCTGAGTCTCTGAGCCAGCTGAAGCAGGATTTGCAAGGAGACGATAGGCTCAACTATACGAAATGGATGACGTACCTGAACCGGACAACACAGGGCAAGAACAACGATGCAATTGTCGAAGCCTACGAGGATTACCTAAGTGTGTTTAGAAACGACGGTGAGATCTGGAAAAACTATATCAGTCTGGAGCTGGGCAGAGACGACCACAAAAAGGTCGAACAACTGTTCTCCCAGAACCTCACCAAAATATACCATGTCGGCCTGTGGAGACTGTATCTGGAGTACGTGCGAAAAGTCAACGACATTGTCACAGGGGGTGAACAGGCGCGGGCGATTGTCATAAAGTCGTTCAACTTCGCAATAGACACCATGGGCATTGACTTTCTGGAGGCACAACCTCTGTGGAACGACTATCTCAAGTTCCAGAACGACTGGAATCCGGTGAACGCCGGCGAACAGAGCCAAAAAATTGAGCAGATGAGACTTTTGTACCGCAAGCTGATTGCGACGCCGCTCAAGGGACTCGACGACAACTGGAAGCTGTACCTGAACTTTGAGAACGAGGTCGATCAGGCCAACGCCAGAAGACACATCAATGAGAAGTCCCAGGAGTACATGAAGCTGAGGCCGTTGAACCAAGAGCTGCTGAATATTGTTCGAGGCGTGAAAACGTCCTCGGAGCACACGAACCAGAGAAAACAGCTGGAAATTTGGAGGAAATGGATCAACTTCGAGAAGTCCAACAGTCTCAACTTGCCTCAAGAGCTGCTGGAAAAACGGATCAACTTCGTCTACAGAATATCGACACAGTATCTCAAGTTCCAGCCCGAGGTCTGGTACAACTATGCGTCGTACTTGTTCTCTGTGAACTCGGATCAGACGACTGCCGACGCTTTAGAGGTGATTGAAAACGGTCTGGTTTTGAACCCGGGCAGTCTCTCTCTCACCTTCCTGCTCTCGGGACACTACGAGAAACAGAGCAACAGCGAGGCTGTGAAAACCACCTGGCTCAAGCTGATAGAAGCGTTGACCGCAAAGTACGATAAGCTGCATGGAAAAGACCAGGTGCACGTTGCCAGATGTGTCACGAACGCGTACTCCTCGCTGATGAAGTCGTACAAGAGGATTGCGGGGACCAAAGAAGCACGGTCCGTGTTCTCCATGGCGAGGAAGTTCAAGGGAATCACGTGGCACGTTTTCGTCGATTACGCTATGATGGAGTACCAGTCCAACGACCTGAAGATTGCCCTGAGGTCGTTCGAGCTCGCGCTCAAGTACTTTGGGAAAGAGTACGGCTTCGTCGAGACGTATCTGAACTTTCTGATCTCGCTGAACGATCTCAACAACTCGAAGAAAGTGCTTGAACTGTCGATGGAGAACTTCAAAGCGGATCGGAACTCGCTGTTCAAGATCTTCAAACGATTCTACAAAATAGAGCTCGAGTTCGGTGACATCGACTCCATCCGGTCGCTGGAACGGAGATTTGTCGACGCTTTCCCCGACAGTAACGAGTTCCGTTTGCTCGCCTCGGCGTACGAGGCCGGAGACTCCTTCAACTCCGTCAGACTTCTGGACGAGTACACCACGCTCAGCACGGAGGAGAAGTTCGAGCCTGAGCTGGGCGGCAAGCCAGAGAAAAAACAGCATCTAGACAACTCTGATCTCGACCCAGCCGTTATAGATCCTTTTGGACAGGAGAACCAGGAGCCATTTGCAGTCAGAGACGAGATCTACAACTTGTTACGCGTGCTGCCAAAACCAGAATACTACGACGACAAGCCGGCTATTTTCGATACAAAAAAGACAGTCGACTTCTTCAGAAACATCAATGTGTAATGACGGGTTCTTGGGGCTGAGCCGCCCCGGTCTGCTTCAAGGCAGCAGGAGAGTCAGTCAAACGGATTGGATTGTCGCGGTGTTTGCGGGCCAGGTGTTTGTCCAACAGTTGAAAGTTTCTTGTGTTGGCACGGTATGCAATGGTGATGAAATCACCCACCACGGGAATGAGTCCGATCAAAAAGTCAAAGACAACGTTGGCCACCATTTTGAGTAACAAGTCCATCGGGAGTCCCCCGTCCACACCCCTGGCCTTTTTTATCAATAGAAGCGACGTTGAAACGTTTATGGCATCGCCCGCAAAAGGAATGAGCCCTATTATTCCACTGTAGCCCACTCGTATTCCTAAAATGCTAAAACACGAGTCCAAATGGTACGCCATGTTCCTCACCTCAGTCAGTGTCTTGCGGTCTATCTCAGGATAATGATCCGGGACGTGCCGTCTTCTCTTGGCCCCTTTGCGCTGCCAGAACTTGAGCTCCTGCTCAGGGATTGGCTCGTTGTACGGGTCGTCCGTGTCGCCAATCTGAACAAGATTAGCGAGTCCGGTCTGATGAAACGGGGTGGTTGTTAGAAGCTGTTTGAACGGTCACGGTTGGTTTTAACCTACCTTTTTCAGTGCATACTTGTATGCGATGGATGTCATAGTTTGATTGTGAAGTTTGGTTGGAAACGAACGCTTTGACTTGGTTTCATCGCTGGAAAACGTCTCTTTAAGTAGAGCAAGCAAGCCCAGCGGTGATGAGCAGCGAGAGGTCTCGAAAGCACAGCCTTCCGCAGGAAGGAACGCGGCTGTGCGCCTGTGATGACCTGCAAGGAAGTTTCGGCGCAGCAGGATTTGTGGCGGGTGGTCTGGGCCGGGTAACTTTCTGGGATTTTTTTGTTTTGAGCCGTGCACGACGATTTAGAGGTTTTGAAAATTTTCAACGAGAAAATTCAATCAGGATCAGAAACAAAGGAGGGGGCACTTGGCAGGTTGAGTTCACTGGAAAAAGGCTAAGTGTTGGCCCCATTAGAACGGATTTAGAGCTCCGAAAAAGGTTCATTGACCGTACACTGCAAAATGCCGCCGCCACACATCATTCGCCCGGAAAACACGCTGAGACGTGCCGAGGATCTCATTGGCGTTGGTCAAAAGGACGCTGCTTTGCAGACTCTTTACGACTTCATCACCTCGAAGAGAACCAGATCCATTGCTCCGTTGGACCTCGAGCCTATTGCCATCTTGTTTGTTGAGCTGGCTGTGGAGCTGAGAAGCGGAAAGCTGGTTAAAGACGGTCTTCACCAATACAAGAAGAATGTCCAGGCCAACGAACAAGGACTTGTTTCTGTCGAGAACGTGGTCAGAAAGTTCATTGAGGTTTCTGAGAACAGGTTGAACGACGCCCAATCGAAGGCCAACGATGTTGCTGCCGAATTGGACAGCGAGGCCACCAGTCTTGGCGACGACGGAGACGACGAGGAGGAGGGTCGTCAGCCTAACGTTTCCCCGGAGGACATTCTGATGTCGACTGTTTCCACTGACGACACCAAAGACAGATCCGACAGGGAGCTGGTTGTTCCGTGGTTGAGATTCCTTTGGGAAGCGTACCGGACTGTTTTGGACATTCTGAGAAACAACTCGAAGTTGGAGGTTTCGTATGCCCATGTTGTTCTGCAAGCGTTCAACTTCTGTCACAAGTTCAACAGAAAGGCCGAGTTCAGGAGACTGTGTGAAATGATCAGAACCCACTTGCAGACCGTGACGCAAAAGTCGACTCAAAAACACCCGATTGAGAACCCGATCGACCTGTCTGACCCAATGACTCTGCAGAGATACCTGGAGACCAGATTCAACCAGCTGAACGTGTCGGTCAAGCTCGAGCTGTGGCAGGAGTCTTTCAGAACCGTTGAGGACGTGCACACCTTGATGACCATCTCGAAGAGACAGCCAAAGCCAAGCATGATGATGAACTATTACGACAATCTGGCCAAGATCTTCAACGTGAGCGACAACCGTCTGTTCCACGCTGCTGCCAGACAAAAGTACTTCAGTCTGCTTGTTCAGTCTCCAATCGCCACTGAGGAGGAGCTGAAGCGTTCTGCCTCGTTGCAGCTGCTCTCCATTCTTGCTGTTCCGTTGTCGGCAACCGTCAAGGCTGCTGACGACTTCTCCAAGAGAAAGAGCAACAGACTGGCCGTCTTGCTCAACCTGTCCAAGGTTCCAACCAGAGAGGCCCTTCTGGACCAGGTTGCTGCCAGAGACGTTCTGAGCATTGTGGACCCTTCGCTGGCTAAGCTGTACGAGCTGCTCGAGAAGGACTTGCACCCTATTTCCTTCGCCTCGAGTGCCAGGGAGATCTTTGCAGAGATCGAGTCCAACAAGGACTACAAGACCTACGTTAAGCCTCTGCTGACGGTCGTTTTGGACAAGTTGTTTGAGCAAATTTCCCAGGTTTACGAGACGGTGAAGCTTGACTTCCTGGTGAAGCTGACCAGTTTCGAGGGAGATTTCAAGCTGTCTGCTGTTGAGATCGAGAGTCACCTTCTGAGATGCGCTTCCACCAAGCTCCTCTCTGTGAAAATCGACCACGAGTCGCAGGTTGTTGCATTCAAGTCGGATCCGTTTGAGGACTCGTTCTCCGGGATCTCTGCTCAGCCTGCTTCTGCCTCGCTGCAGTTGTCTCCAGCGGACCTGATCAGATACAGACTGTCCAGCCTCGCCAAGACTCTTTCGTCCTCCGTGAGACTGATCGACCCGTCCGTCAAGGAGGAGGAGAAGGCCGTGAAGGACAAGGCTCTTCAGGCTGCCAACGCCGACTTCCAGCAGGAGAAACAGGCCATTTTGAAGCGTGCTCAGCTGTTGGAGGCCAAGCTAAAGGAGGTTGCCGAGATCAAACGTCGCGACGAAGAGGCCGCCGCCAGAGCCAGATACGAGAAGCTGGCTGCCAGCAAGAAGGCTGAGGCCGAGCGTGCCGAGCAGGAGGTGGCCAAGAGAGCCGAGGACAAGAAGAGAAAGGAGCTGGAGGCCATCCAGGCTTTGGAAAAGAAGAAGCTGATCGACGAGATCAACTCCAAGGGTATCATCAAGGTTGATTTGGACGACATTGACAACCTTGACAGCAAGAAGCTGCAGAAGATGCAAGTTGACAAGTTGGCCCAGGACAGAAAGGCCCTGGAGGAGAAGATCGAGGCCACCTCCAAAAGATTCGACTACATCGAGAGAGCTCAAAGACAATACGAATTGCCGATGCTTGCTGCCGATGCTGAGGAGCAGAAGACCAAGGAGGTGGAGGCTTACGAACAGATGAAGGAGAAGATCATCTCGAATGCTAGAAAGGAGTACGAGGAGTCGCTTAAGATCAAAAACAGACTGGAGAGAGTGGTTCCAGACTTTGAGGTGTTTGTCTCCAAGCTGAGAGAGTCGAGGGCGTCTGCGCACGAGGTCAAGCTGAAGACGGCTGCCGAGAAGTTGGAAGAGGCCAAAAAACAGCGTATTGCCGAGTATATCGCCAACAAGAAGGCTGAGTTTGAAGCGGAGCAGAAGAACCGCAAGGAGGCTGAAAAGAGAGCAAAGGACGAGGAGTTACACTGGGAACAGAAACTGAAAACTATGTCCTTCTCGGAGAAAATGGCTCTCAAAAAGGAAGGAAGATGGCCGCTTGGTCCCGGCAGCTCCAGCGACTCTGCTGCGTCGGTTACGCCTGCTCCAGACTCAGACTCTGGTTTCATTGCTAGAGGCACCATGTCTGCTGTGGGATCGGAGTCCGCCTCTGCATCCAGATTCGCCTCTCCTGCGCCAAGACAGTTTGGCAGAGAGACGTTTGGATCTTCTTCCCCTGCGCCAGCACCTGCAGTCAACGACGAGAGAGCTGAGTACGAGGCCCTGCTAGCCAAGGAGGCCAACGGAACTCTTTTGTTCAAGGAGAAGAAACCACTGAGATTGTTGAAGGAAAAGTTTGGAAACTAGTTAGAATCAGAAGAAGTTCACTTCTTTCACCCTGTTGTGTATCATTTTTGCCAATACATCCGTCATTGTCATAGCTCTTGGAGGCTCTTGTGTCACATCTAAATGAGAAAAGGTGCGCTGAAAAATAGCTATTTTAGCGGGATCTCAAGAAGGTCGTGTGCGTCCATATTCCACCGTGTCTGAAAAATTAAATGGAGTGAAAGAAAAACACGTAAATTTTGCGGACCTACGATCGTTGGAAACAGTGTTTCACCACGCATTCAAGGCTTACAGGTCAGCAAGAAGGCTACACAACAATCAAAACGCTTCAAAATGTCTACTTTTTTTGATGATATGAAAAAATCCTTCACGGACGTCCCAGTGGTGGACGGGAAGGTTTCCACGGCGGAATTCCTTGAAGCCTCCGAATCTCTAGTGAAGCTGTTTGGTAAGTGACGTTCAGATGTTTCAGCTGGACTTTTTTACTAACACGACAATCCAGACTTACTGGGATCGTCTGCTTTTGCTGTTGTCCAAAACGACATGACTGGAAACATCTCGAAAGTGAGAACCAAACTGTTGGCCTCTCCAGATAAGAGTGCTACTCTCCAAGACCTGATCCTGTCGGAGGTGACCGAAAAGAAGAAGACTGCTACACAAGGACTACTGTGGTTGTGTAGAGGACTGCAATTCACGGCAGTTGCCATGAGAGAAACCGTCTCTAACCCTTCAACGGAGCTGTCCAAAACCTTCACGGACGCATACTCCAAGACCCTGATCAAGTACCACACCTTGTTGATCAAGCCTATATTCAAGCTGGCCATGAAGGCCTGTCCATACAGGGCCGATTTCTTTTCCAGATTGGGTGCTGATCAAGACAAAGTTCTTGCACAGTTGGAGGCTTGGCTAAGCTCGCTGGAGAGCATTGTCAAGATCATCATGGACTTTTTCGAGAGTGGAAATTACGGAAAGGGACTGTAAGACATGTTTTGCGCAGAGAATTTTATTACCATTAGCTTGTGCTGGACCACACCAGAGTAGACAGAGTTTAAGTTCCAAATGTTGACAAAGCCGATAAAAAGTATTAAAAAAATTAACTTAAAAAAGTACAATATGATGAGCTGAAGTTTGAACAGTCAAGTATAAAAGCAGTAGAGTAGTGTTTTTGTGTCACAAGCCATAGATGAAAACGTCATCCTTACAACATAGCCAAGAACAGAGCAGCAACGGTACCGAAAACGGAAACGTTGTTGATAGAAGCACCGGCCTTGGAGGAAGAAGAGCTTGCGGAAGAAGTAGCTTCATCGGCGGATCCGCTGGAGGTACCGGAGGTCTTGGAAGCAGACGAGGAAGAAGCGGTGGAGGAAGCAGAGTTGGTCGAGGAAGTCGACTCAGTCTTAGCGGAACAGACAAACTTGTCACCCTGGATAGAACCCTTTTTGTCGAGCTTGGTGAACTCATCACAGTCGAGTTCTCCGGTAGTCTCCAAGTCGAAACCACCTCTCACGCTGGTCAGAGATGGAAGAGTTGCGTTCTCAAAGTCACCCTTCAAGATCACAGCACCACCAACAGACTTGAGGTCGTCAAAGTTGTCGATAGAACCGAGCTTGGAGTTGTTAACAATGACGAAACCACCACCGATGCTGGTCAAACCAGAGAAGTCGAGCTCGGTCAATTCATCGTTGTTCTCAATGGTCAAATCACCACCAATCTTGGTGATGGTGGAGAAGTCAAGAGAGTCAACGTTGGACTCGAAGAAACCAACGGAGGAGTTAACAACGCTGATGTTGGACATCGAGATCGAGGAAACCGAGTAGAAAGTGATGTTGTTAGCCCAAGAAAGCTTGTCGAAAACAACTTCAGTGTCCTCACCGTTGTAAGAAACGGCCAAACTGTTGGAAACGCTCTCAATGTCAGAGTTGATGGAAGCCAAGTTGAGGTTGTTGTTGATGTCAAACAACTCAACACTGGATGGGTTCAAACCGTCCAAAGATTCCAATTGGGTGTCCGAAATCAAAATGGATTGACAGTCGGTAACAACAGTCAAACCAGTGCTGGTCAGAGCTGGCAAGGTCACCCAGTTGATGGAACCAACCGACTCAAGAGAACCAAACGAAAGAGTGTCCAAAATGGTCAATTGCTTCAATTCAAGTTGCTCAGTGATGGTAGTCAAAGAGTCAGCAGCAATGGAAGTCAATGACGTGGCGTTGAAGGCAGTCAAAGAACCGTAGATGGCCTTGACGTTGGCGATGGAAGCGGTACCAAGATCACCAGTGATGTAAATACTACCTTCGATAGCAGTACATGAGGAGAGATCGTCCAAGTCTGACTGTGCGGTAACAGTAAGAGTGTTGGAGAACGAACATCCCGAAGGAACGGAAATCGATGTAGTGGATGTAAGAGTGGAGTCTAGAGATGAAGATCGGGATGTTAGTATTTTTCTTTTTGAGTCGTCAAATGAGGTCGTGTACATGCGAATCCTCGATTTTTTTTGGCTGCCAGATCTGAGTTCTCGGACTTTGTCCGACATGCATCGACGCGACGTTGATGAGATTCAGCGTCGATCCGCGAAACAAGACACCTCCTTTCGCGGCGTGTTTGCGGCGAAGGAGGTATTCAAAGTCAGCACGAGAGCGCATGCGCACACGCCCTGGCAGATAAACTCGCAAAAAGCGCACTTGAGACGTGATGGCGATCCCAACTGGCGCAAAGTGCTCCGCCTTGCTCGCTTGTTATGCTTTGCAAAAATGTATGCATCCAGACAACAACACGATGAGCGCACACCTCACACCAGTTTCGAGAAAATTTATCCCCCCTTGCCAAACCCCGACCAGTTCGCGAGTTCTATTTTAAGCAACAGAAAAAGTGAACGTTCGAGTGCGGCCTGATCAGCAGGAATCAAGCGTATTGGAGGAAGCGGTGAGCTGAGACGAGCGCGGGCGACGGCGAGTAAAAACTCAGCAATTAGAAGCCAACTTTTAACGAGAGATCGAAGGAAGGGATTTGTATGGCTATTGAGCCAGTTAAAACCTCTGTAGCTGAGGAATGATTCAAAGCCCAAACAGAATTCAAACTTCACGGTTTCGCCGAACGGGTATCACACCATCATGTCACGTATTTAATGCCATCTTACTGTAGCGGGAAGCGGCCTGGATACGATCTGACATGGGCAGTATCGTAGACAGCGTCCACTCCTTCCACAATCAGGGGCATTAAACGATTCTCTATGCGACGAAGCCAACAATTAAAACATCATGAGTGAAATACTTACTGAGAGAAGTGGTCTCGGCAGCGAGAGCAGATCCGGCCAAAGCCAGCAAAGCGAAAGACTTGAACATCATCTTGATCCTCCTGGTGAAACCGATATATAACAGGTTTAACAAGTGTTGTTGGTCTAGTGAGTCTTTCAAAGGGATGAAGATAAACAAGAAGAAGAAAAGTATAACACTACTCGAGATTAGAAAGGAAAATAAAACAGAATCAAAAATAATTGAACTCCCTGGCACAACACTTCAGCCAGTACTTGATTCTGTTTTGGACGGCTGAGAAAATTCTTATTGTGAAAATTAGCCCCATACAATGAAACTGGGCCAGCTACTACCTTCCCACCGGGCAATTTTTTCGCTTGCCCGCTGAAAACAGCTAAAGTGAATGCACAATCCGCAGACTTCAGCTTGTATTCCCCGGCAACCGGGGCCGGCAACCATGGCCACACTTACAAAACAGGTGAAAAAAGTTGTGAGTGGGCCAATCGCGCACGAGAACCTTGTTTTTATTTTTTCGTCCTGCACAATCCTCTATTGTTGGAAGGGGGCGTACAAACTACCACGTTATTTACACTTTGCCGTTTTAGTAATTGTAATTGGCAAAATGGTGAGCACTTCTATTGTGAAGCTGTGTTCAGAGCAGGATTGTTGAAGTTGGCTGGTTTTTCCCGCCAGGCGACATTCGCCGACCCCACCGCCAAAACAATTTCGGATGCGGAAAAACACCTCCATGGGCCATGGGATTGCTACCTATCGCTAGATGAGCGGTAGAGTCAGGTGTTTGTGTTGCCGTTTGTGATTGTTTGACATGTTGTTCTACTGAACCACGACCACGGAATGCGTGTGTTGATTTTGTTTACGTTTGGAGAGCTTGCGTCTATGTTAGTAAACACGGAAACAAGCGGCCGGCTGTAGTAGATCTCGGATCATGGGATCCTCGTGGCGTTTCCGCAGGCTAGACTCGGCCTGACCGACCCCCGGCCCCGACCCCAACTGCAGTGGGTCCTTAGGCCCGCTTTGCCTCAGCGCGTGGTTATTCCGCGCGCGTCCGGGAGATCGTTCGCCACCCCGGCTCCGTAGTTACTATAGCAATTGTTTATGTCTCATCGTTCTTTTGTCGCCGCGACAGCTCGGGCTTCGTGCCATGAAACTCTAAGCCCAGGCCGATCTGATAGTGAATCTGGAACAGGGCGACTGAAAGCCTTTGCCGAGATGAAACGGTTTCTGAGCGGGCGTTACAATCCACATTTCCGTACCATATCATCTGTCTCTCTCGCCGTGAGACCGCGACCTAAACACGCACGCAAAGCCGATCTTTCAAGGCTCCCGTCTCTTTAGGTACTTTCTAGCTTTTTCTTTGTCACGTGCCTTGAGCCATCTATTTTTAAAATTCGCAGGCTTGGCGCTGCCCGACTGAAACTTCTTGACAGCTTCAGCTGCCAGGGGCCATCTTTCAGGCGCCAGAACGTTGCCGTCGCTGCTCGGTCGATCGACTAGTGACCGCGACAAATGTGTTGTGGCGACCCGCCGCTTAACACTGTAAAACATCCGTGCACACTTTAGAGCGCTGGTAGTGAGTCGAATTTTTTCTTCTTCCCTGCTTACGCAATTATGGTCCCCGCATAACGGATTTGCAATGACGCGGGTGCTTGTCAAAAATCTCGTCAGTTTCAAACATGAAATGTGGATCGAAATAGCCGCAGACTTGACCCCACATTTTAATCAGAGAGTCAGTCTCTACCCCTGAATCATTCCGCTTGCAGCGACTGGTCTGCCTGCCTACTCACACACTAGACGCTTAGGCCAGCGATCAGTGAAACGAGTCGCAGCAAAGCGTGACTCACTGCAAACCTGTGATCTCGTATTAACGCCTGTGCATGCGACCGGAAACCCCAAAGAAGGATAAGGTCATCTGTAGGCCAAGCGGTAAAGACAAGTATGCAGTAGAACATCTACGTAAATGTTAGGCTTTTGTGACACGTAGTAATGCGCTCGTATACAACAAACTCGACATTTTATGCCCACAAGAGCGACAATATTGATCGAATTTCAAAGTCGCGTTTACTACCAATCACTAAAATGGCTCAATCAGTTTAATGCGTAAGATCTTCTATCGAAAGACCGCGATGTATTCAAGAATAGACAAGTCTCAGTGTCTATATAAATCCTATTTGAACTAAATTCCCAAAAAATGTAAATATAAAAATAAACCCAAAAAAAAAACCAGACATTTCATTATGTCAAAATGTTGAAAATTAGTCCAACTTGTGAATTGTCCCAATGCGCCCTAATCAGCTTTATAACCTTCCGTCCTTGATTAGAACTTGAAGTGCTAACCAATTTTCACTTTCTGTCGTGATGTGATCCCATTCCATTCCCCGTGTTCCCATCGTCTGTACCGTTATGACGTGGACGACTAATAGTACATTTGTAATACATTGCAGTATTTCTATTCGGATGATCCTGATTTGTTGTTGTTGTTGTTGTTGTTGTTGATGATGATGACAACGCGTGATCGCGATTGATGTTGTGATGAAAGTTATTTCTTCACAAATTGAGTGAAGTTTGAGTCATTGAGCCATCCAATTTTCTCATAAGATGCATATAGTCTGCTTGCCTTGTTCACGTCGATCTTACAAGCCTTCTGAGCATCTGTTCTTCTAAACGGCAGACCAGATCTCTGTCTCTTCACTTTTTCGTGGAAAATTCTTCTCTTGGAGTCGAGGTAGACATTGGCTGGCAATCTCAAAGTAGAGGCCAATTGCACCTCTGCGGGGTGGAGTTCGCCAACTAGTGGATCCTGACTCAAATCCATAGCCTGTCCCTTCCACTCAGTTTTGAGGTATCTGCTATTGTTTGGAAGGGACGAGGTAGGTGGAGAGTAGTCAGGAATGGCTTTGTAATCAAAGTTGTATGGAGGAACTGAAGAAAACGATGGAGAATCAACTCTTCTGACCACTGGCTTCCTCTTTTTTGGAGTCAATGGTCTGGAAATGCCTGCATCGTCTGACTCTAAAGCAACAGAATTCTCCCTCACCAATCTTCTAGTACGTGGTCTGTCCGTCTCAGTATCGCTAGAAACGTACTCCCGCGTTCTTGGAGACGTTCTGTATCTGTAGTTCATTGCAGAAATATTGCTTGTGGCAGTCGACTTCTTGGAAGAAGCGCCATAACTTGACACAGAGGGTGCCACATTCACCAATTGGTACTGACTCAAAAACTTCATTTGTCTTCTTTTGAATCCTGGTGTCTTGAGGTCTCCGTAAGGGTTTATGAACAAAGAAGTATCTTTGAGATCCTCAACAGGAAAACTTCTTTTCTTGCTAGAGCAAGAGTCCTCAGTAGCATCTGTTTCAACTTCGTCTTTTTCTTTTTGCTCCTCTTCGGATGAAGATTCGATGTTGTTGACGTCGATCTTGGTCACCGTTGTTGCTTTAGGGAAAAGCAGCTGAGCAAACCTTGTGTCGCTCTCATCGAAAGTGAGAGCTCTGGTATAAGGCGACAAAGGAGGGGAGGGAATCGTGGTAGACGCAAATTCAGCTGGTACCGAAGGGATAGTATCTGTAAACGATCTCTTACCCATAGTTTCTGCGGTTGAGGATTCAAGGGTCTGACTGTTTTCCTTCCCATTAGAGTTAGCGCCCTGTTTAGAGGTGTTTTGGCTCATAGCTAATTGAGCGGTAGTCGTTTTCTTAGAACCGTCGTGACCAGGCGTTAAACAACCGTCGACTTGTCTCGTTGCGCTCAAGTTCTCGCCCAAATGGTAAAGTAACGAAGACATTTGAATTGGGCCCTTCCAAACAAATTGATCGGTAATGTTTTGAAAGGCGAGTGAACAGTGTAGTAATTGCTGGAATTGAATACTCTCTTTGTGATCGAGGGCTCCAGAACGTTGTGTTCGTTAGATTGTGCGTTGTTGTGCCTACTTGAGGTCTTTTTATAATCGAGGTAACCAAACGAAAACAATTGAATTTGGAAAGGGTTCGCAACGAAGCTAATATAGTTAAAGACAACAATTCTGGGTTTCAGATGACTATTTATAAGCTATAGAAAACCCAACTAAGGTAATAGGAAAGAAAAAAAAATTTAAAAAAAAGAAACAAAATTTTTACAAAAAACTTGTCAACAACGCTGCAAAAAGAAACGCTGACAATAGAGATAAATGTTTCCGGTATCGGTTTGAATAAGACGTTGGGAAGAAAGTTTGGAGTAGCTGGGGAATTGTCAAGATAGAAGAAGAATTGAGTTTTCCCAGTAAGTCAATTGTGCTCTTTGCAAGCAATTGCGTATCGTGCAACATGGATTGCAAAAGAAATAGTCGTGATCAAGTGAATTGCAATCCAATCGATCGGAAATGGGGCAATTTGTTTGATCAATTGGCTATTGATCGCGCTTTGTGCGAGTTTCACTTGTTTTGACACCGGCCGGAAACCACAGCCGGTTCATAGCCGGATTTCGATTATTAAAACAATAGAAAGTTTTATTACGTTTTGAATTAGCGCACGACCTCTTCAATTATCATGCAAGTAATTCTGCTCTTGTACCTACTTTGTAGACGACCCTCTCTGTACCGCGACGGAGAGCCTGACCGAGCGTGCCATTCAAGTCTCTAGGATCAATTACGACTCTTCCCTCAACACGTTGGGCTCTGCGACCACGCCACCAACTGGAGTTACGGAGAAACATGGATGTCTTAACCATCGCGTAGTTGAGGCTGTACGAAGACAATTCCCGGCGTTTTCCTCATTTCGCTGACACCGATGTACAGTCGTTTACCTCTAGCCAAAAAAAGTCTTTTCTTTTAGCCTAGCGTCGGATGGAACGAATTAAAAATTAGAGCCCCAGATAAGGCAATGCACGCAAATCCCTTTTTATCCTTTAGATGGCCCCATTTGAACAAAACGCGCTTTCCGATGCAGTCTACTTCCTTTTTCCTGCAAGATCATTCTCAACGCTGTTTAAGCCAGTAAGTGATAGATACTATATAAAAACTGTTTTTTTTGTTCTTTTTTTTTTTTTTTTTTTTTTTTTTGGAAACCGGAAACCTGCGGTTCCGCATGAAGGGAACACCCTAAAAGGACATGCTGCGAAGATTCCGATCTAGCCTACACCCGCTAAGCACAATCACAAGATTGTAATTTCACGAAACGATGTAGCTCAATAATTCCTCCCAGTTTGAGTACACTTCGGTGTTAATTGCCTAGGTGTTGTTAGCGACCGTTGTTGTTTTCCATGATGCGGAAACCTTTTAACTTTTGATACAGTTCTTCAACTCTCCATCATAAACGACGTTTGTCAAGGTTGAGTTCTCTACCCCCTCCCTTGTTATCAACCATGTTAAGGAATCCGCAACTTTAGGTTTAATGGTAACCCCATCTCTTGTATCCTGATTATGCTTCTTTTTCTGTGTAAGTGAGGCTCAAAAAAATTTCAAACAACAAAAAAGTTTTGTCGGGTCGAAAAACGTTTTATTGTTGTGACGTAGAAAGACTTTTTCCGACAGCACGATAAGGAAGAATCGAGAGTTAAGCAAGAAAACATGATAACGCCGTTCTATCTTGATGAAATTTGGAAGCAGAAATGAAACCGAACCAGACTTTTACGCAGAGACTTAAATCACGTGGTGGAGATTAGCAGAGGATCGCAAGATGAACTACTGGATTTCAGGCACGGCTCACCATAGAGAAGAACCCCGGGAATCTCGACGAAGCTTTCGCTCATAAAGACGTGAGACTGGAATTCTCGATGAATAATAATCGCTGGTTTACCGGATCAACGTTCTGGTTTCATCAGACCCTGAAAGCCGTACAGTTTGCTGTCCAGGGAAATGCTTCTTCCTTTCTATCGTCTGGTGTAAGGATGGCTTTCTCGGTTGGTTTTTTTTTTTTGTTTTTGTGAGTTAAAAAGTCAAGAAAGTTTTACTGCGTGTAAAACAAGATTTCAGGAAGAGTACAGACCTACCAACCGACCGAAAATGGAACAGGACCGGAAAAGAACGCTAGCCAGCTGGTTGGAAGCAAACGATGAAGCGCTTGATCGAATTGAAGATCCAGTCGCTCAAGACGAGGAGCTAAGTGACGAACACTACGATCCTAACTTTTGCATTGATTGTCGCCACATGCCGATGGAGATCGAGTGTCTGACTTGTCAAGAGCCATTCTGTGGAGTGTGTTTTCAGTTTGTGCATAGGGGAGGATCCAGAAAGAATCACGATACCCGCAAAGTCGTGAAAGAGGAAACAGATGGTGAAGAGGAGGCTAGTGAGGACGAGGGTCTCGAGGTTGCGGCGGACTTGACTGCAAAACAAGCCAAGAGTGAGAGTGAATTGGATCAGATCATACTTAACGGAATCAAAAAGAGTGCAAAGTTTGCACCAATGAGGCTTTCGTACGACGAAAGACAGCTTTTACGCTTGTTGGAGGCTGCACTGAGTGTCTCTGAATACACAGACAAAGTGGACATTTTGTCGTACAAGTCGAAGACTAAGAGGATAGTTGAGCAATTGAGGGAAATGTGCTCTATTTTAGCCGGGCTGGTGGTCTCTTCCAACATGAAAGTTGGTCAAAAGTTAATCCAAGACAAGACATTTGTGGATAATGCCCAGTGGTATAAAACCGTGTTTGAAATTGGCAGACGGTACAAGATCATGAATCCTGAGAGAATGCGGGACACCTTTGGCAAGCTCTGCTACATTGTGATGGATTCGCGTCTTCCTGAGGTGAAAGAGCACATGGAGTTTGATTTGTATTCTCCAATCAAGACTGTGCAGGGGCTCCTGGAGTCCAAAGGAGATCCGACTGCTTTGAACTTGCTCCAAGACCCGCTGATCATTGCTGCCACAGCTGAGATCCGGCCTGAGGGCAAGTCACGGAGTCTTATCAGTCGACAGATCAAACAGAAGGAGGCTGCTATTGAGAGATTATCCACCAGGTATTCTAAAGCAAATGGACTGACTAGGGAGGAGGTGAGACAGGTTTTGTACTCGATTGGCGATTTCAACGCGTACACCAACAAAAACAGAATACCCGTGATCAATATGGTGAAGAGATTGGACACCTTATTCAAAGATTCCGGTTCGTCGATGCAATATTCGCTCGGAATCAGATACGGACACGCCGGGGCAAGACTCACC
This sequence comes from Ogataea saltuana, assembly GCA_030674545.1. Lineage (NCBI taxonomy): Eukaryota > Fungi > Ascomycota > Pichiomycetes > Pichiales > Pichiaceae > Ogataea > Ogataea saltuana. Next base: position 490,148 of record JAKTYV010000009.1, read on the forward strand.
CACAACCACGAGAAACAGTATCTGTACGTCAAACAAGCTTTGGAGCTGTGGTCTCACGTGATGCGGGACATGATCGAGCTGTGGTCTGCTGCTGACGAAGATCTTTTCAACGGAGATAAGTATCGGCTCGCAGACACCGGTCAGGGGCTCAACAGAATCAAGGCATGTCCGATCTTGTATAAGAAGATGTACAATATTCTGCACGAGGTTCAGCGCAAGTTTGATCATTGGGTCGGTGTTCCTGTGATCCATTTGGGTGACGATGCGGTTCCTAACGCACTATTCTTCCTGGATAAATATATCCAGATTCCAAGCATCCTGATACCAATCGACCGGTGCATCGAGGAGATTGGCAACTTGGTCCGAGACCCGTATCTGGCCTCATACGTTGACAGTCAGTTTGGATCAGCGGAGGATCTCAGAAAGACCATTCTGTGTGACTATTTTAAGCACGGATTTGACGGCTCGGGAGCAGATAATTTCTACTTTGCGGGCTCGTGCGTGGACGCCTCCTCCACCTCCAGCTGTGAGTTCTGTAACAATATCAGCAAGAAGAATTACCACAAGATATTCATGCTGACGGGGTTCACAAACTTCAACGGGGAGGGATATTGAAAATGTCACGTGAGTATGGTCACGTGCCACGAGGTGTGAGTTTTGATAGATTTTGTTTTTTTCCGCACTTGTTACCCCTCATCGGTTATCGGGGAAAAAAATATCAAGTCAATTACAGATCCAAGTGATCAAATCGTATGAGTCCGGTTGTTCTGATTTTGCGGTATAAAAGTGGCGGGTCCCACGCAATTGGTACGAGTCGGCGTTTTCTGGTATCGTAGAAGGCTGGAGAAGCGTAGAGGGAGTATGTTGCGTCTAGTCTTGGTGAAACGGGTTGCCGTGAGCTCGCCTCGGAGGTTTTCGCAAAGCGTGGTTCCCCGGGTGAAATACCTGAAAAACGGATTCCCAGAGAGCTATACCTACTGGCAAGCATTGAAGATCTGGTTGGACGGACAGCTAGACAGAGCGCAGGATCAGCGGGCCCACGACAACCTTTTGGAGTGGACCCTTCCCTACTTCAACAAGGAGATCGACGGCGTTGTTGCGCGCAATGTGAAGACGCCAATTGACGACGCGGGCAACTTTCTGAACGAGATTCGGGTTGAAAACACCAACCCCAACGGCCGTCCAACGCGGCACTTAGTGATGCTGCACGGATACGCGGCCTCTGGTGGTTGGTGGTTCAAGAACATTGATGGGCTGATACAAGGTCACGACAACACCACGCTACACGTCTTGGACCTTCTCGGATTTGGGCTTTCGAGTCGGCCTAAAATTGAGTTCCCGCTAGACAACAGAACTCCGTTGAAAATTGAGTTTGACAAAAGCAACTTGCAGCATTTCAAACACATTCACAAATCCTTACACCACCCCGCGACTTTTAAAATCTCGGGATCAAACCTTTCACGGTATCTGCAAAATCAGGAGTCAGTGATACGTGAGGTCGAGGACACGTACGTGGACTCGATTGAGCAGTGGCGTGTCAATACAGGCGTGCAGAAGTTCGATCTGATGGGCCACTCATTAGGGGGATATCTAGCGTTGTCGTATGCGTTGAAGTACCCGGATTCGGTGGAGAAGCTGATACTAGTGAGTCCCGGGGGCGTCGAAAGATCTCCGTTTGCAATTACAAACCCACGGTACAATAGGGACTTGGCAGCCAGTATGGAGTTCAAAACGTCCCAGTGGCCGGGGGACTACGGGTTTCTGGGCCGATATCCCATGATCAAGGACGGATTCAGGATGACGTGGAACCACAGGATCTCCGCGTTCACGTGGATGCGATTGTTTGGTCCGATTAGCGTGCGTGTATTGTCAGGACGAAACATCCGAAAGCTGAGCCGTTCGGGCAGCCTAGATCAATGGCACGAAATAGACCTGTTTCTGCAGTACATCTACCAAACTAGCACAAAAAGATCGTTTTCGGAAACGGCGATAATGCGCATTTTTGATTCAAGCATTGTTGCCAAGATGCCCATGTTGGACCGGCTGTCGGCACTGGAGGCGAGCGAGTCTTTGTGGATCTACGGCGAGCACGACTTTATGTTCAGCGATTGCGGCCGCGCCGCCGTGCAGGAGCTAGCCACGTTTGGCCGCAAGGCTTCCTTCGAAACGGTTTCCAACGCTGGCCACAATCTGTATCTAGATAACTACCGGGAGTTCAACAAAAAGGTGGTTGACTTCTTGGGATGGTAGATCCCAAGATATTCAGGATGATGCACGGCAAAAAAAAAAAAAAAAAATTATTCTTTTAAGACACCTGGCATGAGAGTCGAAATCGGCGAAATTGGCCACTTTTGGTCTGCTATTACGCGTGAAACGGCGTTCTTGGCAGATTGGGTTACTATTCTCAAGAAACCAGCCACGTAGCCACGGCATCTGCTAGCATTAGAGCGAACGCAGCAGGGGTAAAAAGAACAACACCTCCCTAGCTAAGCCTGGCTCGTGGAACAGCACCACGAGTAGTTAATTCCACGTGTGGCCCCTTTATCGACTTCCGTTTCCGGAAACGAGGGCTCATCAACATGTTGCGACAGTAACGAGATTTCAATTGATGCGACGGGGATTGTCTGCGGGTGGCTGGCTCGCCTGTCTCGCCATGCTCGACCGTCCAGCACCGGTGCAGCACACGGGATATTCTCTGTTACCCGGCCCCTCGTCTCTATCTGCAGTCAATTTTTATTTCCTCTTTGCGAGTCGGCCTGACCTTGTGTTCGCGCCCGCCGCAGCCTCTATTGTTTCCCTGTGAAAAAAGTCTTGTTCTGTTTTCGGCGGGGCCCGAATTCCCGTGGCGCGGCAGCAAATCCTGCCACCCTGCGTCTACCACGAGCGGCAGGTCGCGCACCGTCCCCCGACGCGCGTGTCTGCGCGCGGTGCAACTGGTAATGATACGTGTTTTTTCTGTTTTCAAGCGTACGTGTTGAATCAGGACGGGTGGGCAGCCAGCAAAGCAGTTAGCGTGAATATATAAGGATTGATTTGTCCCTGGTAGAAAACGGATTATTTCGACCATGTTGTATTTGTTCTTTTTTCCTCTTCTCTCTTTGACTTTGTTTTAAGGCAAAACCTCCCCCTACCCCTCGTTATCTAATACCCACACACAAAATGAAAGGATTAATTCTGGTTGGTGGTTACGGTACTCGTTTGAGACCGCTGACCCTCTCTGTGCCAAAGCCACTGGTTGAGTTTGGTAACAGACCAATGATCTTGCATCAAATTGAGGCTCTCTCTGCCGCAGGATGTACCGATATCGTCCTGGCTGTCAACTACAAGCCGGAAGTGATGGTTGGTGCCCTCAAGCAGTACGAAGAGGAGTACGGTGTCAAGATCACCTTCTCTGTTGAAGAGGAGCCTTTGGGAACCGCTGGTCCTTTGAAGCTCGCCGAGAAGATCTTGACCAAGGACGACTCTCCAATTTTCGTTCTTAACTCGGACGTTATCTGTGAGTACCCTCTCACTGAGCTGCTCGACTTCCACACCAAGCACGGTGGTGAGGCCACCATCGTGGCCACCAAGGTGGACGAGCCATCCAAGTACGGTGTCATTGTCCACGACAGAGACGTGCCAAACCTCATTGAGAGATTCGTTGAGAAGCCAGTTGAGTTTGTCGGTAACAGAATTAACGCTGGTATCTACGTCCTGAACCCAGGTGTCATCAGTCTCATTGAAATGAGACCAACCTCCATCGAGCACGAGACTTTCCCAATCTTGGTTGAACAGAAGAAACTCTACTCGTTCGACCTGCCAGGCTACTGGATGGATGTCGGTCAGCCAAAGGACTTCTTGTCCGGTATGTGTCTCTACTTGTCTGCCTTGACCAAGAAGAGCTCAAAGCTGTTGACCCCAACCTCCGAGCCATACATCAACGGTGGTAATGTCTTGATCGACCCAACTGCCACCATCGGAAAGGGCTGTAAGATCGGTCCAAACGTTGTCATTGGTCCAAACTGTATCATCGGTGACGGTGTTAGAATCCAAAGATCCACTATCCTCAAGAACTCCCAAATCAAGGACCACGCTTGGGTGAAGTCCACCATCGTCGGATGGAACTCCACCGTCGGTAAGTGGGCTAGATTGGAGGGTGTCACTGTTCTCGGAGAGGACGTTACCGTCAAGGACGAGGTTTACGTCAACGGTGGTAAGGTGCTTCCGCACAAGTCTATCAAGGACAATGTTGAGACTCCTCAAATTATTATGTAATAGCGACATATACTTTCTGTCACTTTATCTTTGTGTTTAATTATTTCACTTTCACTTACATTATAAAATCTTCTCGTTGCTTCATACTCCGCTAAACGCCTAGTGGCTGCCACTCTCGTCACAAAGTGTACCCACTACTCGAGACTGTTTCCGCTCTGTACAAGACCAACTGGGGTGCTCTGCTGGAGTTTTCAAAAACATACACATCTCTACACCAATAAGTTTCCCTACTTTTTTTTTTTTACTCACCTGTCTGCACCAGATTTGAAAACGAAACTGTTTTTGTAGTGCCTTCTTCCTTCTCCAACCTTTAGGGAGTGAAGTTCGCCTTTGTTTTCAATTGTGTCCCGCTGTTCAGTCAATCGTTTGCCAGCTTCTCGTGCTAGATACGATGGTTTCGTATGGGTCTTTAGAGGAGCAAGAGCTGGAGGTAAGTGTAAAAAACGGATCCTTTTGTTCCAACGATACTAACGCATGTCCAGGAATTTGGGTTTCAATACAAGAAACCAGTTCAACTATTCAAAACAGACGAGTGCAGCATTTCAGAGGATGAGTTTTTGAATTATCTTGCCATCTCAAACAGGAACAAACTTATCATAGCGTACACTAATAGACAGATCAAACTAGTGCCCATTGCTGGGCTGAACAAGACGTTGAACAACGATACAGACCAGGACACGTATCCAGCGCCAGAAGGAACCGTTGTTGTCAATGTGCCGTTTACAATCACACAAATCGCACTCAACAGTGACGAAACACAGCTCTTTTTTGTCCGTGCTGACGGCAAACAGTGGAGCGTGGCCAGCGCCCCAATCGAATTGTTGAAGTCGGGGGAACTCAAAAACACTGAGCTGTCCGCTTTTAGCGAGCCTGTGGTCTCACTTACTTGTAGCAGCTGCTACACGAACGTTGCTGCTGTTGTGCTGAAAAACGGAGACTTGCATGTTTTGACTAACTCTTCGTCGCTTTTGAAAAAAGACGTTGTTTGTGCCAGTTGGCTGAATTCAACTACAGGCGATTTGTTTGTGGGCTATCAAGACCAGCGCTTGGAGATAGTCTCAGAGTCGGGAGCAGTTGTCGCTGACCTGAAAATCGACGATCTAGATGATCAATTGAAACCAATTTCCATCTCATCAATTGCTGAAAACTCTTGGCTCGTTGTCTTTGGAGGAACTTTAGAGGTCGAAGACGACTCTGAGTATCGCTCGTTTGCTGTGACAAAAACCGGTAATGATTTCAACGTCCTGGAGGCCGTTGACGTTTGCTCGCCGTTTGGTTCTGTTCCTCGATCGGCCTCGTTTTATCCCGCTTCACTCCACAATTGGAGCACGGAATATCCCGATTTATTGTTCATAACGGGCTCCAAGTGCACAGAGTTCAACACATTATCCAAAACCCAGCAAATTTTACAGTTGAACGACTCCGACCGCGCCCAAATGCCGCTAGATCCAGACAGCGGCGACGATGACACTCCCCTTGGTCTCGTGTTGGACTTGAACAACACAGAGCGGGTTCTTCAACCATGTCTTTTGATCGAAGAATCGACTCCGCTTCCTAGGCTTGTCGTTCTCAGTAACCGTGGACAGCTCTTGACCTGGAATATTTGGTACACCAAAGGTATTATTTCTTCAGAGATTGATCTTAGTGCCGCACTTGCTTATGAAATGAATCGAGCACAGAGTTCGACGTCAGCAGCCTCTTCGGTGCCGAAGATTGAGGAGACTCCAGAATCACCGGCACATGACACGAAGAAGAGCATTTTTGACACTGCTCCTGCCAACAAGTTGTCGAACCCCTTCCAGTCTGCAAGCTCACCAAATCCGTTTTCTTTTGGTGTCCCCTCATCCACAGCTACCCGACCAACTAAAGAAGAGAAACCTCCTCCCACTGAAAACTCCGCATTTGGTCAATCAACGCCAGCCTTTGGCAAATCTGCGTTTGGCCAAACCTCGTTTTCCATGAAAAACAACGCTTCAGCGCGGCCTACGGATCTTACCGTGCCAGCTCAATCATCAGCTTTTGGCAAATTTGGAGGCGACTCGCCGTTTGGTGCTTTCAAATCGAGCGGAAACTCGCTTTTTGGTGGCTCTGGGTCTACTGGGACTTCAGCATTTGGCAATGTTAAACCGGCAGGAGAATCTCCTTTTGCAACGTTGAAGTCATCCAATGATTCGCCTTTTGGCTCATTCAAATCTACAGGAAACTCACCTTTCGGTGCGTTGAGCGGAAACCAAAAAAACCAAGGTTCAGCTTTTGGGGAAAAACCGTCTGTTTTTGGTTCCAGTGGACTCAAAAGCTCTTTGTTTTCAGGCGAAAACTCCACCACCAGTTTTCCTTTGGCTTCCAGCGGCTTTAATAAATCTGTGCTTGAAAGCGATAAGCCGGCGTTTTCTTCCGGATTCCCCTCTTCAGCACCGGCTGACGAGAAATCAAAGTCTTTGTTCTCTTTTGCAGGTGCTGACGACTTGAAATCGCCATTTGCTTCAATAGAATCCACAAAAAAGACCACGGCTGCTGTTGAAGAACCCGAACAAGAGAAAAAGATCACTGACTCGCTGAAATCTCCTTTTGACCTTAGTGGTTTGTCATTCGAGACGAGCAAACTCGGAACTTCCGGTTCTGCCATCGGAAACAGCATTGAGGAACTAGATTCCAGTTCTGGCCATTCTTCCGATGACAACTCTGACGAGGACGGCTCAGCTTATTCAGAGGATAACGCTGTTGGAAAAAGCAGTTTTGAGCCAGTGTTCCAACCCGAAAATCCCCACTCCGACCAAGCTGACTCTATGCCTGCGTCTAAAGAATTGGATTCCCGCGATAGCGGGAAGGGAAGTCCGGTGTCCCACGCTAGTGAGTCTATAGCCTCCGTTACCGATGGTGAACCAGCTGAAGAGTTGAATCCCTCTGAAGAGTTTTCCAACACGGAAGAAGCAAACGATACTGCTGTCTGCGAAGATGAGGAGAGACCTGCTTCTTTGCAATCTGAAGAGCCTGCTCGAAGTGTATCCTTTGAACCCCATGATGTTGAACTTCCGCTGGAGGAAACACATACCTCCGAAGGTCCTGTTGGCGAGAAGGTCTCAGCGCGTGTTCCAGAAGAGGCACCTGGGGTTGACGTTTCAAGGAGAAGCCTGGAAGGGTTTGATAGTCTTTCATCGGAGGCACCAACGGAAAACCCAAATGAGAAAGTTGATCAAGATCAAGATTCGTGTGCATTTTCATCGCCTGCTGAATCGAGTTCCAACGAGACGGAAAAGTCCAATAGTACACCATCTGACAAGCTGTCTGAGACGAAGGAGAGTGACGAGGAGGAATTCAAAACGGAGACGACCATGCCTCCCGCTAATTATTCGAAACCAGTGCTGGTGGACGCTGCTGTCTCGACGGTAGATTCTGACGATTCAGAGTATGAAGCCGAGACCGATGACGAAAGTGAAGCTGAGACCGAAGAAACAGAAGAGGAATGGAGTGCAAGGGAGATTCCCAAGTCAGCTCCCATTCTGATTTCCTTGGGAAACATTGAATATCCTGAGGCGAACGCAAATCCAATTCTCAGTGAGATGGAAAAGATAGTTTACGAAACAGAGGCTGATTTCGAGATTTTGGGTCGCAACTTTGAACAGCTTGACAGGTTCATAGCGGATCATTCTCGCGAAGACCTCCAACACACGTTCGAAGTCTCGGGGAGATTCCCGTTCTACTGGAGACTCGGAGAGGCCCAAACAGTGGCAGAAGCGATCGCGGGTGTCGAGCCAGACTATGTTGAGTTGAAGACCTCGTTGACTAGCATGAAGTCGGAGGTGATCCGGCTGAAAAATGAGCAGCTCAAGTTTTTCAAAGAGCTGAATGTGGCTCAGGTACACCTCAAGAGCTTCAAAGATAACGAGGATTCCAGGTCTCAGGACAAAAGCCGGCCATTGTCTTTTGAAAACTTGCAGAGAAGAGACAGGCTGACCAAGAAGCTGGCGTTGGTTCAAAACTACGAGAAAGAGATCCAGACCAAACTGTTCCTGCTGAATAGTCTTCTTTATCCCGACCAGGTTTTCAAAAACCCATCAAACCTGGAGCTGGTTCTATCGAGCATTGACTCCAAGGTGCGACTGCATCTGGACGTGCTCAAGACTCTTCAGAGCGAGATCAGCGAGGTGAAAGACAGCAGCCAAGCTTCTTCGGCTGGACAAATCGAAAGCCCGGAGCAAAGCGTTCTCGGTAACTTTGAAAAGCTCAGAGTCGCCGATTTGGTGTGTGAGGTGTCGGCCAAGCGGACGCTGCGCACCACGTTGGAGAGCCACACGCTGAATCTGAGGACGATTCCTTGAGGCCATTCAAGCTGGGCCGAGTATATACCGGTGTAAGGATGTTCTAATGAAAACAAAAAAATAAAAAAAAAAACAGAAGATAAAAGAGAAAAAACGAATCTCATGCCCGAGTCCGTTCTTTGTCTTCTCCAGGGCTAAACGACACTGGCGTCTGTGGCGCTGCAATTGACCTCTCACACGTCCGAAATGCAGCGGCAGAAGATCAATTTCAACCTGAACAATGCTCGAAATCGCATGAGCAAGCGAACCAATGAGGCCAGTCTGGTGGTGGGAAAGACTAGAGACCATCACGAAATAATCACCTCGCATAACCCCGGTGGGCCGCCGGGCAAACACAATGGGAGCAGTCCAGACGGAGGCTCTCAATGGAAGGAGTCGTCACCTGTCTCGGCGTTTGAGCAGCCGGCGACCCCGAGAAATGAACAGTTCACTGACGCTGGCTCGAATATAGAGGAGCCGCAGAAATCGAGCTCCGATTCGCTGTACATGGAGCCCGTTCAATTGAATGTCCGGTTCCACGAGAGCCGGACTTCGCAGGAAGAGGTGATTGTCGATCCTGGCTTGATCCCGGGGGTGAGAGACGGCTCAATCTGTGAGCTGGAGTGTTTGGAGGGCGCCCCTCGGAAGCTCTATTTCACCTTCAGGAGCCCCACGAGCGGCCAATCGAGCGTCAAGAGTCTGAAAAATGTGAACAACAGCCTGAGCAACAACAACTTCATATCGATCCAGTCGGGGCCCATCCAAACGCTTTTGGAGTTGAAACTGAGGAGTCCGGTGCTGGTTCGAGTGAAAGACAAGAAGGCCGTGGAGGCAGACGTTGTCGAGGTGTACATCAAGGACCTTCACTTGTCGAGAGGCGACATGTGGAACCTGTCGACTAAGCTGGTTGGACGGTGTTTGTATCGGTCGCAGCGGCTGTCGTTCTTGCAGGGTTCGATACGGGGCACGGCCAGCAAGATATACAGGAACGGACGGAAGGTTCTGTCCTCGTACATTGGAGAAAACACCAAGATCGTGTTCCGGTCCGAGTCCGCGCGGCTCATTTTCTTCATCCAGATCTCGTCCGAGATGTGGCATTTCGAGGAAAGCGGCCAGCAGATGTTCCACAAGCTGGTGAACTCGTTGTTTCCCAAAATCTTCCGGAGGTGGAAAAACCTGGGAACAAACCATCTCATCACGATTGTTCTTTTCAGCAGCGTGGACGTGGGCAGCGGGAACGTGGAGAAGTACGAGGCGGGCGAGAGACCGTCCGCCCGCAAAGACTACTACCGGGTGGTGGTTGATCAGGTGAGCATCCTGCTGTGGAACGAGATCATGTCTGCGCTGCGGCTCGAGTTTGCCAACTTCCAGCGCGAGATCAGACTGCGGTTGAATCCGCGGAGAACACACTCTCACCCCGAGGAGTACGTCATCCACGGCACGTTTCTGCCGTCTGTCAAGGGGAACCTGCTGGAGGCCATCAACCTGGGCATGAGCTTGGTGAGCGACGACTTCCGCGACCCGGATCTCCGGCACACCAACAACCACTTTGTCATCATCACCCCGGGCACAGGGATATTCGACGCCGATTACAGCATGCTCGCGCGAACCAGCCGGCTGATGATCACGGTGGACTCCACGATCGACGTGATCTGTCTGAGCCAGCCCCCGCTGCACGTGGTGCCGCTGTTCAGGTACCTGGACAACCAGGGGAAGCTGAAACACTGCATCCCCAGCTGGATGGACATTTCGTTCTGGAGCGACTCCACGCAGGCCGTGCAGCAATGGCTGCCGCGGTGCAAGATCTACGAGCTCCAGATGATGGGGGTCATGGAGAACGACCTGAGTGCCATCGACATACACCAGATGAACCTCAACAGCAACAGCACCAAGTGCGTCGTGGACGCCATGGAGGAGCACGACTCCGAGATCTTCAGTCTCTCGAGGCACTTGAGTGCCCGGGACGCCGCGGACACAAGGCCCCATCTGTCTGCGGCGTCCTTGGTCCCCCGCAAGTCTGGTGGCGGCAGCAACTCCATACAGGGGCAGGAGCTGACCATTGAAAAGCGCTCTTGTCGGAGCGCGGGCCGTGTGAGTGCCAACACCGAAGCGTCGAGCGTGGAAATCGCCAGGGGACTCGAGCCCCCCGACCTGACGTCCGCCAAGGCGTCTTCGCCGGCCACCTCGAACGCAGTGGGCGTGACCACCACGTCCAAGTCGAACGTTTCCGCGTTTGCTGCGCTGCTGTCGCTGGCCAAGACCGACAACAAGAAAACGTCGCCGAAGGCCTTTGACTTTGTCAAGCGGATCATCTCGTCCCCGATGTACTCTCCGGTGTCTCCGAACCCGAACAGCGCCTCGTCTGACGAGGACGTGCCGCGCCTCGACTCTCTGCCCGTGGCTGTCCCAGGGTCGGAGCAGGCCCGGGGCGGAGCGGAGCCGTTGAGAAGGACCAGCTCCGAGTCGGGGTCCTCCAGCGTCCGGGCGTCCCACGGCGGCGAGTCGCACCGGGAAACGGGCAACACGCTGCAGCTGGCGCTCAAGGGCGGCCAGCGGTATGCGAAGAAGGGCCCAAAGTCCAAGACAAGCGAGGAGAAAAGCTCGATCCTGAACAGCTACTGGACCAACGTGGAGAACCCGTCGAACGCAGTGACGTCGGAGCTGCTGGGGATGGTTTCGTACGGCCGCTGGCAGTTTGTGTTCCCGCAGAACGTGAAGCGCAAGTCGGTCAAGTGGAAGTCGATCTCGACTCCGGCGGCGCTGCCGCTGATGACCCCCGTGTTCCCCTCGGTGAGCGACTTCAACCAGAACTTCACGTTCCGGATCTACGACGTTTTCCTCAACCAGGCCGACATCAACGAGGGCAGAAACAGCGAGACCCTGATGAGGAAAATGATCTCCCTGAGACTGACTCTGGGCTTCCAGATCTGCGTCGCGGAGAACGTGGCCAAGGTGGAGAACCAGCGGAAGCCCAACGGCGACTCGAGGCTTCTGATACAGTACCTGAACAAGAAAAACTACCTGGGCTCCCGGATATACGTGAGTCTGTCGAACGAGATCCACCGCATCAGCTGTGACTACCACGGGCTGGTGAACGTTCAGGTTTACAAGAGGACGAACCGGCCGCACGACACCCTCGCGGACGGGTCGCGGTCCGACTACACTCCGAACGTGCGCACAAGGTACGCCGACGAGTACAGTCCGATTGTCATCGGAGCGTTGCAGGACGAGCCCCGGAACTACAACTGGAACCAGATGGACCAGGTTCTGGCCGGGTACGACGAGTCGGTGGAGGGAACGCAGAAACGGAGCCACCGCATCAAGTTTGTCATTCTGCCCACGGAGATCCCGGCCAACTCGTTCACGCTCGCGTCCGAGAAACTGACCCCCGAGGAGATCCGGCTCGAGGGGATCCGGGCGCTGATCTTCACCATCAACAGGTCGAGGTACCGCACGCTGGAGGAGAGAAAGCAGCGCAAGAAGGTGGAAATCACCCCCGAGATCAACTTCTACACGGGCAATCTGTTCACGTTTCTGAGCGCCGAGTCGGCCGAGTTCGCCAACAGCGACAGCAAGAAGCACTCGCTGTTCCAGGAGACCCGGTTTAACAAGAAGACGTCGCTGGCCAAACTGGCCCACGCTCTCGAGGGCGACAAGGGCATCCAGGTGGTGGACCGCAAGTGGCATCTGAGGACCCACGCCAACTGTTTTCTCGGAATGGACTTTGTCAGCTGGATGATCGAGAACTTCGAGGACATCGACACCCGCGAGGATGCCGTTGAGTACGGAAACGCGCTCATGGACCAGGGTCTGTTCCGCCACGTCGAGTCCAGGCATCGGTTCCTGGACGGACACTACTTCTACGAGCTGAACAAGGAGCTTCTGGCCGACGAGCAGCCGGACGAGCGGCCGGAGCCCGCGGTGAGGTCGCCCGTGTCCGCCCCGGCCACCCCAAAGAAACTCGACGACTCGACGGCCCGGTCCAGCTCCACGGTTCCGTCGGTTCCGTCGCTCAAGAACAGCGCGGTCACGCCGGCCCTGTCGCCGCAGGTCTCGGCCGGCGAGGAGGCGTCCAGTCTGCGCAAGATCCTGTCCAACAACACCAACTACACGCAGGCCTCGTCTGCCCCGACAGAAGCAAAGGAGGTTTCCCGGCGCAAGGTGGTTCTGAGCAGAAAGGTCCTGTGCGACCTCGACCCGAGCAACGTGTCGTGGCAGCCCGAGCTGCTGAACGTGCACTACGACATTGTCCACAACCCGGAGCACTGTTTCCACATCAGGCTCGAGTGGCTCAACAACACGTCGAAGCTGGTGGAGGACACCGTCAACAGCTGGGCCAAGCACTGCGAGCGCTACGGGCTGACGCTGGTGGAGACCCCGTGGGAGGAGCTCTGCACGCTGCCGGTGCGCAACCCGCTGCACTCGACGATCAACATCTCGCTGGTGTTCAACCCGTGGACAGACCCCGAGTTCGGCGCGGGCAACAGCGCCATCTTGGACGAGAACAAGTACTTCTACCACCTGTACATCATGGAGAAATGTGGGTTTCTCCTGGACAACAGGACGGCCACCTACTTCCGCGGCGACACCTTTGACGTGTCGTACTCCTGGGGAAAGCCCACGTTCAAGTACGCGCAGTTCATACACAAGACGGGGGCGTACATTGCCGAACTCCGGGAGGGCGGAGACTTCTTCCTGGCCCCGAACAACGCACACGTTGCGAGGGTCAACCTCACCGTCGGCCAGCAGCAGAACAAGAGCAACAACGCCATCTACCTCGACTCGCAGGGAGTCATGCTCGACTTCCGGTCGATCTGCTCCGACGAGTCCAAGCTGAGATCGTTGTTCCGCGAGGCCAAAGCCAGATACGAAACGAGCAAAGACGTGGAAATAGCGCTGTTTGAAAACTACGCATGATGTCATTTACGTATATACGCACCAGTCAACACAAAGAGCGCAAACTGCACTTACAAATGTTCCGTAGGAGCGGCAGCAATTCTCTGGGCAACCTTGATCACGTCGCCCAAAACACCCATCGCAGTAACTTCGGCACCGGCTCCAGCACCCTGGATGATGAGCGGGTTCGGGTATCTCTCGGTCTTGATGGAGATGACGTTGTCCGAGCCCTTGAGCGACGCAAACGGATGCGAGTAGTCGTACTTGGCCACCTCGACAGAAACCTTCTTGTTTGGAACGTCCACCTTACCGATGAATCTCAACACCTTGTTCTCGGCAGCAGCCTCAGACTTGAGCTGCTGCATCTCGTGGTCAAAGTCCGGCAGTCTCGAGAGATACTCCTCGCCAGACTCAACCGTCTCGAGCTCTTTCGGAATCAGAGAGTGCACGGGGAACGAGGTGGGAGACTCCACGTCCAGCCCGGAGATTCTGGCCAGAATCGTCACTTTTCTGGCAACGTCCAAACCGTTCAGATCGTCCCTCGGATCTGGCTCGGTGTACCCCAGCTTCTTGGCAACCTGCACAATCTCAGAAAACTTGGCTGTGTTAGGCTCGATGGTCGAGTACTCGTTGAAAATGTAAGACAGGGTTCCCGAGAAAATGCCCTCGATCGTTTGCACCTTGTCACCCGTAGCGACCATCTCCTTGAGGGGGGAAATGAGCGGCAGGCCGGCACCGACAGACGCCTCGTGGTAGCACAGCCCAGCTCCTGTGCTGCCCTCGCTGGAGAAAATGTCGTTCCACAGCGAGATGTTGCCCGAAAACGCTTTCTTGTTCGGAGTGGCCACAGAGATGCCGTTCTTCACAAACAGCGGGTAGGAGTTGGCCAGGGTCTCGTTGGAAGTGTTGTCGACAAGGATGGTTGGCAATGGCGACTTTCTCAGGTACGCCACCAAGTTGTCAATGGACAGCGGCGCCTGAGTGCTGGACTGCAGCTCTGCAGACCACTTGGAAAGCTCCACTGGAGCGTAATCAGAGGAGTACACTGCTTTTCTCGAGGTGGAGACAAGAACAACGTGGTACTTGATGCTGGACTTGACATTCTTGAGTTGGTTGATGAACGCGGATCCCACGACACCCGTGCCGATGACAGCGATATTGACAGCCTTGACCATTTTCGTTACACTCTGGTTAGTTTCGACGATGACTCTGATACGAGACAATGGCTCATCTCTTGCTCCGGCAGTAGCCTACAGGCGAGTTCCCGATTTTTATTTCTCCACATTGGCAAAAACGATGTTGAAAAATTTCTGATATTAGTCAATTTTCACGTGATCGGTGTCACGTGAAAGGTTTACAGCTGCCCGTTACGGAAGATCAATGAGATCATGTTGACTAGTAAATGTTTCTGGTTTCCTCGTCCATCTCGTAGTTCCACCAGTTGGTGAGACAGTTCTGGTCCCAGAGATGCTTGTAGGTGAAGTCGGCAACTTTGCAGCCCGTGCAAGACTCGCAGTTGCTGCACAGAGTGTAGGGCTGGTGTCTATAGCCAATGTCTCTGAACCAGTGAACCTTCTTTCTGTCGGCAAACAAGCCCACGCCGACTGAGTGGACCGGAGCATCTCCCCACCGTTCGTAGTAGAAGCCACCATTGTCGTCCAGCCACTTGGCCCACGCCGAATACGGCTCGGACCTGTAGAAGTCCATGTCCGCGATCTCGAAGTTGGACCAGAAGTGGCAAGTCGAGTAGCCGTTGGCGCCCTGTGTCTTATCCGGGTTCTGCAGATTCTCCGTCAGAAAGCTGAATGCACCGTTTGTATTCAAGTACTGCGGGTTCTTCTGCAAAAACTCTAGCGTGGTGGGCCATAGTGTTCGCACAGATTGCTGAGCGTCATACAGAGCCACAACAAACCCGTACACCAGTTCGCGATCCTCCATATATCTGAAGACGTCGTAGTCGAGATTGCAAAAGTAATCCGTTCCTGGCTCGAAACGCCAGTAGTACTTGAATTGTTTCATTCTGGGATGATTGAAGAAGTTGACACTGTAGTAGCGACACATGTTGTGGTACGAGATCATTGAGGCGTAGCCGATCTTTTCGTCCTCAAGCGCGTCCATTCCCTCCTGCTGTTTCACGAGGTCTATGGACTTGGGCTGTTTCCAGATGTTTTGATCGATCGTCTCAAAGAATACCTCGCCCGAGACAACCTGGAGGATCCTCTGTTTGAATCGGTCTGAAAATGGGGCGTCATTCAAAAAAACATATGGATAGTGGTACTTGCTGTTAAATTTTTTTTCGATCTGTTTGATGGTGTGGATAACTTGGTTGAGCTCTCTGTTTCTCACCAGAACCGACAGCGTAGCGTTTGCCCTGCGGTAATCGCTGTCTGTCGCGCGCACCAACACCCCATTATTAGGCTCTTTTATTGGCTTGGACAAAATCTCCTGCAGCTTCTGATAATTCTTTTCCACGATCTCGTCTCTGGTGAGTTTGCTGGTGATTTTGAAAGTTAGCAGATCTTGAATATTTTGCCAAGAGTTTGCCACAGGTCGCAAAGTCTCCGAGGTCTGTGTCCTAATTCTTGCTAACGTTTTATTCGCGTTCTCAGCTACCTCCAGGTTCACAAACAAAAGAATTGTCACTGAAATCGCCACTGAAACTGCAAAAAGTCTTGCTATTCTCTTTGGCACTGAAACCATCTTTATCAAAGACGTTTATTTTGCTAGATTCCGCACCCCCTGGTTTCTATCACCATCTGTATTTCCATGTGAAGAGACACGATCTTTCTGCAAGCCACGAGTCCTGTTATTACCGCCTCTTCAAGTCCTGTATCGCCCAGCACGTCTGGAAATTGGTTTTCGACACTGGCCAGCAAAGCCTCGCATTCTTTGCTCCTGAATCCGTCAGTAACCCCACCCCTGCAGCAAAATAATTTTTCAGGGGTGCGAAAAAACAAAAATAAATTTAAATTCTGTAAATAAATTTATCAGCCTTGTTTTGATTGCTGATCCAACCGAACCACCCTCTCTCCAGGATAATGCTGGCTCAATTTCTGAAAAACAGCAAATTGGCGCTCGCCAATTTGTCACAGATCTCGAAACTGACCCTTGTTTCAGGAAATCAGAGTGCAGATCTTGACTCTGTGGTGTCGGCCATCGCATACGCTTTCCTGGCCTCCTCCGCAAATAACCGCAAGAACTCGCTCACTATCCCGCTTCTCAACATTCCGCATGACGATCTGTGTCTCAGAAGAGATGTGGAGTTTGTCATTCGTCAGGCCAACCTAGACAGCCAAGATCTGGTTTATCTCGAGGATATCCAAACTATTCCCGATTCGGTTGATGTCGATCTTGTTATAGTCGACCACAACGAACCTCAAGGAGAAGTTCTGCGGGCACTTTTAAAGCGCAGAAATGCCCAGGTTGTTTCCATTATTGACCACCACGATGACGAAGGCCTTTTCCTGGATGCGTCTCCCAGAACGATCTCCAAATCTGGCTCGTGCGTCTCTCTGGTTCTCCAGCACTTCCAAAGCCAGTTGCAGGGTCTTCTGTCAGACACCCATCTTGCCAAATTTATCATATCGCCCATCCTCGTAGACACCTCCAATCTCACGCAAAGAGTGGAGCCGGTGGACTCACAGATTTGCACGCTCGTCCAGAAATGCGTTGTTGAGACCGCCTCTCTAAGCTCCGGCTCGCTAGAATCCTATTTCCACGAAATCATGACAGCAAGAGCCAACGTCAAGGGACTTTCACTACGCGACTTGCTCAGAAAAGATTACAAGGAGTTTGCTTTTGGCGGCCTGCGCATTGGAGTCAGCTCGATGGTGAAGCCCCTCGGGTACTTGCAAGCCGAATATGGGTCTGTTATTGACGGGTTGGAGAGCTGGAGGACCGAGAGAAAGTTAGATCTTGTGGTGGTAATGACCTCATACTTGGACGAGCAGGATCGATTTGCTCGTGAGCTTCAGCTCCACAGTCAAGACGACTTTCTGGTCGAAAACGTTGTCTCTTTTTTGACTGAGTCGTTGCAATTAGAGCCGCAAAGCCCCGACAGCTCTCATTCTTACAACCAGAAAAACACCAAAGCCTCACGGAAACAAGTTGCTCCGCTATTAAAGAAGTACGCAGAATCTATATAGATTTTGACAGATAGCTGACCTTCCACTGGTTGAATTTCCGTTGAGTCGACGGCATCAATCGGCTCAACTCCGTCAGCTGGGACTCTAAATCAACCAATATATGGTGTTCAACCTCGAGGATCTCGTACTTGTTGTGAAGAGAGCGACTGTTGGTGCCCTCCCCATCGTTTTCCGCCACAAACTTCTCGATTTCAAAACTCTCGTCAATGTATAGCAGCTTGAGGGTCTCCATCAAAGCTTCCGGGTGGTTCGTGAGTGTGATGGTGAGACCAAAGCCAAGACACCACAGCAACAGTTGTCTCTCAGAAGACTTTATAAGGAAGAAACGAACGGCGGTGGAGCTCACCGACTCCAATAATGATAGATAAACAAACAAACAGGGCTTGAAAATCTCGAGTTTGCCAGGTGTCCGAAGTTGCAGCCCCCACTTGTAAATTTTGTAGTTATTGCTGATTGTGTCCAGCTCGGCCAGTTTCTCCCTGCATCTGGCGCAGCTCAAACCGGTCTCGCATATCTTGAGCCCGGGGAAGTCCTCCGGATTTACGATCAGGTAATACGAGCCAACAATGACGCCGTTGGAAGCCGGTTTGAACCTGTTGAACCTGTTCCTAATATTGTCATTGGTGTACTGACCCGTTGCCGGTTTATGGCAGTGCCAAAACTCCATCATCTCTGACCAGATCTCAGACGGCATCGGATTCAGCCGTTTCACCTGTGCCAAGTCGATGAGCGAGCCGTTACACGATCGGCATTCAAATGAACCGTCTCCGCTCGCTTTCAGCTGCTCGACAGACCACTTCAATGAGTCGGTACTGGTGAGCGAATCTATCGTCTTTTGAGCGTCGGATCCGTCCCCAGTGCATTTCAGCCTGCACACACATGTCTCTTTGTCAGAGACAAGCAATTCTAAAAGACTGCCCGATCCGACACACTCATGGGGCAATCTGAGACTCAAAAAACCCCCGTCAACAGTTTCCAGGGAGACGTCCCATCCATTATCTGAGAGCAAAACGCTCTTGACCTCTGTCGGAGCCAGCTCCAAACACAGGGAAACAAAGTTCAGTCGTGGAAGATACTCTGCAAACCATCGGATGCCGGATGCCTCGGGCATTTGAGTGGATGATGCAACGTAGTTCAGCAAGAATAGCTGACGCAATCACCCTTTTTCCGATCTTTAGTAAATCATAAAATAATTTCAGTGATATATTGTTCAAGGCTGTGTAATCTCACAGCCCGAAGAGCTTCTCGGCTCTTTTGCACAGCCCGAGGAATATAGATCAGCTCAAGTCAATCCTCCTGTTTCCCGACTTCTCCCTCTTGGCCACCCCAAAACACTCGGAATTCACCGGTCTCCGCTTTCCCACCTAAGCATAGCACGTCGGAGTAGTGTAGGGTGCGCGTGTGAGACGTTGTGGGATCAGCTCGCATCTGCTCGTTCGTTTGGAAACAAATGCTACCCCAATCGCTCTTCTCCCACTGTATCGGCGTTAGCGCACCCAGGAGGTCCGGGTAACCATGTTTGACATCCAATGAAAAATAGCATTTTGGCGAGCGCGCGCACATAACCAGATTCGCGGGTCACTGACTGCTGTGCCGCTGGTCCACCACGGGCGAAAAAATTTTCGACGGGGGAAACTTCGCGAAATCAGCCTGCGATTCCTCCCACGTCCGTGGTGGCCGCGGCTGGCACGCTGGCCAGTTGAATCTCCTCGTTCTTTGTCCTCCTCGTTCTTTGTCCTGTTGTTCTCCTGTCCTTTCCACCTTTTTATTTATACTTTGACTCTCTTTTGATGTTTTATTAACTGAAGAAAGTGTGTATTCAACCAGTAACCATTGATTACGTTAATCTACCATGCTTTCTGCAAGACCAGTCATCAGAGCAGCTGCCAGATCAGCTCTAGCTGCTAACGTTGTCAGAGCAGCACCAAGAGTCGTATGTACCCCCATCATTGTCGACGTCCGGAACGCTGCAGATGTCCCATTGAGCACCATTGGCTGTTTGAATGTACTCTTTGCAGCTTCTGGATGCAATTCACACTTGCCAGACCTCTTTACTAACTGAATCGTCCATCACTACAGGCAAGACCTTTGCTCGCCACATCCAGAAGATACGCCTCCGCCAAGGCTGCCCCAACTGAGGTTTCTTCGATCCTCGAATCCAAGATCAGAGGTGTCTCTGAGGAAGCTAACCTCGACGAAACTGGAAGAGTTCTTTCCGTTGGGTAAGTATAGTTTACAAACAATCGTTTTGCCGTGAGTTGATTGTCCTCTTTTTCCACCAGTGAGTCCAATGGGTTTTCCATCACCATGGACTAGTCTCATGGGGCTGGGCGAGTCTCAATGGACGCCTCCAGCTACGATGTTCAGTGCCTCCACCACCCCTCATTCACCCTCACCCTGGTTGTTGAAAATCTAGCTCGAAACTTTTTTTTCGCGCTGACCAATGAGACTCCTCGGAATCTCATAACCACTGGGGTGAAAAGTGGATTTTGGTGTTTACTTCCGTACACCGGCAAGAACAAAAAGAGTGATAGAAGTTTACAACGGCATAGTGGTCCACGCACAAGTTACTAACTGTGTCTTTTATGAATATAGTGATGGTATCGCAAGAGTTTTCGGACTGAACAACTGTCAAGCTGAAGAATTGGTTGAGTTTGCCTCCGGTGTCAAGGGTATGGCCTTGAACTTGGAGCCAGGCCAGGTTGGTATCGTCTTGTTCGGTTCCGACAGAGAAGTCAAGGAGGGTGAAATCGTCAAGAGAACCGGTAAGATTGTCGATGTTCCAATCGGACCAGCTATGTTGGGAAGAGTCGTCGACGCTTTGGGTAACCCAATCGACGGTAAGGGACCAATCGAATCTGTTGGTTTCGCCAGAGCTCAATTGAAGGCTCCAGGTATTTTGCCAAGAAGATCCGTCTACGAGCCAATGCAAACTGGTTTGAAGGCCGTTGATGCTTTGGTTCCAGTTGGAAGAGGTCAAAGAGAGTTGATTATCGGTGACAGACAAACCGGTAAGACCGCTGTCGCTCTTGATACCATTTTGAACCAAAAGAGATGGAACGATGGTGCTGATGAGTCCAAGAAGCTTTACTGTGTCTACGTTGCTGTTGGTCAAAAGAGATCTACTGTTGCTCAATTGGTCCAAACTTTGGAACAACACGATGCTTTGAAGTACTCCGTTATTGTTGCTGCTACTGCTTCTGAAGCCGCCCCACTGCAATACTTGGCTCCTTTCACTGCTTGTGCCATTGCCGAGTGGTTCAGAGACAACGCTAAGCACTCCTTGATTGTCTACGACGATTTGTCCAAGCAAGCCGTTGCTTACAGACAATTGTCCTTGTTATTGAGAAGACCACCAGGAAGAGAGGCTTACCCAGGTGATGTTTTCTACTTGCACTCTAGATTGCTTGAAAGAGCTGCTAAGATGTCCGATGCTCTTGGAGGTGGTTCTTTGACCGCTTTGCCAATCATTGAAACCCAAGGTGGTGATGTTTCTGCTTATATCCCAACCAACGTTATTTCCATTACTGATGGTCAAATCTTCTTGGAGGCTGAATTGTTCTACAAGGGTATCAGACCAGCTATCAATGTCGGTTTGTCCGTTTCGAGAGTTGGTTCCGCTGCTCAAGTCAAGGCCATGAAGCAAGTTGCTGGTTCTTTGAAGTTGTTCTTGGCTCAATACAGAGAAGTTGCTGCTTTCGCCCAATTCGGTTCCGACTTGGATGCCTCCACTAAGCAAACCTTGCAAAGAGGTGAGAGATTGACTCAATTGTTGAAGCAAAAGCAATACTCTCCTCTTGCTGCTGAAGAACAAGTTCCATTGATTTACGCCGGTGTCAACGGTTACTTGGACAAGCTCCCATTGGACAAGATTGCTGCTTTCGAGGAGCAATTTGCTGCTTACTTGAAGTCCAACGAGACCGAGATTCTTGACGCTATCAAGACCAAGGGTGAACTTTCTTCTGACCTCTTGGCCAAGTTGAAGTCTGCCACTGAATCTTTTGTCGCTACTTTCTAAGTCTAGCCAAGGATCAAGCATACAAACCATATCTCTTACATCTCTCCATTTTAGAAGAGCAGACCTCCATCTGTGACTGTACGATGCTTCTTTCTTCTTGACATAACAATTTTACAAATATAAGAAGAACAAAAAAAGATATTCCGGACTTTGTTACTGTTGGATCTTGTATCTGATTTTTTTCCAATTGACTCTACAACTGTGATGTTTTTTTTTATTTATATTCCTTTAGATTTTTATTTGTATGAGAAGCTCTTTTTGATATGTCAGCGAAACGAAACAGGCATTTTCGGTTGACTTCTTTTATATAAAGAAAAGCAAGTTGAATTGAGTAAATAAAATTATGACATATTATTATAAGGAGTTTGTAAGAAAAAAGAGATCAACTAGTTGAAAAATATTACTTTTGAAAATCATCTTTCATCTTGAAAAATTAAAAGTACGGTTTTGATAAGCCTAGATTTTCTGAAAATCGTTGAGTAAAACAGGTGCTTTTTCCGAATTTTCAACTGGAATATACTCAGCCAAGCACCTTTATGGCATCAGAAACACTGGACAAAGCCAGTGAGCCAAAAGAACCGGGAATTGCTCCCCCTGCTCCTCACAGAGTCACCAACGATGACCTGTATCGAAGGTCAACGCAGTACCGGTTCTGGTCTTTCACAAAATCAAAACTTGACGACTTGAGGATCCTGGCAAACAAGAAAGGTATCAAAGCGACAATTGAGCGTTTGGAGTCAATGGATCCGGCAATCCCAGAAACAGAGATTATCAGAGAGAACCAAAATGATTTCCAGTATGTGACGAGCGAGGAGGAGCTGGTTCTGGTAACATACTACGCTCGAAAATGTAAGGATTTGGCTACCTTTTTCCATCTTCCCGCACAAGCCAGATCCACAGCCATCATGTACCTTTTCAAGTTCTACCTCTATCACTCGGTGATGGAATATCATCCGTTCAACATCATGCTGACATGTCTTTTCATGGCAGCCAAAGTCGAGAATAATTTCATAGGAATCAAGTCCTTCTCCAAAAATATACCAAAAACAACTCCCGAGTCCATCTTGAGGCACGAGTATTTAATACTGGAAACCATGCGGTTTTCGTTGCTCTGCCACCACCCGTTCCAGCCGCTCTACGGGTTCTTCCTGGACATTCAGCAACAGTTGCCAAAGCTTGATTTCAATCGGCTGGGAAAAAGTTACGACGGGGCCCGAGAACTCATCAACGATAGCTTATTCACAGATCTGCCATTCTTATACACCCCTCCTCAGATCGCATTGGCCTGTCTGTGGATGAGAGACGACGTGTTGGTGGAAAGATATCTGTCCAAGAAGTTTGGACTTAAGAGGAAGAAGGCGACTGCAAAGTTGGAAAGTATAAGCGAAGAGAAGAAGGAAAGCGACGAGCCTGACGACAAGTCTGAAACGGCGACCGCGGCTGAGGAAGTCACGCCGTCTGCGGAAAACGGGATTTCTTCCAAAGAGACGGCACCGTCACAACACTACGACAAATTAATGAGTGTAATTAAAGATTGCTCGGAGATTTTGAAGACTACATTGCTCAATCCAACGTCTGAGGAATCGAAAGTGGTTTCTGTCAAAACCGGACAGTGTCTTGAGCCGATTAAGTTTGCGAAGAAGCTCCTTAAAAAAAAGAACGCTGCTGTGGATAGTGCCAAACGCGCAAATTCTGACGAGGCAGGAGATGCCAAGAGGCCAAAACTTGAGTAGATCTAGATTGGTTTAATAATCATGGGATGCCGATTCTTCTAATGCAATAATGGAATTCTATGTGAATGTCGGAGTGCTGATGATTTTCTCATCCACGGTACCCAAATGGACACATTCCTTGGTAGCGTTGTTGACTGCAACTATACTTTGAGTCAACTGGGTGGCTCCACCTCTCGTAACGTCCATGGTGATGTTCCCCAGCTTGATTGTCACTTTCCCAGACTTGTGATACCTGAGCTTTCCAACAACACCGCCTTTCGCAGGAGGCTCCGAGTCGACTTCCATGGCGGATTCCGACTCGTTTTCGCGCTTCACCCCGCCGTTGGTTTCGCTCGTCGGGCCTTCAAAAGCTGGCAGCTGTTCTGGAAGCTGGAGAAAAAGTAACTTGGGTTCTGTTTTCTCAATGACAGCGTTATCCTCGGACTTGTCGATGCCGCACGCCCTCAGAAACGAAAGAATGCACTCGTAATCTTCAAGTAGTCGGTCTGATTCCTGATTGAGCTGGTAATCGTTGAGGGTGTTCACAGTATCAATCTGGGATGAGGAAGAATCGGGAATCAGGTCGAAGAGGCCCGGTTTTTCTTCGTCATCCTCTTCTTTGATTGGAGGGACGCTCGCCGATCGTGAGTTGGGCTCTGAATCTGATATCGAAGGCACAGATGCTTCTCTGTGGAATTCTGTCTTGATCTTCGTGTCCGCAACTGGCTCTTCGCCGTACTCATGATGCTGTGTTCTCGCAGCACGAACCGGAAATAATTCGGTGTCCACCTCATCCCAGGTATATGCCTCGCTCATGTTGATCTGCGCTGTATTTTCGTCAACAATAAAGTCATCGTCGTCGTTGTCATAAATCTTAGTGGGTCCCGTTTTGCTTTCTGGGGTCTGGGATCTCAACTTCTGGGAAAGATTGCTCAGTATCGACGGGGTTGAACTTCTCATTGAAGAAGACCCAACCGTTCCTCCCAGTGAGACGGCACCTGACGAAAGAGGACCAGAAGTCACCACTTTCGTGTTTTGTAAGTGTCTCGGAAGTCCTCTTTGTCCCGGTTTTGGTGTAGGCCTGTGAGGTCCATGGTTTTTCTTATTGACTCCAGGGGTTGTTATAGGGGCATTTGAATCCCTCTCCTCTTTGGTTTTTCTCGCCACCACTTTGGGCTTAAACTTCAATCCCGGCTTTTTACTTATTCCCGGTTGTAGTGAGCCTGGTTTCGGCGGAGCTGACGGGCCTGTACTTGAAGGGCGAGAGATTGAATCTAATCTTTGATTTGCTCCCGACATCGTGAAAAATCGGTTCAGTTCGCGCAAACTCTGTGAAAACTACTGCGAGCTGCTCGATGCAGACTCTGGTGTCGTTGTAATTGTTCGATCTCAAGCTTTACGCACACCTGACAGATTACCACACGGGAAGTAGAAGAACCCTTTTCAAATTCACGATCTAGAGATCTAAGACAGAAAAAAAAAAATACTACAAAAATCATCAAAAAAACGCTTTTGCCGGGTAACCTTTTGTGTTTGCTGAGGTAAGCAGTAAAAAAATTTATCTGATCTCTAAAAAAAATTGTTTTCAAGAGTTTTCCCTTTACAACAGGACTGGGTCCTATCTGAACACTACAGTGTATATCTTGGACAAATACTGCTATGGCGAGAAAGAGAGTAAGCAACAGCTCTAGAGAGCCGGAACCGGCACAGCTGGAACTCGATGAGGTGGACGAGTTTGAGGCCGCACAAGAGAAGATCCTCTTTGATGAGGCAGGAATGGAGCGTCGACAGGTGGAGAGCGACGATTCTGAGCAAGAGCAGGAGGTTCTTGAAATCGATGACTCATCAGACGACGAAGATGATGAAGAAGCAGTGGCTCGGTACAAAAAACAGTTGACTGGCCACGTTGGAGAAGATGAGGAGCAATTTTTCGATTCCGGAGAAGAGCAGGAGGCAGGTTCAGATGAGGATGAGGAAGCCTGGGGGACGAGAAACGACTACTATGGTGGAGACTCTGTGGCTGATGAGCATGATTCCAAACTACTCGAACAAGAAGCATTGAGAATTCAGAAAAGACACTTGGAGGAGCTGAGTATGGGTGATTATATGGTGGATGAGACTGTGGAGGAATGGAAGAAGGAGTCAAAAGTTGACGAAGATGAAGTTGCTGACGGAAAGAACGAAGTCATTGACATTTCCCAGCTTGATCGTGAGGGGCTTCACGAAGTTCTCAAAAACACATATCCCGAGTTCATACCGCTGACGAAGGAATTCAAGACGTTGAAGCCGGTGCTGAGTGAGTTGGGAGCGTCTAAAAAGTCCGACGAGCTCGTTCAGATCAAACACACTGCGCTTTCGGCGTATTTGGGTACAATTGCCACGTACTTTGCATTGTTTGCTTCTAATCTGAAGCTGGGAGACCAATTTAGTATGAAAGACGAGCCTGTGATGTCTGGCATTTTGAGCGCAAGAGAAGTGTGGAGACAAGCACAAGAATTACCTTCGAAACTACCTGAGTTGCAGGACTACGAAATGGGCGCGGGTTCTTCGTCTGAACAGGAGGTTCACGAGCGCATTGATGACTTCGACGACGAGCTGTCTGACGAGGAGGACCAGGACCAGAGTGACGCAGACGATGCGGACGAAGCCGGCCAAGACGTCAAGAAAGAGCTTGATTTCACTGAAAAGAGAACCGTCAGACGTCTCACGTCGAAGGGTCCAGATTTCGTCGATGACGTGGACAACGAGGAGAAACGTGGACGCAGAAAGACTCTTAGATTCTACACATCCAAGATCGATCAACAGGAGAACAGAAAGGACGCTAAGTTCCAGGGAGACCAGGATCTTCCGTACAGAGAAAGACTGTTTGAAAGGAGACAGCGACTTACTGAAGAAGCCAAGAGACGTGGTGACGCCTCTAACTCGGCTGCCCCTGGTGCAGATTTGGGAGCTGACGACGATATGGACTTTGCCGATGTGGGCAGAGATGATGCTGACTACTATAACGAGATAGAGTCGGCCAAGAGTAGGGGCAAGGAGATGAGAAAACAGGCTCATACTCTGGCGAAGAGGGCTGCTAGAGAGGGCACGCTCGCCGAGATGCAAGAGTCTGTCGGCGACTCTGGAAAGAGAGCCGTTAACTACCAGATCATGAAGAACAGAGGTTTGACTCCGCACAGAAACAAGGACAACAGAAACTCGAGAGTGAAGAAGAGGAAGAAGTATGCCACAGCCCAAAAGAAACTCAAATCGGTGCGTGCGGTTTACCAAACTCCCCAAGGAGCATACTCGGGAGAGGCCACCGGTATCAAGAAGAACCTGTCCAAGTCTGTTAAGCTGCAGTAGGCGGACAAAGTTCGGAGCATGTACACTTGAAAGAATCCCCACAATGTTTATTTTTTATTACGTAATCGACCTGCAAAAGAAATTGCGACAGAAAATTTGTGGTAGGATCTCAGATCCAAAAAAGTTGTAGCCTGGGTAAAATCGGTTTACGGGGCGATAACTGGTGAACAAAGGAACCAGAGTTGTTACGGAGACCAAGCTTAGTGCTCTAAGCTACGAGGAAGACACAAAATTAGGAATAAGTCGCTGTTTTTGTTGTGTGCTCTTGAGTCCTATTCTTTTCTTGTATTCAACAAGGAGCAGTATTTGATATTGAGCAAAGAGGGTGTTTACATTGATTGGACAGTCCATATTTTGAGCGTTTACATCGAACGTCTGGTATCCGACACCAACGAAGTCATTTCTATTTAGCTTGATGATTCCTTTCGACGTTACTCAATCCCAACAGGTTGAACCAAGATTTGACGCCTATCCATATCTAGCTAACTCGCTTTCCTATTCAGACGCTCCAACACTTTTGCCAACTAACGATGTTTCTGACTTTTCCTTTATCCATCAGAAGAATAGTGCCTCTGAACTGTCGGCGGGTGCAGGATTACAGCTACTGATGCCTACTGCAATCAAAAAGAAGAGTGCTTTCTTCCCCTTCTCTCCCAGGGAACAGATAGACTGGAGCAACACCACAGGCAAGACAGGCCAGACAGGACAGGCCGGTGAAACCGGCGAAGCTGGCGTGGGGGGCGCACTTGGAGGTTTTCCGACTACTCAGGCGGTGGCCGCTTTGAAGGACTCCAACTTCAACGGGTTTTCTGGACCGCAAGTTTTGAACGGGAGGATTGTCCTGTTTCGGTGTCACGACCTGGGAAAGCTCGTCACGATTCTCAAGGAGTTTTCAAACTCAGGCGACATTTTGGCGTATAAGAACGTCACGATTCTGAAGGAACCGTTGCTGGTGGTTGGGTGGTTTGACACCCGGAGAATAGCCTTACAATGTCGGCAGCTCAAGATGCTCTTCGAAAGCGTGACCAACGAGACGCTGGATATCAGAAGCATCGAGGACACCATGACGCTCAACTCGATCATTCCTCATTACGAGTTCCGGTTTCTCGAGGACAGCTATGCCTCGATCTATGTCCTGTGCAGCTTCATCAACTCGTACGAGTTCTCCTTCAGACAGGATCTTTTTGTGTATCTGTGCAAGTTCGGGTGCGTTGAGAAATTTGAAAACGTCCCCAACATCCCAAACGTGTTCAAGTGCTCGTACTACGACATCCGGGCCGCCTTCGAGGCCAAGAAAGTCAGTCAGTACACCATCGGAGCGGCCAAGCTCAACATCAAGGCCACGTTGATCGAGCTGTACGAAAATTCCAACACCAACTACTCAACAGCTAGGAGTCCACCCACAGTGCAGCACAGCCCGAAAATTCACCACGATCAGCATGTTCAGCAACACCAGCAAATCCAGAACAACCAGCATAGCCAGAACAACCAGAACAATCAGACTCAACACAGCCAGCAGGTGGTGAACTGGATGACTGGCGACTTCCAGAAGAACAATTTGCGGTTTATCGACCCGACCCCCGAAGAGTGGAGAAAGTACCAGCAGTTGAAACACCGCAGACTCGCCTCCTTGCCCTTCGGGTTCAGCTCGATTCCGCAAGAAAATCAAATAGATATCAGCAGGATTGAAAAAGGATTGGACAGCAGAAAGACACTAATGATTAGAAATATCCCCAATAAGATCAATCACGACGAACTCAAAGAGTTTGTAGACGCCACAAGCAAGAACACATACGAGTTTCTGTGTACGACCACCCAACCCATCGCTCTGCAACCGCTCTGCAACCGCCCCACTTATTCTTCTCCAGCATACTAACTATCATTCTAGACTTGCGCATAGATTTTGAAAACCATTGCAACGTTGGCTATGCTTTCATATCGTTCACGGACCCAAAACACATCATACGGTTTTACATCGAGAGGGCAGGCAAAAAGTGGAACAAGTTCAATTCGGAAAAGGTGTGCGAACTGTCATACGCTCGTGTACAAGGACGAAACAAGCTGATCGAAAAGTTTCGAAACTCCAAGGTGATGGACGAGAACCCAGCCTATCGTCCTCGACTCTACCACACCGACGGACCGTTGAAAGGCACCGAGGTGGAGTTTCCCCCGCCAACCAGACGTGAGAACGACGTCTGAGCTTACTCGCCCTTCTCGATGAGCCATGTTCTTTTTTCGGCCTATTTTCTTTTTGTCCTGGCCACAAGTTTCTCTCTGACTCCGTCTCGCTTTCGTTATTATATTAAACACTATCACTGTCCTCGCTCTCAGAGTCCTCGCTCTGGGGCTGACCCGCCAGTAGTTTCGACCATTGTTGCACCATTTCCACCATGGTTGACGCGTCCATAGATGCATCAACTACGTCCTTTGGAACGTGGTTTTGGCTGTGCGCTTTGGTCGCAAACCGACCCGAATTGTGCTGGGTCACGAGCCGTAGAACCACGTCGTCCTCTGGGACGCTCATCGTTGCCAGTTCGTTCCAGCTGAACAGCAGCGGGTCGGTCTTTCTCGCAAACGGGTTGATGTCAACCAAATAGACTCTATTAAAAGGCTTGGGCAGGTAAACGTCAAACACAAAGCTGTTGGAATCAAATTTTGGTAGCAGAACGTCGTCGAAGAAAACACCAATCACTTCGGTCACCGAGTCCCTGATTTCGTCGAGAAATTGATAATGATTGAGGTCTCTTTGTGAAATGCCGATCAGCTGTCTATCTCTCACAAAACATCTAAACTCCATTGAGGGATTGATCTCAGTCCACTCCCGAAGAACCAACTCCGGCGTGAACACAAAATCCGTCTCAGTCCCGTCTACCGTGTCGTCAAAGGCGTGAAAAAGATCATGATTTATGTAATCAGACGATTTGAGCAAGAGATACAGCTCCGAGGGCGAGCTGCACTGCATGGTTTTGTTCGTCATGATCCAAGTGGCGTCCTGTGGAGCAGACCAGTTCAGTTTCGGCGCCACACGACGCAATCTGGTGAACGAGCCTTGAACTGAGTTATGAAACTGCTGGAATTTCAAGCTCGGGTCTGGTCTGTTCGACTTCTTGTTTGTCTCTTCCCACTCCTCGTACTCGTTTTCACTATCGGGCTGGGGGTCGTTGAAAAGGGCGGATTTCGAAGCAGACTCCCGGGGTAGAATGATGTCATCGCTTGCGAGGTACTCTAGGAACTCTGTGGGAAGAGGCAGTATGTCCGCTTTCGACAAGGCATGCTTTTGGAACTTGCGGTACCAGTGGGAATAGGAGCAATTGAGGATCTCCTGTTTAGTGACGGGGATTTCTTTAAAGACAACCGTTTGCGGGGTACTTTGACTTTGCGAGCCTTGTGGAATTGTTGAGCTCTCATCTGTCTCTCCTACTGGCATTATGTGTTGAAAGCGATGGACTCATTCGGCAGATCAAAGGCAATTAGTCGCATCAGCTTTTCTATAATTTTTATGGGGTCTTGATTAATTTTTTTTTTGTACTTTTTTGCCATATTACGTAACCAACGCCAAATTTTTTCCTTCGCTCAGTTTTTTTTCCGTGTTGAAAAAAAGGTTGGTGATTTGTGCAAGGCAAGACTAAGACAAGACAGCACAAACATCCCGCGACAAACGACCAATAATACCCTGCAAATTACCCAAAGATGTCTGCCAAAGTGTTACCGTCGAATGCGACGTTCAAGGACAAGGAAAAGCCCCAGGAGGTGCGTAAGGCCAACATCATTGCCGCCCGCGCGGTGGCGGACGCGGTCAGAACTTCGCTGGGCCCAAAAGGTATGGACAAGATGATCAAGAGCGGCAAAGGTGACGTTATCATCTCAAACGATGGACACACAATTTTGAAGCACATGGCTGTGTTGCATCCGGCTGCCAAGATGTTGGTGGATCTTTCTGGAGCGCAAGACGTGGAGGCTGGAGATGGAACCACCTCGGTGGTGGTGATCACGGGAGCTTTGCTTGGTGCTGCTGAGAAGTTGCTCAACAAGGGAATCCACCCAACGATCATATCTGAAGCTTTTCAAAAAGCGGCCCAACGTTCAGTTGAAATTTTGCTTGACATGTCCCATAAGATTTCTTTGAGTGACAGAGAGGCGTTGATTAGAGCGGCCAACACCTCGTTGTCCTCCAAGATCGTGGCACAGCACTCGTCGTTGCTCGGACCTCTGGCTGTGGATGCGGTCTTGAAGGTGGTGAAGCCGGACGCAACTAACGTGGACTTGAACGACATCAGATTGATCAAGAAGAGTGGTGGAACTATTGACGACACTGAGACTGTTGACGGTGTTGTCTTGACGCAGAACGTCATCAAGACTGCGGGCGGTCCTACTAGAATGGAAAAGGCCAAGATTGGTTTGATTCAGTTTCAATTGTCTCCTCCAAAGCCGGATATGGAGAACAACATTGTTGTGAACGATTACAGACAGATGGACAAGATTTTGAAAGAAGAAAGAGCGTACTTGCTCAACATTTGCAAAAAGATCAAGAAATCCAAGTGCAATGTTCTGTTGATCCAGAAGTCGATTTTGAGAGACGCTGTCAACGATCTCGCGCTGCACTTCTTGTCAAAACTGAACATTCTCGTCGTCAAGGACGTTGAGAGAGACGAAATCGAGTTCATTTCAAAGAGTCTAGGATGTAAGCCTATTGCAGATGTGGACTCGTTCACTGAGAACAGACTGGGAAATGCTGACTTGGTGGAAGAGGTTGAATCCTCGGGCTCGAGAATCATCAAGATTACCGGTGTCAAGAACATCACGCAGCCAACAGTGTCCATAGTGTGCAGAGGTGCCAACAGTTTGATCCTAGATGAGACCGAGAGATCTCTGCACGATGCGTTGTGCGTGATCAGATGTCTGGTGAAGGAGAAGGCCCTGATTGCTGGTGGAGGAGCTCCCGAGATTGAGGTTTCCAGAACTTTGCTTAAGGAGTCCAACATGCTTTCCGGAATTGAACAGTTGTGTTTCCAAGAGTTTGCTCTTGCTCTCGAGATTATTCCAACCACCCTGGCTGAGAATGCTGGTATGAACCCCATCGAGATTGTGACTGACCTGAGAAACAGACACGAGAACGGTGAGAGAAACGCGGGAATCAGTGTCAGAAGATTGGGTGCCACCAACACCTTTGACGAACACGTTCTACAACCGGTTTTGGTCAACACCAGTGCCATCACCCTTGCCTCCGAAACAGTCAAATCTATTCTCAGAATTGATGATATTTCGTTGAGTCGTTAATACATAGTTTATGTAACTTTAAAGGCTTTTTTGAACTAGTTTCACAGCCGTTTTGCTGAACACGTACGACAGTCCGCTTGATACGGTAGTGACCGCCACGGTCCACTCCAATGCTTTGGCGAAGTCCAGGAAATACCCGGTTAGCTCTGTTCCGAAATGTGCCCCTAAATATGTTATGAGAACTGGTTTCACCATCATACTTCCGATGTACACCATCTGCAGAGCGGTATTCACTTTACTGATCATCGTTGGATGTATTTCGGCGCTGATGATGCTGAAGTCCCAGTATCTGAAAAATGTCTTTGGCGGTGGGAGGGAAATGTACCTGATCACCATTGCTCCCAGGGTGAGAAAAATATCACGACCCAGGATCAAACAGGCCAAGTACGGAGGGATGGTAGCAGCTTTGGCCAGACAAATGGTGCAGATGATCATGAGAGACTTGTCTGCCAACGGGTCTATGATCGAGCCGACGATCGACTTTAGGTCGAATTTTCTGGCTATGTACCCGTCCAAGAAGTCGGTGACGCAGGAGTAGACGAATAGAGCCAAAGCATAGTTGACTTCTCCTTTCACGATCAAATACCCTATCAATGGCGCTGAGACGAGCCTTGTGAACGTGAGAACATTAGGAACTGTGTATATGTTCTCGTGGATCTCGGGCGGAATGATTTTGGTGATGTTCTGTTTCAGTTCCTTGGACTTGTTGATGGTCTCTTGGCTGAATCGAATGGACGTCTGGATGGTTTTGGTTCGAAGTTCTTTCGTTCTTTGGAGAACTTTCTGGGCCGTTTGTCTTTGACTGGATTTTTGGTCTTGAGATTGGGGGAACGCCTGGGTAAAGTTTCTGACTTGAACGTGCTGGCAAGTGGAAACGGGGGCCGTCCATGGTCGAATCAGGCCCGAGGTCGGGCCGATCCTGAGACTATTTCGAGAGCTGCTGAGGCTTTGCTGGAGCACATTTCGAAGGGACGGGAAAACAAGCAACATTCTGCAGCAATCGAGAGGAGACTGGCGTAGTTGTACCGTCGAATTGGGCTTTCAGACGGCTGATTTTGCGAGTTGAAGGAATAGCATTGAGCAGAAATAGTTCAAAAAATTAACGAAATATCTTGAAAAATGTCAGAAATAGTGTCAGAAAAAAAGGTAACGCTATGATCTTGGAAAGGATAAATAAAAAAATCAATCGAGATCGTTAATCTTTGGTCCGAATAGGACTATGTTTTCCTGTTCACCGTTCCCCCAACAGTGTTTGACTTCAAAGTTTTCCGTCCGGCCATTTTGCCTAGGGAATGAGAATAACCTCGTTTTTAAAAAGTATCTCCAATATCCGTCTGGCCAACATCAACTCAGCTCCATCAACTTCGAGAGACAAAATGAATGTTCTCATCTACTCGGGCCAAGGAACAACCCCGGAAAGCGTGAAACATTGCCTGGAGACTTTGAGACTGCTTCTGTCACCCCACTATGCAGTCTTTACAGTGGAGGCGAGAACTCTACTAAACCAGCCTTGGAGCTCAAAAACATCAATGCTGGTCATCCCCGGGGGTGCTGATCTCCCGGTCTGCAGTGTCCTCAACGGTAAAGGCAACGAGGAGATTGACAAATTCGTGCGAAGAGGAGGCAGGTACATTGGCTTCTGTTCTGGGGGTTACTATGGGTCGTCTAGGTGCGAATTTGAAGTTGGAAATCCGACCATGGAGGTGAGCGGACCTCGAGAGTTGGGGTTCTTTCCCGGCACAGCAAGAGGTTGCTGTTTCAAGGGATTCACGTACCAGACGGAACATGGAGCAAGAGCTGCACGATTGACGGTAAACAAAGATGAATTGTCCTCCTTTGACGGCCCCGTTTACAATTATTACAACGGGGGAGGAGTTTTCGTTGACGCTCACAAGTACGACAACACCCAGGTTTTGGCCTCGTACGCAGACCCCATTGAGGTGGACGATGGGCCTACTAAGGCGGCCGTTATTCTGTGTTCTGTTGGAAAGGGGAAAGTTCTTCTGACTGGAACTCACCCGGAGTTCACTCCAGATTTGTTGAAACCGTCTGCAGACGTTCCCCATTTCTCACAGGTCCGGGCTGTCTTGCGCAATACAAACAACCAAAGAATCGAATTTCTGAAGTCCTGCTTGAAAAAAATGGGCCTCAAGGTGAATGAAACCGGCTACTCCAGACCTTGTTTGACACCTCTCGTTCTGGTGGGCGGCGGCAGTTCCGATTTGGTAGACAGACTGGAGAAAACCGTTGGCTACGATGACAATGCTGTAATGAAGTTGGGAAAAGACGGTTTCAGAATCCACAAGACGTTCGACAGTTTCACTGCTGTCCAGCACAAAGAAGGCTACGAGGACCCGGACGAAGCCATCAAGGACGTTTTTGTTTCCCCGCACGGATTACCCGACAGAAAGCTGACTCCCTACTTTAACCTGCAGAGTTTTGCGACGGAGCTCGAAATGGCGTACAGCGAGACAGGATTACAGTCGAGCGGCTCGTTCGGGTCTGTTTTCATGTACGGAGAAGTTCTAACCTCAACCAGTGTTCTGATGGACAGCAATCCGCTATTGTTGAAGAGCTTACCTGACGGGTTCACAATCCACGGAACGACCCAGGTCTCTGGAAAAGGCCGGTCGGGAAATGCCTGGGTCAATCCACCGGGAGTGGTGGCCGTTTCAACGTTTACCAAGATTCCATTATACACAAACTCAGTCAGCAAGTCGCCAATCGTGTTCATTCAATATCTGGCCAGCATGGCGTTTGTTCAAGCCGTCACCACATATGATGAGGGATATGCTCAGATACCCATCCGTCTCAAATGGCCGAACGACGTTTACATTTTGCTGCCTGAACACGCCGGAGAAGACCCCTCTCACCTCACTCTTGATAAATATGCCAAAATTGGCGGGGTGTTGGTCAACACCAACGTGTTTGACAATTACTACTATGTTGTTGTTGGGTCAGGACTGAACCTGTCGAATTCGGAACCGACAACCTCGGTCAACTTGTACCTCAGCCACCTGAACAATTACTGGACTTCTCAGGGTGAAAGAAAGAGGCTCAGTCCCCTTTCCTCGGAGAAGCTGGTTGCCAGATACCTCGCTATTTTCAATGATATGGTGACAAAGTTCAAGACGGATGGATTCGAACCTTTTTTGGATCTCTACTACTCTCAATGGATGCACAGAGATCAAATTGTTCATCTCCACGACCACGGGAACGCTAGAGCAAAAATTACAGGTATCAGCGGAGACTGGGGAATGCTGGTGGCCAAAGAAGTTGATATGAATGATCGGTTCACTGGCCAGGAATTCGAGTTACAGCCAGACGGTAATTCGTTTGA
The DNA here is from genome assembly GCA_030674545.1 of Ogataea saltuana. Classification (NCBI taxonomy): domain Eukaryota; kingdom Fungi; phylum Ascomycota; class Pichiomycetes; order Pichiales; family Pichiaceae; genus Ogataea; species Ogataea saltuana. Next base: position 525,433 of record JAKTYV010000009.1, read on the forward strand.
CATGTTCCGTGGTTTAATTTCCAAAAAGAAGTTTTAAGATAATCAGGCTAATAAAAGAGAAACAGTTATATTACACAACTATAAAACGTAACGAAGCTGTATTATAATTTTTGGGATAGACAAGGAAAAAAACGCACAGTTCAAAAGGCTCCTAATTTTTATCATTATTATTTGGTGAGTATTGAGGTGATGTTGGCGAGTACTGCGGCGATGTTGGTGAGTATTGGGGTGAGGTTGGTGAATACTGAGGAGACGTTGGAGAGTACTGCGGAGACGTTGGGGAGTACTGAGGAGACGTTGGGGAGTACTGTGGGGAAGTCGGAGAATAGGATGGGGATGTAGGGGAGTACTGTGGAGACGTTGGTGAGTAGGATGGGGAGGTAGGGGAGTAAGATGGTGAAGTTGGGGAATAAGATGGGGATGTCGGAGAGTAGGACGGTGAAGTTGGAGAGTAAGATGGAGATGTTGGGGAGTAAGATGGGGACGTTGGGGAGTAAGATGGGGACGTTGGGGAGTAGGATGGGGATGTTGGAGAGTAGGATGGTGACGTTGGTGAATATGATGGTGAAGTTGGAGAGTAAGATGGAGATGTCGGAGAGTAGGAAGGTGAAGTAGGAGAGTAAGATGGCGAAGTGGCTCCATACGCAGGCGAAGTGGCTCCATACGCAGGCGAGGTAGCTCCGTAAGTTGGAGAAGTTGGAGCATAACCACCACTTGGGGACGTTGGAGCGTACCCAGAGAATGGCGATGTCGGCTGGTAAGCACTCATTCCACCATATTCCGTGAATCCTCCACTCCGGTCATCACTCATTCCAGAAGTAATCAATGGCGAGAACGCAACGTTGTCATCCTCCATTTCAGCATCGATGAAATCATCCTTGAAGTTGTCATCTTCATAAGGAGTGACAGAACCTTCAACGTTCTTTGTTTGTAGCACGCTCTCAGAGTTAATAGGAGCGTCAGAAGGAAGCAACGAGAGCTTCTCCTCATCAAGATACACCTCAAAGGCACCCGTACCAAACGGAGCGAGTTGACCCAAAATAACGTTTTGAGACACACCATCACATGTATCCAACTCAGCGGAAGCACCAGCGTCAAATAAGATCTCGACTGTCTCTTCGAAAGAACATCTCATCAATGCACCCGTATCATTTCTGTTGAAACCGTGTCTCGAAATTGCAACAAGATGTCCTCTGTAGGTCATCAAATCAACCAAAAGAGCCAAATGTCTGTAATTGACGTAAGAACCGTCAAAGGCAATAACGTTCATAATCTCTTTGTAAAGAGCACTTCTTGCAGCTTCAATACCGAGGACAAACAGAATCTCGACAAACGAGTTCGAGTATGTTCTGGTAGTATCCACACCTTCAACAGCAATAACGTCAGCCAAATTCACTCCATCTGTTTCCAACACCCATTCCTCCTTCTTGGTGAAATCTCCAGTCTCATCGATATAAGTTTTATCGTATTTCATCATGAACACTCTTGAGATTCCTGAAATACCTCTCAAGGAAATAGATTCAAGCATTTGCGCCTCCAAAGCTTTCAACAAACCATCTTCGGTCTCTTCTTCCTCTTCATCAAGAGCCTTCTCCTCACGGACAATTCTGCATCTCACGACCAACTTTTCGGCGTTATCTTCAGACCAAATGACAAACAAATCATCACCGAAGTTCTCCATTATTTGACCAGCAACTTGACTCATGGTCAATTGTTTGTCCAACATCTTAGCTCTGTCCAGTTCCAGTCTCAAGAGCCATGGTGACTGCTTGTGCAAATTCTCCTCCACCTTTTCGTCGGGAATGGCGAAGTAAGCCTCCACTGTATCAATATCATCTTCAACAATAGTGCTCTTAGGATCTGGATCGTAGTAAATCTCTGTAGATGCAGTGACGTTTCTCAATGTGGTATGCTCAATAGCAGATTGGAGAGACTTGGCCTTCTCAATGTCAGAAGCGTAATCTTCTTGCAAGTAGACAGTAAGTGCTGGGGTCTTGACATTCTTGGCGACATTCAAAATTTCCTTCAATCTTGGAACACCCAAAGTAACATTCTTCGAAGAAACACCGGCATAATGGAAAGTGTTCAAAGTCATTTGAGTGGCAGGTTCACCAATCGATTGAGCTGCAATGACACCAACCATTTCACCTGGGTTAACCAAAGACTTCAGGAAGTGTTGCTCAATAGTTCCAACGACCCACTCGAACGCATCCTTGTTCAGTCTAAATTCTTCAAGGACTCTTCTGGTTGCAAGCCTCGATCTGACCAAACACTGGAACAGCAGAGTAGCATTTTCTTGAGCCTCATCTAACAGTCCACCTTTTCCTCTAACAACCAAGAATTTTTTTGTTAAAGCTTGGACTCCCTTCACAATTTCAGGAATAGTCAAATCGCTTGCCTTTGCTTGATCAACGTGGAAAATTTGCTGAGCATTCTGAATAACTCTTCTAATGTTCACTGGCAAGGGCCAATTGTTCTCACCAGTAGTGAAACAGTCGTTTCTCAGGTACTCTCGGTCAGCCAACAATTGTTCGTACTCCTCATCCAGAATCTTTTGAAGAGTAATATCACCAACAACCTCAGAACCGTATTCAACCAAATCTGGACGAATAGACGTCTCTGCATTCATCAAGTCAACACGGTATTTCTTCTCAAATGCAGCCAGCGAACCTGGAATAGTATCAACGGTTTGTTTTTCGACTTGGGTACCATCAATACCATCTTCACCATACAAAAACTGGATGATGTCTCCGAGGGAGTTTCTGGTAGTACCATCATAGTGAACCATAATGTCCTCCAAAGCCTTTAGCAAACGACGTTGAATGTAACCAGTTTCTGCAGTTTTGACAGCGGTATCGATCAAACCTTCTCTACCTGCCATAGCGTGGAAAAAAAATTCTTGTGGTGTCAAACCTCTCAAGTAAGAATTTTCAACAAAACCCTTGGACTCTGCAGAGTAATCATCTTTAGTAAAGTGGGGCAGAGAACGATCGGCAAATCCAAAATTGATACGCTTACCCTCAACAATTTGCTGACCCACACAGGCAGACATCTGAGAAATGTTGATATAGGAACCTTTCGAACCCGCAGTAACCATCTGTTTGACATTGTTAGAGTCCTTCAAAGAAGTTTCGGCAGATTTACCTGCAGAATCTCTAGCCTCGTTTAACAATTTAGACACCTTTTGTTCGAACGATTCTCTCACCGTCATACCTGGTTCTGCCTCCAAAAGGTTATTTTGTGCATCAATGATCACTTCTTGGACCTTTTCCTTCGCAACCGCAATTGTTTCAGTAATGGTCTTCATGGTTCCCGTATCAGCAATTGCATCACCAATACCAATAGAGAAACCGTTATGAAGAAGCCAGTAATTCACGACCTTTTGAATGTTTCCGAACAATTGGGCACAAATAGTAGGACCCTTTTCTCTCATCACCGTGTGAATTAGACCTCCCGCACTGGCACCAACAGTCGCTTTGTTGACAACACCAAACATAACCTCACCATTGACAATCAGCATTCCCGAATCTTTAGGAGATAAAAGAGAGCCGTCAAGCCTTTGAAGGAAGATACCTTTTGGGATGCACATGGAGAATATCTGCTTACCGGACCACAAAGGCTTTGGTTTGAGAATTGCAGGTTGCGGAACAACACCGTCCCAATTTGGAATCCAGAAACACAAATTCATCACCTGATCGTATTCAATAAAATTGTCTCTCAAGGTCATCTTTCTGACACCACATAAAGTATCTTGCACAATTCCCATCACTGGCTTGTTGGACTGAGGAGACACAATTTGAAGTGGGACAGCACAAATTTGACTCAACTCGGCCCTGGTTTCATAGGACTGTGGAACGTGCAAGTTCATCTCATCACCATCGAAATCTGCGTTATAAGGAGATGTGACGGACAAGTTCATTCTGAACGTGGAGTAAGGCATAACCTTGACTCTGTGAGCCATCATGGACATTTTGTGAAGAGAAGGTTGACGGTTGAAAAGAACAGGGTCTTCATCCATCAAATGACGCTCGACTTTCCAGCCATACTGAAGTTGAATATCTCCTGCTCTCTTATTGAATCTGAGATCAATTCTGTCTCCAGAATCTCTTATCACATACTTTGCTCCTGGATGTTCATTTGGCCCATTACGAACCAACTCGGTAAGCTTTTGAATATTGTAAGGCGTCACAATCTCTGGATATGACAGGGTTCTTGCAATCGATTTTGGAACTCCAACTTGATCCAGTTCCAAGTTAGGATCACCGGAAATAACGGTTCTAGCAGAGAAATCAACTCTCTTACCCATCAGGTTACCTCTGAGACGTCCTTCCTTACCCTTAAGACGTGCTCTGATCGATTTGATAGGACGACCACTTTTCTGCAGAGCCTGAGGCTGACCGGCTATATCGTTATCCATGTATGTTGCAACGTGGTACTGGAGCAATGCCTCAAACTCGCTAATGACATGCTGAGGCGAACCATCCATTTCAAACTTTTGGACGTTTATATTCGCTTTCAAAACATCAGCAAGCTTGTATGTTAAATCGTCTTCAGATCTTTTAGAGTCAGTAAACGCGACCGATGGTCTAACAGGGGGAGGAGGCACAGGAAGAACAGTGATAAGCATCCATTCGGGTCTCGCATAATCTTCGTTGAAACCCAAATTGTAACAGTCTTCGACTGAAATGTGCTTGAAAATATTCAAAATTTCGGTTGCTGTGACTTGTCTTCTTTCGACCTGTTCTGTTTCTTCCTCCGAGTTTGTTCTTTTCCAAGTTCCCCAAAGTTTCAGACCGTCTTTCCTGATCGTCGGTTGTGTGCTACCACAACCACCTCTCATGTGGGAAACTTCTCCAGAGTTGTCGTCAGCCGGTTGATCGACTTCACATACCATTTTGGTTTTGCACAAGTTCCAGACAGCGTTGAATCTCTTTTTTGGATCTCTGATCTTGATAGCTGAAGCAAAAAGAGGGTTTGTTTGCGCATCGAGTAACAACTTACCACAGTTCATGCAAACACACTCGCAAACCTTCTTGATTTTGCTCAAGAACCCAATGTGGAAAACCGGCTTTGCCAGCTCAATGTGACCAAAATGACCAGGACATTCTTGCATGTCTTCGGAACATGTTTGACACCTGAAATTTCTGTCTATCGATCCCAACCTAGGGTCATTCAAACCACCATCTCTTGGCTTGTTTGTAGTAGGATCCATAATTTCTGGATACTCTATTTTAGCAACAGAAATGGCTCTGATTTCCTCGGGAGAGAGGAGTCCAAATTGAACCTAAAAGTAAGAAAAAGTAGTTAGTAAAGATGTTCTTGCACACACAAATAAGACACAACGACATACTTCTTGGACTGTGCGGAGTGGAGCACTGGAATAAGCAAATTTACTCATCGCGCTTGTTATTATGATTGAATGTGTATGATGTAGAGTCTATGATTGGATGTGATCCAAAGTGTTTTTTTTTGATGTTTTTGTTTTTTTGGTTTTTGGTTTTGTGATTGCCGGTAAGAACTCTTGCCAAGTTGAAGTCTTGCTGTAAGTGTTGCTCAATTGAGATGCAACGAAATAGCTTATAATACAATAATACAGAAACTGAAATTCAGGTCTGAAAACGGACGAAACGGGGAACTGTACGCAGAATGGCGTCTGGGACTAGCCACAAATCGCTCAAATCTTTCTGGTCAGAGGGAATAGCTTGCTGTAACTTGTAAGCGCGCTTTCTCCAGGTCTGTACAGTTATCAACACACCTGCTTTCTAACAAAACGCTTTTGTGAAATCAAAAGCCCTTGTTTGTTTTTGCTGTGTTGGCCAACTGTAAATTTCCACTTCTTAAATTGCAACGATCAACTCAATGAGTGCAATTATCTATATCTTCTTTCGCGACAGTATACCTTGGCAGTAACTACTCGCTCACTCGACCCGAAAAATGACCTAGTCTTCAAGACAGTACATCGACTACAGTGATGTTGGGCTTTTTTTCCCCTTTGTTCTCACTTTTCATCGAGAAAGTGGCGAAAATTTTAATTTCGCCAAAAAAACACAACGGGCGCCGGGCTGCAAACCCGAACGTGGCTGCGCGTCTGGGCTGGTGAACCCCAAAACGTGGCTGTGTATTATTAATACAGAAAAATACCAAGCAGCTAGAGATGTTGGGTGACTTATTTACATATACGACCTAGGAGAAGAACTTGCTGAAAGCTGCCTTCTCTTTCTGTTGTCTGGTTTTCAAAGTTCTTTTAGCGTCGGCAATGGACTTGGTGATGGCAGGGTCACCAGGAGAGAGAGCCAATGCTTCCTCGAAGTCCTTGATAGCGTCCTCTTCGTTGTGGCCTACAAGACGGGCAGATCCACGTCTGAACAGAGCCTTCGCCTTCGATTTGTCGTCAGCACCGTCAACCTCAAAGGCCTCAGTTGAAAAGCGGATGCAGTCACGAACGCTCTTGAGTTTGAGGGCTGCCAAGGACGCATTCAAGTTGCACGATAGCTTGAGCTTGTTGAGCGTGGCCAAGTCTTCTTCGAGAAGGTCATCTGGGAAGTAAAATTCCAGGTAATCAAGGGCTTTTTTGTATTTTTTGGCTGCATTTCTCAGGTCTCCTTTCTTCAGACATTGAGTTCCAATGTTTTTGATTCCCTCGACGGCGTCGAACACGGTCTGGGGCTTGTCCACGTCGACAGTCGGCTCGTCTTTAAGCAAATCCTCGTACTGGTCACCTGTACCGTCATCAAACTTGAGCGGGTCGCCTTCCTTGAGCTCTCCCGAGTCGACAATCTTGCACTCGACAACCGGCTTGTCTCCGGAGTCGGTCTCGGCGTTCTCAATTTGTCTGACGAGTGACTTTCCGGCAATCACTTTACCAAAGACCACGTGTTTTCCGTCCAGATGAGGTGTGGGAACCGTTGTGATGAAAAACTGCGACCCATTGGTATCCTTTCCTGCGTTGGCCATAGACAGCAGGTATGCCTTGTCATGTTTGAGCTCGAAGTTCTCATCCTCGAACTTCTCACCGTAGATCGACTTTCCACCCGTACCGTTGAAGTTGGTGAAATCTCCACCTTGGATCATAAATCCTTTGATCACTCTGTGAAAGATCGAGTCTTTGTAACCGTAGCCCTTCTCGCCCGTGGCCAAGGCCCTGAAGTTCTCGGCAGTTTTCGGGACAATATCATCGAACAGCTCAATAGCAATTCTTTCTGCCGGCTCATTGCCGACGGAGACATCGAGAAACACTCTGGAACGTGCAGACATGGTGTGATTTTCTTGGTTACACAATTTTATTCAAATTCCAACTCCGATCTCTCGGAAATCTCCTCGGTTTTATAGTTACTATTTTTCGAGATTTTCAGATTTCGAAACCAAGTTTTTTGCGGCGGTGAAATTTTCTAGAAAAGCTGGAGAACCATTTTCCTAATTGGGAAAATTGGAGCTGGTGATCAAACAAATCATGGCCACACCCGTTCAAAGTATATACATAGCAGTAGGACATGGTTGGACGGCGTTGCACCGGCAGAGACCTCTACTTGCATCACGTAAGGTCAATTAGTATCCTCTTGTCAGGGCTCGTTGTAGCGGATTTTGGGAGCAAAGAATAGCTTTTATCCTTCGATTTTCGTTTCTTGTTCAACCACAAGAGCTTCTTGAGACGAGAGTTCCCGGTCTCCTCTGATTTGCGAGCCAAAGCCTCTTTGAATCGTCGCACTTTTGTTGGAGTGTATATCGGCCCGCTGGAGTTGCGCGGAAGAACCTTGAACAACATTTTACTGGTGTTCCCCCGGTCTTGGTAGGACTCGTCATATGTGGGCGGGGTGAGCTTGAGTGGGTCCTCACCGGTGACCAAAGAGGGCCGTCGCCCCACTTTTTTTGGACTCGTCAGTGTCGCCGTAGACTCCGCAGACACAGGGACAATTGTCAGATTGTCCTTCTGCGCCGTAGACGACCGCGTGGTCCGTCTAGGAGAATTGTTTGGCGTAGAAAAGAACCGGCACGGGTCTAGAATAGTGTCTCCAGCGTCTTCTTCTGAGTCGGTGAGAATCGGGATAGACGTGAGCATCTTGTTCTGGGACTCAAACAAACCGGAAGTAGCAAGGTTGCCTGTTTTCTGCACTTTCTGCGCCTCCGCAATGATATCGTCTTTCTGGTCGTCCAGTTCACCCAGCTCAGCAGCCAAAAGGCTGCTCCATACACTCCCTTTGACCTGAGTCGAATCGATCATTGATCGAAGATGCCCCGAATCCTCCAGTATGTCGCCCGTCCGCATGTCCAGCACGTCACCCTGCTCATTCTGTCCCAGCGACGAGTACTTCTCGATGATGTTTCGCCAAACTTTTCTCACCTTCCGCAACGACTGAAGTCGGGCTGTGTGTATATCTTCCACTTCCCCTACTGGCATGGTGCATCACCAGAAATATCTATCAAACGGCACAGTTGAAGTCTAACAAGAAGTTTGCTGTTGTCGTCAAGATCACTCCTCCTCTTGCGGAAGTATTGCTAACCTCTCTTTCTTGCTTTGTTATCTCACCTCAAAGGAGTAAGTAAAATCTGACACACAAAAAAACCTAAAAAAGAACATATATTCAAGGCAGTGCAACAGGACCAGCACTATTTTTTCTATATACAGACCTTGGGGTAGACGACTATCGAGACACTAGGGTCTTGGAACACACGCTAAAACACGCTATGACCACCGGCACCCAGGCACAGCGTTCTACCGGTGCAGAAGCGGATCAACGGGCTCAAAACGCTCGCCTTTAGTCCCGCTATCCCTACAAATTCCTAAAACTTCGAGATGTCGTTGTTCTTCGTCTCTGTTCTCTCATCGTTAGAGTTCTCCTGCCAACATTTGCGGAACGCAGCCATCTTGAGAATGTTAGTACGAGCACAATTTTGAGCCGGTTCTCTAGACCGGCAAGAACACGTTCCAGTCAAAAACGCTTACCTCCTCAAGACACTTGCGCCAGTCGTTCGTGTCTGCGTGACACAGTTGAAGCTTCAGGTTCTCCTCTGCCAACGTTAGTAACATTTTTCACGGAATCAAGCTGGCCACAACTCACCCGAACACCCTGTCTTGTTGATCCGTTTGTCCCTGCGAGCGTTAGTACCTCGTTCTGTATTCACACCCTTGCACCGCCAGCACGACTCACCATTCGTCGGGCTCGTCATCGAGAGCTGGTTTGTTCGACATGACTAGATTCGCTGCCGCCAAACGTTATAACCGTCCTTATACAGCTTTTCAGTTGACCTCACCAGCCACTTATGCCCTTGTTTCTCGAGGCTCTCGCTAAAGAGCCATGAGTCGTGCACGACTCAGGAATCGACGAAAAACGATGAGACGAAATATTTAAAATGCGTTGTTCAGAATTGACGGGACGGAGAGGGCAACAAAAAGTGTCAACATTGCGTAAGAGCTAGCGAGACAGCAATTGGTAGCTTTGCTGTTGAGAAGTTGCGGGAGATAGCAACAGATACCTTAGAAAATCATTGCCATTCAGCAACTGGTTGCGACATTGAAAACATATCTCCAGGTTTGTTTTTGTTTTGATCAAAAAGGCCTGTTAGAGGATTGCGGTCGAAATCAGATCCAATCAGGACCCTCGACACCCCCAAGTCATTAATTAGCTTTGATAATGGTGAAAGTCAAGGAAATCGGCCAGACTGCGACGTTCGCGTGGTCTAATGACGCGTTGCCGTTGATTGCCACGGGGACACTGGCGGGAGCTATGGACGACACGTTCTCCTCTGAGTCCACGCTCCAGATAGCTGATCCGTTTGACACAACCGGTAAGCCAAAGGCAGAATGTTCGGCAAATTCTAAGTTTCATTCGCTTGCTTGGAGCTCATCTTTCGACTCGTACGAGAGGGGACTGCTTGCCGGTGCCATGGAAGACGGCTCCATCAGCCTGTGGGATGCCGAAAAGTTCCTCCAATCGAGTGATCTTAGCGGATCGCTTGTCAGTGAATATAAAAAACATACGGGAACCGCTTTGCAGGTCAAATTCAACCCTCTGCAACACCATATACTTGGTTCTTCGGGTGCAAAGGGGGAAATCTTTGTCTGGGATACCAAGAAGGGTACATCGTTCACCCCAGGCCAAGCAATCTCGCCTTTAGACAGAGTGTCTTCGTTTGCCTGGAACAACAGCATGTCTCATATTTTTGCTTCCGCAGGAAATACAAGCTACACTTCGATCTGGGATCTCAAAGCCAAGAGAGAAGTACTGCAATTGAGTTACTCCGGCTCCAACCTATCTGTGGTGGAGTGGCACCCTACGCAAAGTACCAAGTTGGTGACTGCATCTGGATCAGATGAAGCGCCTCTCATTTTGACCTGGGATTTAAGAAATGCAAACGCACCAGAGATGATATTGAAAGGCCACAAAAAAGGCGTTCTTTCTCTGGACTGGTGTAAACAGGACCCAAGTTTGCTGCTATCCAGCGGAAAAGATGACACCACCATGTTGTGGAACCCGTTGGAAGGTAAAAAGTTGTGCCAATACCCTTCGTTGCCTAATTGGGTCCATGAAACTAGATTTGCTCCAAAATTGCCGGAGATTTTTGCTAGCGCATCGTTCGACAAGAAACTATCGATTCAAACTTTGCAGGACACCTCTCCTCCCATGTCATCCCAAGTCAACTGTGCCAACGAGGACGACTTCTGGAACGAACTCTCAACCACAGACACTCAGCAACCCGTGTTTGAGATCAAGCAGGCTCCCTTATGGCTGCAAAGACCAGTTTCTGCAACCTTCGGATTTGGTGGTAAGATAGCTATCGTCAAAAAGGACAAGGGCTCTTCAATTGTCAAGACTTGTGTGTTGAAATCTAGCGAAAGTACAGAGTCAACGGTTACAAAACTAGGTGCTGCTTTAACGAGTGGCAGCTTCAAAGAGGTTTGCGATTCAAAAGTGGATCTAGATGATGGGGACCATGATTGGTCTACGTTATCCAAACTCTTGAGCGATGGAAAGCTTTCTTTGTTGAAGCATATCCTTCCTGTTCCGAAAGAAGAAGAGGTCAAAAAGCAGGAGACCGAGGTCAACGGAAGTGATCCAGAACAGGTCGACGGCGACTCCAATGATAACGATTTCTTTGCAACGCTTGGCTCAAAGCCGCAGAATTCTACAACTGCGGCGGCACCGTACAGCCCTCAAGGAGGATTCAAGTTGTTCAACCAAGAAGATGGGTTTGAGTCTGAAACCTCTAAATTATTGCTTGCCGGTAAAGTGGACCAAGCTTTGGATTCGTGTCTTGAGGAAGGCCATATTTTGGAAGGATTGGTCCTGGCATTGAAGGGAACTGAGGCGATGAGAGAAAAAGCCAGAAACGCATACTTCTCGAAATATGCCTCTGATTCTCCCTTGGCAAGAGTGCTCTACAATGTTTCCAATGACAGTGTTTCCGACATTGTTGAGAATGCAGAGATTTCCTCGTGGACAGAGATCGCCGAGTCGGTGATTGCACACTGTGAGGGTAAACCATCCTTCAGCGAAAACATCACCAAGCTGGGTGACAGGCTGTTGGAGTCGTCCCTCAAGGATTCTCGTGATAATGCGATTGCCTGTTACATTGCCGGTGATGCTTTAGATAGAGTCTCAAAAATTTGGTTATCTGAATTGGAAGGCATTGAAAAGCAGCTTTTGGAAAAGAAAGATGAAGCCATCAAATCTCCAGCTGATGCCAGATTTAACGCGTTGGGTGAAACCATTAGCAAGATTTTAGCTTTCCAGTCAGTCGCTTCAATTTCATCCGAGCCGGTTGCTGACAACTTGAAGGAGCTCGGCAAGGCTTTCCAGGAGTATTCGGAATCGTTGGTCAACAGTGGCTATTACGAATTGGCCTACAAGCTGCTAGAGAAAATACCCGACTCAATCCCGGGTGTGAAATTAGAGAAAGAAAGAATCTCGAAAGCATTCAGCAGAAATCTCAAACCAACCGCGAAAGCAGCAGCTAACAACGTCAGAGGAAAGCCATATGGAGGAGCGCAAAGTACGATCCCTTCAGCTTCTCCATACACACCCAACCAATTGGGAGCACTTTCTACTGCAACCAGCCCTGCAACAACTGCGGCCTCGTTATCGGGTAACCCATACGCCCCGTACCCAGTGAGTGCTCCGTTAAACGGCTTGCATACGGCCCCGGCACTCCCGGCTGCCCCGTTGAACCAATTTCAAGCAAGAGGTGCTGCTGGTTTGACGCCTGTTCCGGCTGCTGGTGCATCGAAAAGAGCAACTTCGGGAGCTCCAATCAAGGCACACTCAAACCCATATGCTCCGAGAACTGCCCTCGACTCCTTGAAGCAGCAACGCTCGCCTCAACTGGGAAACGCTTTGACTGCCAATGCAGGAGCTGCCGTGCCCCCTCCGCCTCCTAAACCGACAGTGAAGAAGGACGTTGGAGGCTGGAACGATCTTCCGACAAATTTGAGTGCCCAGCCATCGAAAAGCTCCCCACAAGTGTCAATTCCGACCGCTTACAGTTTCCAATACATGCAAGACCAATCATCACAGCAACAAGCCAACGGTGTGAGACCCCCTTCAAGAGCGGGAGCTCAACAACACCCGATGCCTCCTCCTCCTCCACGGTCAGTTAGTCAGACGTCAGTCTCTCGTGCTGTTCCACCGCCAAGCAGTGTCAGCCAGCCTCCTAGGTCGAACAAGTATGGACCTTCGCCCATTGCAGGAATCCAGGCCCAACCGATTCAGACACCAGAGCCTCCCGTTCCAGGTCGGACGAACTCGTACTCGAACCCATACGCTCCTAAACCTGAAGTTGATGAGCCATTGAGGGTTCCAGTTGGCCAGACTAACATCACAATCGCACCATCTGGTCCGTTAGCTGCTGCTGGAACCGCCGTGGTTCCCCCTCCTCCGAGAAACCCATATGCTCCAAAAACTGATGCCATCGGCTCCAACGGTGGATCTTTTGCTCCTGGCTACTCCCCAATCCCAGGACCTCCAACGTTTGCCAATGTGCCCCCCTCTTCGGTGACGCCTAGCCCTCAGCCAAGTCAGCAGTTCCAGCAAGCGATCCCACCCCCTCCACCGGCAGCCTCAGCAGCATATCGCTCATCCTCTTCAACACCAGCACCAGCCCCTGCTCCATCAGCAGTGACTACAAAAAGCTACCCTCCCGGAGACAGATCACACATTCCAGACTCGGCCAGACCAATCTTTGAGATTCTATCCGGAGAACTTGAGAAATTGAGAACCCGCATACCTGAAAAGTTCACCAAACATTTGATTGATTCTGAGAAAAGATTGAATATATTGTTCGATCATCTCAACAACGAGGATTTGTTGTCTGAAGAGACAATTAAGGGCCTTGTGGAAATGTCCACGGCGCTCGCCGCTGCAGACTTCCCAACGACAACTTCTCTCCAGGCCAAGATTGCCGTTGATCACGTCAGCGAATGCGGTGATTGGATGGTTGGCGTCAAGAGACTTGTTGCCATGTCTGAGGCCACTTCTAACTCCTCTTAAGTGCACAGCCTTAATCTATATGCACAGCCTGAAATTGATGTATTTTCCAAATAAATAATCACCTTTTATTTTAATCTGTATTTCTGTTCATCTTCTAGAATGTCTTTCAGTACAAGTAACGCCATGCTTGGGGAGCAAGCTGTTGATTTCACTGTCACTATTATTGACTCATCGTCTTCAGGCACTCTAAAATTCTCTTATCAGTAGGTGTGAAACGGACATGTTTTTTTTTTTACGACCTTGTCTCGCATTTTCAGATAAGAAATAAGGGCAGGATATGCAGGGTTGAGTGATTTTCTGTACGCCAAAGAGCTGCAACAGGAAAGAGGCAAATACACGAACTCCTGGATTGTTCGGGTATAAATGAAATGACAAAGTACTTTGCTTTTGCTGCAGTGGATTCAAGGGTTACAGTTGACGGGATAGTCAAGTCACGACTAGCTTACCAGTATCGACCACGCCACGATGGACGCCATACGTCTCGCAAACATGAAGAACAACGTCTACTTCATACCCACTCAGAAGAGTTCGCCGAAACGACTACCGGAGCACCACCCCTCGCTGATTCTAGCTGACCACTTGGTGGACTCGTCGCACTCAGCCAAATGCGGGTGCAAGGGGGACACCTGTATTGCACAAACTGCCAGCTGGTTGTACGGGCCCAATGGGGAGGTGAAGAACTTTGGTAAGGTCAGCGACGTGAATTCTACCGAAAGTGCCCTTCTTCGCGCTTTGGTCCACGATGGTCATGGCAAAGAGTTATAGCCATCTGCTTTCTGTTCTTTCATCCGCTCTTTTGGCGTTATCTTTTAGTCTCTCCTCGCTCTTGAGCAAATTCGCTAATTCAACGCAAACGTGTACGTCACGTGACTCGATTTTTTAATCTAATTTTTTAACAGGATCTCTGTACCAAAAAAAGCGGATAGAAACTAATTTGTTTTGTTTCTCCTCTTTTCGTTCTCCTTGTTTCAACGGGTCCCGAAGCTTTAAGATTCTTTGAGACCAATCGAAAAGGATCTTTGCGGTGCGCTGCCCAAAGCTACCAATATTTCGTTCGGAGTCGAGGTCAGTCACAATTGGACTGCTGACAGAAAACGCTTCCCCCTCAACGAGCCGAGCTAAGTGATGAAGTTCGGTCAGGATCTATCTGAACACCTTGTCCCAGAATGGAAGAGTCAGTATTTGGATTACAAAAAAGGGAAGAAGAAGCTCAAGAAACTTCGCAAGAAGCCCAGTGTGTTGACTTTAGGAGCCTCTCGTGATACTGATCGATCCAGTGTTAATCGCAGGAGTCGTCACGATCTGTCGATAGCAACGACTGATTCCAACCGTGGTTTTCCATCGAATCAGAGACCAAAATACAGCAGCATCAATGTTAGTCCGATTTTCCGAACATCATTTCCAGAATTGCCCCACAATGATTCCCTTGCGTCTTTGAAGTTGCCTTCTCCTGCTATCAACCCGGTAGACCCTCTTCAATGGGACGGAAATGACGTCTCAAGAACTTCCACAGTACCAATTGCTAAACAAGGAACAAAAATTTGCGACACTACTCCATTGCTGGGAGCAGAAAAGAGCCCGAATATGTCAAAACAAGCAGCAACTGCCCCTGAGATAGGGCCATCCCAGCCGGACGTAGTTCCTGCGGCCTCGGCTCCTTCGAGTGCTCGAAGCTCTCACTCTGTGATCCGGCGTCATTCGACAGTCTCGAAAATTGTGCACGGTATCAGACGCGTTCAGTCGATTGCACATAGTCCATCAGCAGCCTACAACTCTTCCTTTAGCTATGGGAAGACGCCAGACACAGAGCTTGAGGACCTTTCGCAGTATGCCAGAGAACAGTTTATCAGCTGGGTTGATTCTGAGTTTGAGAAAGTTGACGAGTTTTATAAAGAGAAAGAGGACGATTGTCTCGAGAGGTTTCTCATACTGCAGGACCAAGTGGCTCAGCTCAACTACCAAAAGCTGCGGTCTGCGCACAAGCTCTCTCAAGTGAGAAGTATGAGGAAGAAACGGAAGAATAACAGCTCAAACACAGGTAGCGCAGGAGAGGAATCTACAGTTACAACATCGGATGAGGGCGATGACTACGACGAACTGGTGACGAAAGCAGCGTCAAGCGAGTGGCAGTTCATCACATTCTTGACTAAGCGAAAGTTCCGGATCATCAACAAGTTCGACACTCCATCTCTCCCCAAGTTTCAGTGGCTAAGGGCGGATGGCAGGGCGGAAAAGCAGTACTACGAGTCCGGATACTATTCTGAAGAGCACGAGGACGACAAAGATGTGGAGGAAGCCGACGAAATAAGCTACGACGAAATTGATGGAACAACCCCCAACTGCTTAAGAAAACGAAACGGCCATCCAAATCATCAGCTCCAGGAAGGAAATTCGCTGTCAGTTCAAGATCCCAGGTTCAACAAAAGAGATTATTCAAGAAAAGTACCCGGTAACAAGAAGAAAGTTTCTTCTGTTCCCTACTTTGTTGCCAGACGACAATTGAAGCGAGCAATTTACGAACTTTACCGCTATATGGAGCTCCTGAAGTCCTACAGACTACTGAACCGCACTGCCTTCCGCAAGATCATTAAGAAGTACGACAAAGCCACAAACGACAACATGCTTCCGCTTTACACCAAGAAAATCAACAACGCCTTTTTCTCAACGTCAGATGTCCTGGAAAATCTGATGGTGAAAATCGAAACGATCTTCACAGATGATTTTGAATCCGGAAACCGGAAAATTGCAATTACCAAGCTTCGATCTAGCGAGGTGGAAAGGAAATACTATTTTGCGACATTTGCCGGTGGACTACTGCTCGGATTGTCCCTTGTTTTCCTTGGATTTGCGGCATATTTAGGCCTTCATCGGACACTGTCCAACGAGCTACCGGAGGGAAAATACCTGCTGCAGATATGGGCCGGTTTTTTCTTCATGTGCTTTATTGCAGCGCTGTTTGCGATCAACTGCATGGTCTGGAACCTGTACAAGGTAAACTACAAGTTCATTTTTGAGTTCAACCAGCGAGATGCCTTGGATTACCGTCAATACTTTGCGATCACAAGCTTCTTTCTGTTTATTGGATGTCTGCTTGCCTGGTTCAGCTTCCACGATTTCTGGCCATCTCGCCTGAATGGAAGAGACTGGCCGTGGTTGTACTTGGGCTTTTGCGTTGCAGTACTGTTCTGTCCGTTGGACATATTCTATCTCAATTCTAGGATATGGATCTTGTCTACCATTCTCAGACTGTTTTTAAGTGGACTGTATCCTGTTGAGTTCAAAGATTTTTTCATTGGTGATATCTTTTGTTCTCTCACATACTCTATCTCCAATCTGTCGATGTTTTTCTGCCTCTACGCGACTCATTGGAGAGGCTGTTTGGACGGATCTTCCTCCTCAAAGTGTGGATCTTCACGGAGCCGCCTGCTTGGATTTCTCTCCACTCTTCCAAGTATTTGGAGATTCTTGCAATGCTTCCGCCGGTATGCTGATACCGGCGACTGGTTTCCTCATCTGGCGAACATGCTGAAGTACACAATGTCTGTGTTGTACTACATGTCGCTGAGCTTGTACAGAATTGACACGGTCCGCAAGTACAGAGCTCTTCTCATCACGTTTGGTTCGGTCAACTCGGTTTACAGCGCTCTTTGGGATATTCTTATGGACTGGTCTCTCTTGCAGTTCGACTCAGAGAACTTCTTGCTACGCGATGAACTGATTTTCAAGAACAAATGGTACTACTACACTGCAATGGTGGTGGACGTCATTCTGAGATTTCAATGGATATTCTACACGTTTTTCGAGAAACAAATACAACAGTCTGCCGTGACCAGCTTCTTTGTGGCATTTGCAGAGGTGTTGCGCAGATTCATATGGGTGTTTTTCAGAATGGAGAATGAACATGCAACCAACGTTCATCTATTCAGAGCTTCAAGAGAGACTCCTCTTCCGTACCCAGTGATACACCGCCGAAAACAGAGGTGCAACGAGACAAAACCGGAGATTGAAACAACAGGCGACTCGGTCGTTGTTTCGCCAGCCGGAAAGACGGACGACGCCGATGAGCCTATACGTATTCCATTGCCACGGCAGGACAGCGAGGAATTACCTCGCAGCGTGACATCACGATTGTCATCACAGAAGGTAACCCGCAGAGACTCTCTACTAGGTCATTTGTCCCGAATAATTACCAGTGCTCACATCAAGGACTTCCAAAGGAGAAAGTCCGACAAAGCTGATCCACGTAAACTGGATTCTACAGCAGAGCACGATTCCGACGAAGATGACGAAGACGACTCTGACGACGACGGAAACGAGCCCAGCGGAGTTGTCAGTACAACGGGGCAAGCTGACCATTCGAACGGTGAGTAATCACTTTCAGATGGCTGGGGAACAAAATTCAAAAATCGAGCAAGATTATAGAGATAGAACGTGATTATAAAACAATTTGCTTGGAGATATCTCATGCCTGTTGAACCTTGGCGTAGTTTGGAGGCCTCAACTTCCTGTTGATAGCCTTAGCTGCCCAGATAGGTAACAGCGAGATGGCCATTATAGTGATTGTTTGCCATAGGAACGCCACAGACTTGACGTACTCCATGTCGTAGTACTCGGCGAGGAAAGGAATAGACCCGATGTAGATGGCCAGCGTTATGATTTCGCTGAACATCATCACTTTGTTCCACTTATTGATCTCAATAGCCACCATAGCCAGCTCGTTGAAGATCAATGCCGAAAAACTGATCGCCACCATTTTGGTGAACAGTTCAGTGTCTAAACCGACAAACACCTGGGATAACCCTTGGATGACAACGCCCTGATACAGCGAAACGAGAACCCAGACGAAGAATGTTTTGTACGACAGCGACTTGCCTGCCGTCAGCTCTTTGTATAGCTCTGGATATAGCGAAACTAAGTTTTCGCTTACATCGGAGTCCAAAACCAGTGAGAAAACGGGAGCCATTGTGTAGCATGTAGCATAACCAACCATCAAAAACCCTTTGTATAACGCCAGCGGCTCAAACGAGGAGCTAATGGAATAAACGGCCTGACAAACAGAGATAATTAAACCTCTGTGAATGACAAACTGAGCTAATTTTGCGCTTCTTTTGTAAGAATTTCTTCCATGCCAAAGCAAAAGTTTCGTGAGATGGCAGAACTGGGTCACCGAGAAGTCAGCAGCTAACGAAGCTTGTCTTCCCTCTTTTCCAACAATACCAACTCCCACGTCGGCACACTGAATCATGCTGACATCATTTCCACCGTCACCGATGCAACAAACCCTTTTCTTGGTGGCTTTGCGGATCAAAAGAGCCACATCGGCTTTCTGTTGTGGAGAACAACGACAAGCAATTACAGCGGGCAGTTGAACAACAACTTCAAAAAATTCTGCTCTGAAAAAGGTCAAATATAGTCCCAACGATTCTCCATCAATCAGCAAACAGGCGTCCTTGTCCGTTTTCAGGTACTCAATCTGCTGCAATGCGTATTCAGGGGTGTTCAGCTTGGTGATGGTATGAATATACTGGCCTCTGGAAATCAATTTCGCACTGACGGCAACACATCTGGCAGTCTCAACTTTGTCGCCTGTAAGCATCCAGATTTTGACACCCGCGTTTCTCAGCAGCTCAATAGAAGATTTCACGTCTTTCTGGAGTCTGTCTTCAACTCCGGTCAATCCAAGCAGTTCCAAGTCGTGCTCCATGTACTGGCCCAAGACCTTGGCCATGTTCTGATCTCTGTTGAACATGGAAAGCGAGGCTTCGAGATACCGGTTTTTGAAGTCGTCGTAGACGTTTGTGCTCAGCTTCTTTCTGGCAATCACTAATGTTCTCAAACCTTCTCTGGCCATGTTTCCAGTCTCTTCCTCGAGCCAATCATTCTGTTGGACGATCTTTGTCATGACAGTGTCTGCACCCTTTTGGAGGAACCATAGTTCATCTCGCGTTTTGTCGTAGACGATGATTCCCATTCTTTTACTCTCCGAGCTGAATGGAAAGACTTGTAAAATGTCATAGTCGTAGGTTCGGTTTGTTGCTTCGTGCAGGATCGACAAACTGGTGCGGTCTCTTTTAACAAGCGAGATCCCCACTTCCTTTGTGAATTTCACAATCGCTATTTCATCGGGAGACGCAGCCTGGTAGTCCAATTCTCCTTCCTCATAGGTAGGCGTGACATTATGACAAATTGCTAGAGTGGTAACGAGATCGCGAATTCTTGTTCCCAGATCCCTTCTCGTGGATTTCACCTGATCAGTCGAAACTTTCACATAGTCAGCAACCAGGTCCATCGAGTCTCCGGCATACGAAACAGTTCCTAGGTGCAGCTTCTTCAATTCCATATCATTTTGGGTCAACGTCCCCGTTTTATCACTCAACAGATATTCAATTCGTCCCAAATCTTCCGGAATGGTGCTGGTTCTGACAACAGTATCCGGAATGGAGTCATCATGTTCAATTTGATAGGCGTAGACAGACTTCCCCAGGTCAAGATTGACTCTTAGGGAAACGGGAATGATAGTGGAAAATAAGATCAAAAATCTCATAATGTCGACGTACCAATCGTGGCTGAATCCTTGGAATGCCACCAGTACCAAAGAAAGGATAAAAACGCAAGCGCACAATATTTTGGACAGGTTGTTGATCTCCAACTCGAGAAGTCCAGTCTTCACACCGGCAGCCGAAGTGTTCATGGACTGTCTGGTGTCTTTTCCAGTGAAAACTATGCAACCAACGGCAGTACCTGAAGCCAGAACAGTATTAGCCCACATAGTGTTGTCGATGTTTAAACCGGCTGTGTGATCTCCGTAAGTGAGCTTTCCTAGAAAAGAGTGGATATGCTTGGATGGTGGTGAGACCGTAATTTTAATCACCTCGAGGTCCTCATCAGACAGATTCTGCGTTAATGGGCATGCAATTCTCAGCTTCCAGTCTGTTTCTCCATCCAGTTGATCAGTTTTGATGAACGCTTCACCTGAAGATTCACTTGACTGGAGGAGAATCATATCTGCTGGAACTCTTCTGTCTTTGTGTAGCTTCACGAGGTCTCCGCATTTTAGGTTTTTGGCAGGCACTTTCTTCAGCGATCCAAAGACTTCATACAACTCATTGTTCTGTTCCATGTCTCTACGTCTTCTCTGAATATCGTCAATGGCCTCTTTCAACATCGTCACCGTGAGCACAAAAGCCAGCGGAACAATGTAGGATGACAGATAGCCTATGCGCAAGGCCGGCACAGCTTGTGAAAGAGCAACGATCAGGAAGTACAGGTTGAAGAAGAACTTGAACTGCTCGTAGAGAATGATGGGGAAAAAAGAGATTGCGCTGTATTTTGCGTTGGAAATTGCGTTCGAAGAGAAAGTTGAAGTCATGTGGGGAATGATCACTCTTTGTTCTTGTAATGGTTGGAAAGTGCTGCTGTTGTTCGAGTCATCGGTCGTGTCTTCGTCTCCCGGGAGATGTATTCCTGACTTCTTCAATCCGCTTCCAAGAACAAGACGGTTGGATGAGTGGAGCAAGGACTGAACACCTTTTGACCAGATCGTTTTCGGCTCCGATTTCGAGGAAGGCCTTGTTCCTTGTTTGCCTTGTTTGGCGTTGACACCCTGACCGTCACTGGACTGGATCAACGGGATGTCTCCGTCGTCGATTCCGTAGCCGTAAGAGTCCGAGTTCATTTTGCTTATACTCTTGAGGGAATAGGCTTCGTCGTTTTCCAAAACCTGATCGGTGTTGCGTCTTTCTATAAAAGGATTTGAGTCGATGTTCTCCAAGGCAACATTCAAAGTATCCTCAAAGTCTCTGTCTAGGGTCACCTGGTTTAGACTCTGCTGTCTGGATTGCAGTACACCACTGGCCTCCTGCGGTTGAGCTTCGCTGGAATCTGTTTCGGGACTTTCTGGTTCTGAACGTGATCTACCCTTTGGATCTATCTTGTTGCTTCCGGGGTCTCGACTGCTCATCGAGGGCTAGGATGGTCCAAGGTAGGAAAGGGGAGGGGGGCAACAGGACGGTGTTATGTTAGGATGTATTCTCGCAGTCTGTAACCTTTGCTGGGTGAGACGAGTAAGCGTGCTGGTCTGCACTAGTCACCTTGTGTCTTCTTCGCGGATACGATAAGGGTGAACCTGACGGAAACACGCAATCAACACGAAGGGCGGTTGGTCTTTGTTCTTCGTTTAGATCGTCTCAATTGAGTTCTTGAACAACAGAGCCAGCAAGTCACTGTCCTCAAATACTGCCCGGATGGCGTAATCAAGTAGATTCCACGTCTGAAATGTATCACTCAGGGTGGTACAAGCAACTTATGGCCGCTAGTTGGTAAAGAGCTGGCTATCTAAGCCGAGCAGTGATTTTTCTTTGTTGTACAAGCCTGTTTTCAAATAAAACAAATTCGCGAAATTTTATTTTTGGGATTGATGACATAAGCGGATCAATAGGTGGTTTCTGGATGCTCCTATGTGTTCCTTAATGACAGCCATCAACAGCAACAATAGCAGATAACCAACATGGTATATTGTAAACTAACAAGACAACTATCCCCTCTCTAGACTCTACAGTTGGAAATTTCGAAAACAAGGATGTCAGAAGCTCCCAGGCCCTGCAACTCGTCCATTATTCTTCCCATGTTCTTACGCTCGACCATGGCCGAGACTGCAACCCAGGTGTTATCCTCGAGCGGCGACACGGTGGCAGCTCTTCTGCCAGGAGTCAGCTTGAGCAGCTCCGGAAGCTTGGTTCTTGGGGCGTTGTAGTTGCACAACACGTATTTCTGTGCGGCCAAAACACCTTGCAATCTAGACTTGATGACGTCGACAAGCTCTGGGTGGGACGGGTTCTTGGAAACAATCAGATGAGCTGAAGTGTCGACAACGGTTTCGATGGCGGTCAAACCAGCAGCTCTCATAGTTTCACCGCTCTCGACAAGATCCACAATGGCATCACCAACTCCCAATGCACAGGAGGCCTCCACCGAGCCACCAACAAACTTTATCTTGGTCTTGATTTCTTCGCCCGGATTGACGCCCTCGAGTTTCTCGAAGTACTGCTTGGTGAGGTTGGTGAAGGACGAAACAATAGTCTTTCCAATCAGTTGCTCAGGCTTTGTGTATGGTCCGCTCTCGGGAACTTGAATCTGCAGTTTACATCTTCCAAACAAAAGGTCCATGGAGATGTCCACGTCCACGTCGCTCTCTTTCACCTGGTCGACTCCAGTGATACCAATAGAACATCTACCTTCCCCGACGAAGGTAGGAATGTCTGCTGCCGGCAAAAAGATCAGTGCGATTGGCAGGTTGGTACATAATGCGATGTCTAGTCTGTTGGAACGGTTGAATTGGATGTCCGATCCTTTCAACAAGTTCACACACTTTTCATATAATCTTCCCTCTGTGCACGGTCATCTCCGGTTAGAAAAATACTCGCTTGGGAAGGAACAACGGTGTACTCACTTTTTGGAACTGCAAAGAGCAGTCTGTCAGTCAGGTGGTTAACTAAATCCATGGTTGTTTGAACTGTCTGAGCAAAGTTTACACCGTCAAAACAGGTCTTTCCAACGCTTTTCTCCTCTTTGACGATTTACTCGAAGTTTTTCATTATCTCGCTGAAAAAAAAGTTTTCCACGAGATTTTTAAGCTTGGATTCTCGAACTGAGTCATCAGGACCGACTTAACACTGGAAAGGTCGACAACGCAGCTAAACATGCGTGAAAACAAGTCGATCTCAGCATAAACTCGGTTTGTGTCAGAAATAGTAAATTTGGATAAAACATTGCCGGTAAATGATACAAAAAGGTGCTATCAACATAGTCCAGGGTGAAAAACACAAAAATTATACAGATGAAAGTGATACAATGCAATGCCAGTAACAAACACAAAACAAGAAAAACGCCGCAAAAACACAAAGTAGATAAGTGGATGTATGGAGTTCGTTGCTGGGCAGTCGAAAACAGCTTTTAAGGTTGAGTTTCGGACTGTGTCTCATCAGTACTCCCTTCAGATTGTTGTTGCTGTTGCTGCTGTTGCTGCTGTTGCTGCTGATGCTGTAGTTGTGACAGCTTCGTTTGCTCCCTTTTCCAGAACTTCATCAGGAGGTCGCCGTATCGATACATCTCCTCAACCTGAATCATGAGCTTGAAGTCAAGCAGAAGCAAGAACTGTAGTTCCAGATGGTTCAATTCTTCTAGAGGAAGCCCTCCCACTTTGGCATAACGAGAATTCTTGTAAAAAACATCACTGAAAAATTTCGATGCCACAGTGATTCCGGAGATGATCAAACGATGAATGTTGTAGCTGTCCATCACAAACAACTGTGGTTCCTTTTTAGCATTATCGTCCGACATTTCATCGTCTCCTTCGGTCTCACCATTACGCGACGACTGGAAAGAAGCATTACCGCCAAAAGCCGAGTTGAAATCACCATTGTTGGCCCGTTTGGCGATCCGGTCGAAATAAACGAGTAGACTTAAAAAAACCTCGTTGGTGACCGGACAGTACTTCAGTATTCTCATCAAATATGCATGCAACGAGATGGCTGGAATATTTCGGCCGTGAAAAGCCAGCACGTTAGCAGTATATTTCTGTTGTTCTGTGATGGGCTGATTGGAATGGTTGGCTGCAGCTGCGGAAGCTCCGCTGTTGTAATGATCTGGGTGAAGAGCATCGTTTGCCTCAACGATTTTCTGCAGCAAAGCCGACAGCATGAGTAACAAATCTTGAACTGGGTGCTCTGCGATGTTGAGATGATCCTCAGAGGGGCCCGAAACAGAGCTGGCAACCGAGGGATGACGAATCTGCCCGTTGAAACCGGCTTCTGAGCCACGTAACGATGAGAATTGCGCTTGCTGATACTGGGGCTGCTGGGGAAAAGGATTTTGAGGCTGCTGATTCGTGGATTGATTATTGGAGAAGGAAGATGAATAGTTGTAGGTTTGAGTTGGGGCGGAAGCCGACATGAATTGGGGTTTGGAGTGATGTTGCAAAGGGTGCGCAGGGTAATGCGGCTGTGGGGGCATCATGACATTGGGTGCGGGACCTCCGATGGCTCCTTGTGTTCCAACGGCGCCAGGGTACGATGGTGGTATCGATTGCTGAGCATCCTGGTAAAGAGTGCTCGAGGAGGAGTTGGTCGAGAACGCTGTGTCCTTAGAAATGGTGGTGGTCGCTGTGGCTGGGGTTGGCTGTGGCTGGAATCCAAACGTTGTAGAGGTGCACGAAGACGCCGATGCCGATGTGGACATGTTCACAAACCCATTGTTGTATTCCTTGTCATGAGGGGGGTTGAAGTGAGACGAGTTGTACGAGGAACTGACCTGGGACGGGGTGTTGTGGAATGGGGCAAACTGTTGAATCTGCTGATTTCGTAGGAACTGGGAATGGGAGTGTGTGGGCGAGTCCTGAAACGACGAGGAGGGGTTGAAATGGGAGAAGGAAAGATTGTCTGCAGGGGGGTCAAACACCGATTGCTGCTGCGGTTGCTGGGACTGTTGGCCTTGGGTTCGGTGTCCTTGGAGTTTTGACGTTAGGAGACTTCTACGGCCAGCCGGGGCGATGTGCGACGACGACTGCGACGCAAACGAATTGCCTGTATAGGAGTTGGGGTTGGCGCTATTAGGGAGTCCTGGGATGCTGGAGCCTGCATTGACAGTCCCGTCAGTCGAACCAGATCTAGAGCTGAACGAATTTCTATGCACGAACGCAGGCGGCGGGTTCGCCGAAGGACTGTGGTATCGAACATAGTTCGACGGCGACGTGACTGACGTGTACGACGAGGAAGGCTGTGCGCTGTTGTAGGACGACGACTGAAAATCCGTGGCCGCTGGCATTCCCGGGTGGGAATATGACGGTGTCTGTGTCGAGTCTGCAAATTGCTGATGATGCTGCTGTTGCTGCTGTTGCGTGTCCTGCTCTATGGGCTGGGGCGCGATCTTGTTGAGGTTGGAGTTGAGCATTCTGATTGAGTAACAAGAGGAGGCGGCATGTACTGTGGGGAAAGAGTAAGTCGAAACGTGAAGACACGAAACGCACCTGGCAGAAGTAACGGGTCGGGAGAGACTCGATGGGTCGTAAAAAGGGCACAACGTGTGCAAGGGGTTGCCAAAGTTGCGAGGCGTGTCTGGGTGTTACACCGAGAATCTGAGAGCCAAACTGAGCGTCTGAGTGACTCTGATGAATTGTGATGGCCGTTACTGCCGTTCAGCGTTTGTTTTGACACGCTACACCACACCCTTGTATCTAGTCTAGGCCAATGCTAAACAAAAGAGCTATATAATTGAAACCGTGCTCCAAAATTATACAGCCGACCAAAATTAGCCACGCGAAAAAGAAACGTTTGCGGGATCAGCGAGCGTTGGCGGGGGGAAATTTGGGGGCAACGGGACAATGTGAGGTAGCCAGAGAAATTAGCCCAGCGAAACTACATGATTGGTGGACGCGAGCGACCGGGGGAAGTCAACGGACTATCAGTGAGAGACAGATGGACCGGTGGCGGTCTGGCGGCCGGTCGACGGATTTCACCGAAGTCTCAGTCTGATTCCTCGAGGCATTAATGAGCTCTCTAATGTTTCCAGGGGAATG